>SMDT01003010.1:0-310859 GCA_005392925.1 Aquilaria sinensis | reverse complement strand
GGCTACTGATTTCGGGCTTTCAGTGTTTTACAAGCCAGGTAATTGTGATTTATATGAAACAACGGGTTCTGTCCATCGGCCTTGTCTTGCTGATTGCATTGCTTTCAGCCTGAATTATGAGTTGGAACTTGTTGCATAGACTAGGAAGAGTAGTACTTGTGTCCAAATGACAGACTGTATACAGGGTCATGAAAGAAAGAGATGATGGCTTTCCTATAGATTGTGGTCTGATGGTCAGCTACATCATTGGACTTATTTTAGGACTAGACTCTGAGGCTTGCACAAAGCAATGGGTGTTCCAAAAACGTTAAAATATTGAGGCTTTGTCCCTTATCCAGCATTCTAACTGGATAATTTCTGCACCTAGAGTTCCACGCATCTTAGTCTTTCATTGCAGCCTTCATTTTCGAAACTTAGTGTTGACGGAGCTGAATGATGCAATTCTCATGCTATTGCAGGAGATGTCTTTAAGGATCTTGTTGGAAGTGCTTATTATGTTGCTCCTGAAGTACTGCATCGAAATTATGGCCCTGAATGTGATATATGGAGTGCTGGCGTGATCCTCTATATTCTTCTAAGTGGTGTACCCCCATTCTGGGGAGGTACTGCTTTCATCTCAAACTCTTAAAATAATTAACTCTATTGCTTCTGTTATGGAAGATGGTTAAAGATTATCTCTGCTAAAGAAGCAAAAGTAAAATTCTTCACAAAGGGAATATTGTGCTTAGAGGTGGGTAAGTGGAGGGCTACCTGATTTCCTGTGGGTTTGCTATGTGCAGAAAACGAACAGGGTATCTTTGATTCTATTCTCCGCGGACACCTTGATTTCTTCTCAGATCCATGGCCTTCCATTTCCAGTAGTGCCAAGGATCTTGTGAAGAAGATGCTCTCTTCTGATCTCAGAGATCGAATTTCTGCAGTCGAAGTCTTAAGTAAGCAACATGTCTCTTACTGATTTCACAGTCATAGGACTGGTGTATTTATTGTCTGTAAGGCTCAATTTGATTTTGCTTGAGTATGCATAACTAAAGACAGCCTCATCAACAGAAGCTTTGGTTCATTTTATTTGGCTACTTAAGTTGCATGACTAGTTTCTTAGGTCATCGTTAATTGGAATGACTTTTCTTCTACATTTGCAATTCAGATCATCCATGGATGCGGGAAGATGGAGATGCTTCAGATAAGCCTATTGATGTTGCCGTATTAACTAGAATGAAGCAATTCAGGGCAATGAACAAACTCAAAAAGGTTGCTTTGAAGGTGAGGATATTTGATCCTGTCCAGGATATATATCTGAATATCTAAAAGGAAGAAGAAAACCTCAGAAAATGAAAGCCAGAATCCAAGATCTACTTTTCTCAGCTTGTAGTAATTGTTAAAATTGCATTCTTTCTTTTAGGTAATTGCTGAAAGTTTATCTGAGGAAGAAATCAAAGGTTTGGAAGTAATGTTCAAATCCATGGACACAGATAACAGCGGAACTATCACCTTTGAGGAGTTAAAAGCTGGCCTTCCAAAACTTGGTACTAAGCTTTCTGAGTCTGAAGTGCGGCAATTGATGGAAGCGGTAAATACCATTGTGTTTTGTTCCTTGCTTTCTTTCTCTTATCACTTTTATGGAATGTTTTGCATGTTGTTGATCGCAACTTTCTTTTCCTTGTTCAGCATCTTCACTGCTGATATATTTTTTGTACCATCTCTATTTCCATGGTTCTGGTCTAATTTATCTTCATGGAGCCTGCAGGAGTTATGATTGCCTTTAGAGTAAAGTATTTAGATAGAAAAAGATTTCTGAATGGTTAAATAACATCAAATACTTGCTCATGAAGTCAAATTGGTTTCCATACATAAATGATTAGCTGTTTGCTTTGTTTTAATGTTGGCTACCTAACAAGTTATAACGTGTATGTGTTGTCACTGTCACATCAATTACACCGATTATTTATTGCTTTATAGTTCATCTAAGAAAGAGCTTGTCTCTTTTCCAGGCTGATGTAGATGGAAATGGCACAATTGACTACCTCGAATTTATAACAGCTACTGTGCACATGAACCGCATGGAAAGGGAGGAACACTTGTACACTGCTTTCCAATACTTTGACAAAGATAACAGCGGGTATTTGTTTGTACCTTCTCATATTTTGTTAGAATAAGCTGGTAGCGCAATTTTATGTTTGTTTCTTATGCCACTTGTTCTATCTTGCAGTAAAATATATCTTTATTTTCTGCTCAATTTAGGTATATTACCATGGAAGAGTTGGAAGATGCCCTTAAGAGGCATAACATGGGTGATGAGAAAACAATAAAAGATATCATAGCAGAAGTTGACACAGACAGGGTATGCTTCTCTTCTTCTTCTTGGTCATGTCAGTATGAAATACTCATGGTATCAATGTGTGGAATTCGTTTTGTGTTGTTGCATCGTCATTGCCGCATGATTGACAAATGTAGAGATTTGATGTCATTGGCAAAAAAGCAGCTCGAAAATTGCTTCTCTAAATTCTTGCGGAAGTAGTAATTGATGAGGCTCAACGAGATCGATTTTCTCTACTATTCTTTTGCTTTTTTATTTTTCAATTGATCCTTTACAGCAGCCACCATGATATGGCATTATTTCCACAATTTTAATAGCTGGTAATGCATCTTGACCTCCACAGATTTGCTATACCTGTGCAGGATGGAAGAATTAACTACGATGAGTTTGTGGCCATGATGAGAAAAGGGGACCCTGAGATGGTCCCACCCCGACGCAGAAAATAAGGCCATGGATGATCACACGTCGATGGTCCAACTTCTGTGAACTGTTTTTTGTTTTTTCCTACTGATTTACACCAGTTGCGAGTGGCCATGGCCTTCGTAGTCTTATCAGTAACTCTTTCCTCAAGGCTAGTCCTTTTCCGCTCGATCCTCTGGGAACAAACTAGCAAGGCCGCCATCAAGGTTGGGGGACTGTACCAATTCGGTGAGGCTGGACTATTATCTTTCATTGAACTCTGGCGATGGTAAATGTGAGCTTCGGAGCTGCTTGTGGTGTAGGCATAGAAAAACGGTGATCATGATACTACAGTATTTTGCCTTTAGCTTGTATATTTCTCGAAGGTCCTTTTTTATAGTGAGAATGTTGGGACGGTCTCATATCGCTTGTAGGCCCTGACTGCTTTTTGGTGGAAATGTGTTTGTAGGTTGTTTTGCGATGCCAGCTTGCACCGAACATAGGTTTTTAGCTTGAAACAAGAAGTTATCAAAGAAGATGTATGTGAAAATCGACAGGTTTTTACCAATATGACATATCATTTTTTCTTGAATTTGGAAGCTTTTAATTTTTCTAAATTAGTCCCAAAACTTTGTTAAGGTGTTGATAAGTAGTCCTAAATTTCTTGAAAGACGGTGAACGAAAGTGTGATGTACAGGGAGAAGATAATGATAGTGCAAATGATTTATTAATTATTATATAATTTGAATTTATTAGATATAATTACCAATAGTTTAAATTAGAATTAAAAGAGATGATATAAAAAAAAAATAAAGCAGTTGTATGACTGGTGTTTTAGGACTCATTTGAAAAAAATTATAAAAAAAAGGATTAAAATAGAAAAATAAGTAAAACTTTATGACAAATTATCTGGACTAAAATTATCCTTTCATCTTAGTAACCCAAATTAGTTATTACCCCGATGTCGAGCATATAATTGGCCTTATAAAGGAAAAAACGTAACATTAGTACTCGAATTCAAATAAATAAAATAAAATCAAATAAATAAAGAAACTAAAGTACGTGTGAATTTGAAAACAAGCAAAAAAAAATGGTGAATTCAAATTAGGCTTAGAATCCCCAACACTTGACTCAATGGAAAAGAGTACGGATGCTTATAGCCATTAGCAGTTATTGAATTCCATGGGCACATTGTGCACCACTATATTGTCAAATTGTGGTTTGTTGATCTTCAGACTACAAGAAGTAGATAGATTGTTCACTTAATAGGTAATTTCTTGAATTCTAATATACTTGTAAATATATTTCTGAGTAAAAAAAAAAAGAAAAAGAAAAAAAGCTTAGAAGTCCTTAAGCTGCCTCTAGATTATCACAAATATAGCCTTTTGACCCCTAAGTTAAAATTAGTTCCCAAACAGCCCTTGAACTTTTAATTTCGTATCCAACTAACACTTGAATGCCCGCACATGACAGCGATCATTTCCTTTGATATGTGAGTGTCTGTGTAGCTTGGGTGCGAGGAATCAAACCTACTGTTTCATAATCTTTCAGTTGCTACATTTAATTGAAATTTTGCCCTTAAATTTCAACATTCAAAATTGATCAAATTGATCCATTAAATTTTGTTGACTATGAATTGGTGACAAATTTAATGAGGACAGGATTAATAAAATTTTTAGCTTGAAATCCCCTTTTGAAATGTTGCTATGGGTGGGGCCAGTTGGGAACGATTTTGAAAGTTCAGGGCTATTTGGGAAGTATATTTAATTTAGTGGCCAAAATGTTAGACTCAGGATACTTTAGAGACCAATCAGGAATTCAAAGTGGAGCGAGGGAAAGAGAGAGCGTGCCTCATGCAGGAAATCGCCAAATAGGATTATAGTATCCAAAATTCCCCACGCCTCTTGGGAAACACTTTCTACTTCCCAAACACGATACGCCCGCCCACGTCTTCCTTCTCTGTGGAGTCGGGAAGGGAAGCCTGACAAAGCCAGAATCAGATAGGAAGTTGGAAAATTTCTTTGTTTTTCATGAAGCCCGAATCATTGATTTGCTCGACGTAATTGGATTCCGTTCAATTTTTCCTTCCCATGTAATCAATTAGGGTTTTTGATAAACGGACCTCATGTTGGGCTCCTCTTGTTCTCATTCGCTCCCTCAGCGGCCGATTCTCGCTCCTTTAGCCTCTAAGCTCACGGTTTCAATCCGACCGAGGCCCTTGTCTTTCATCCGGAGCTCTCGGATCCATGTGCCCAGTTACAAGCTCTTCAAACCAGTAAGTACAAGCACAGGCTCCTTTTTTTCTTTTCTCCTTTTTGTTTCCAGTTGCGAGTAATTCCTTTTCTTATTAATCTTAATTTGAGTTAGTTATTTCCATGGTTTATCTATGGGTTAGGAAAATGAAGTGGTTATGTAATTCGATGCTTGCCTAGATTTAGTTCAGAGGTCAATCTATTTGTGTTTTTCTCCAATATATATTTGAGTTAGTATCTGCTCGGCGAACCAAGTTTCGGGCGTAGGGGGAGTGCCTATTCTATGTACTTTTGTTTCATTTTCATTCGTTTAGTTAATGAAATGTTGGCAACATGCTACCATCTTTTTGATTGGTTGGGAGTTAAATGTTTTAGTTCATTTAGTATCTGGTATCATTAAGGTGATTTGCTTATCTGAACTAAAGCTCGCGGTTTCTGCTCGTGGCTCTAAATCTCTTTTTCCTAAAATGCAGAAGTGGAAATTTTCATGCTTTAGGCATGAGGGTTTTTCTTCTGATAGCCCAAAATTGGACTGTATTGAGCATTACTTACCTGAAGAACCAGTCAAAGCAGAGTTTGAAAAGCTGAACGCTAGCAAGAAGGATTGGAAAACTAGTTTCCGAGAGGTACTTCTTCTTTTGTAAGATTTTGCATAACTGTTTCTGGATGTTGGTCATTGCCATATATATGTACACATAATTGTTATTTGCCCCATAAACCTTGGTTTTGGTCTCCCAAAATTGGTTGGTTTCAAAAGTTTATACTGTAAATCATGCTTTTGGTTTTTAGTATATTGGTTTTTCTTTTTTTTTTTTTGGTGTTTAATCTAGTCCAAGATCTTAAATTTATGATTTGGAGTCAAAAGCTTATATATTTGGGGATTCTTCTTGGATTGCTTTGTAAATCATCAAACTGTATACGCTTGTGGTTCTGGCTGTTGGCAGATATACTTTTTCTTTTGTAGCATGTAATTCTTTGACTCTTCAATAGATGCACCAGGAATCTATGTTTTTTCCCTTTCTAGCAGTTATGCTAGAAGTGCTTACTGTGGATTTAGACTAAATCAAATTTACTTTCTAGATAAGTGCCTTAGGGAATTTAGGATATATTTGTAATAGTTTTCCGAATGTGTTGGTATGGTCACCATTTCCACTTCCCTTTATTTTCTCATTCTATTAAGTGCAATCTCAACAAGTAGATTGACCATATTTTAGGCTGCTGATGCAGCACTAACAGCAATTGGTAGCCGATGGACTGTACCATGGACAGCAGAGACCATATTTCAGGTGTGTGTGGATATTAATGTGTTATGTTGATGAAGCACCTTTTATGCCCTTTATGTTTGATGTGTAGTTTTCTTTTCCCCTTTAAATGCAAGTTTACAGTTATATTTTTGCTGTCAGGTTATGCTTCTCTGGGTTGCTGCATTCTGGTTTATTGGTTCTTGGATGGTTCCTTTTGCGGCCCATATTGCTGGTTTCAGCAAAGAATCATTAACCTTCAGAGGACAGGCTTTGTTTAGTCTTGTTACAGATGTAGCAGAGGGCCTTGCTGGGATTGCAATACTCCACCGCTGCCTTTCCCAATTTTATCCCCTTCCATCTGATTGGTTTAAGTTTAGCTTACGGGGAAACTGGTTGTTAGATGTTCTGTTGGGATGCCTCATGTTTCCTATTGTCAACCGACTGTCACAGTTCAACCTCAACTTGTTGCCCCTGATGCCCGCTACACCAGTAACTCTGTCTAGTGTGGAGCAGTCAATTTTGGCAAGGGATCCTGTTGCCATGACACTTTATGCAATTGTAGTCTCAGTTTGTGCTCCAGTTTGGGAAGAGATAGTCTTCCGTGGTTTCCTGCTCCCATCCTTGACCAGATACATGCCTGTTTGGTGTGCAGTCTTGGTGAGTTCAGTTGCTTTTGCTCTGGCGCACTTTAATGTACAGAGAATGCTACCGCTAATATTCCTGGGTGTGGTGATGGGTGTTGTTTTTACACGGTCAAGGAACCTATTACCTCCGATGCTCTTGCATAGTCTCTGGAACGGCTTTGTGTTCTTGGATTTGATGAGATAGTCGAGCAGTCTCTCCATCTAGGTTAAGCATGCTTCTTGCCACGATCTGAGCATGAGCCTGCACTTGACATGCAAGGAGCTTGTAATTCGCAAAAGATTGGTACTGTGCAGTTTAACCGAGTGCCTGAAGTAACAGCATGCTGATAGCTTGTGGGGACTGTATCTTAGAGACACAAGCGAAGGGAGCTTAAGAAGCAACCAGACTGGGCAGGGGATGACATGGTAGTCTTTGTATAACTCGACCTCGTTCATTGCAGTAGACACTAGACATTCCTTTGTCTTTTGTTTTTCCTTGTAGTTTATATCAAAATATAGTATTTTTTTAGAGAGAAAAAAAGGATGTCTCTAATTATTTGAAATAAAGAAAAAGGAAATTTGAAGGCTTGACTTACATACAAGATAAGGTTTTGGGACGTACTGAATCGAATCTAAAGATTAAGAAGAAAGGACTAGTAAGCGAACCATTTGTTTTGAGCTTTGATTCAATGGCGCGTACAGAACTGAAAGGCGTTTGTGGGTGGTGTTCACGGCTTCGTGCAGTAACTCGTCTTGAAGACGACACGAAAGTTGGTAAGTGGTTCGAGTGTGGAGTGTGGTAGTAGCATGAAACTGGAATCAATGAAACAGTGTCCAGAGAAAATTCAGGGACAATTCTCGCGTCCGGCCGGCATAGGTACGGAACACGTAACCTCCGTTTTCCTTTTTTCTTTTTTTTTTTTTCCTTCCAAATACATTTTCCCCCTAATTTCACATTTAATTGAAAAATAATTATATTTTTTCTAAAGATATTTTTATAAAAAAATTTATTCTTGATATTTTTTTCTTCATGTTTTTAAGGAATTAAATCAATTATCATTTTTTATTTTTAACGTCAAACAATTCTCTTATTTTAGAAAATCTCTTTTATTATTCCTATTGTTGGGGGATCCAATCAGTTACAATTTTTCATATTTTTGCACTAAAATATTAACATTCTAATACACAGACTGAGATAATATAATAAGAAAAAATGGTATCTATATTTTTATTTTTCATTAGAAATTAGACATCATAATATGTGATATTAGACATTACTGTAGATAAAATTAGACACTATGATAGATTATGTTAGGCACCAGTACATAACATGTTTGCGTAAAAATATAAAATTGTTATTTTTTAAATATGGTTGCCTTTTTTAGTATCTAATTATATCTACATTGTATTTAGCTTTATATAAAATGAAGGAAACATACATAATTAGATACTTAAACACTACAATCATGTAAATTGTATATTTTCTTACCAAATTTAGACATTTAACCCATCATACTAGACATTTAATCACCATAATTAGATATTTGGACACTTCAATCCAACATTTGGGACACTATATTCAAATGGGTAGATTAGAGACTTTTTTACTAAATTTAGACACTTAAACTATTATACTAGACATCCAATCACCACATTTAGGCATTTGGACATTGCAAAAATTAAAAAAAAAAATGGAGTTAGACACCTTGTACTTAAAATAAAAAATAGTAATATGATATTAGTTTTTATATATGAGATGCCTAATTTCATAAATGAAGTATCCATTATATCTACATGGTGTTTAGTAGATATAAAATGTATTTAAGATCATCTACATGTAGATAAGATACAACCATATAGGAAACTATAAAAATATGAAATAATTTTTTAATTAAATATCCTTTAAAATAACATTACTATACTCTAAATTAAAAGTAAAATTTAAATAATCAAAATATTTAATTCTCGCCATTAGAAAAATAACTTACAAATATTTATATACTAGAAATAGATGCTTAAATATCAGACATAAATACAAATAACTCAATTTCAAACATTTAAAGGTAGATATTATTTATCTATAATTAAACATTAATAATATTAATTTGTTTATTAGTGGTGGATACCCGCTGTGGCGGACAGTATCGTATCCCAAATTCAGAAACTGCTTTTAAACCGTTGTGATGCCACGTAAGCCAACTTTTGTCTGAGCCGCCCTTTCTTTGCTTTATTTAAACACTCGAACTCTAACGAGCGAGTAACCGAAATTTTGGTGTGCGATGAAAACGAACTCCACCACCTGAAACCGCCGCGTCCCCGCCGTTTCTCTCTCTTCTCTCCTCATTCGGCCACCCCAAGTTTTCGAAGATCCACTTATTTCTGCCCGTCTAAATCGGCCATTCAAAATTTTGTCATCCGTTAACCAAAAGGAACAGAGAAAAGAGGAAAAAAGAAACACCAGAGACTCGCAGAAAAGGGCTCACAACGAAAAAAGCGCGGAGGATTGGAAAGTTTTTAGGCTCTGTGTCCGAAATCAAAAACCTTTCAGAGAGAAAAGCCAAATCTTTGGTTTTGTTTATTAAGAATTAGGATGGAACAAAGGCACTTGTTTTTTTCGGCGTTGGGAGTCGGGGTGGGCGTTGGACTCGGGTTGGCATCGGGTCATACGGTGAACAAGTGGGCTGGAGGCTCCGGAGCTCCATCGTCTGGCATTACGTTGGAGAATATGGAGAGGGAAATGCTCCGGCTCATTGTCGATGGGAGAGAGAGCAGAGTCACCTTCGACCAGTTCCCCTACTACCTAAGGTATAGTTTCTTTTGTCAGAAACATGACAAAAATTGGATCATTTTTGTTTCAGAAATTTCTTTGGAAAATTTTCTCAATGATCGAACGATTGCTAGGAGAACTCTTGGAACGGTTGCCTGCAGAAATTTCTCAACTTGTTTATAGGGAATAAACGGAATTTTCAGGAAACCTGCAAAAGTCCAGACAACTAAACGGGCTTTAATAGTTTTTACAAAAATTCCAGAAGAATATATTCTCTCGCAGTCATGTAGGATTTTTTTATATAAAAAATAAATTGACAATAAATTTGTTTAGAATCAAATATCATTAAAAGAAAAAAATTAGATTTGGGGCCATCGGCGGTATCGATGAATTACTCTTTGTTATGGAGAGCATGAACAATGACTTAAGAATGTTCCCATTTGGTTTGAGGTCCGTTTCTGTTCGAGCTGTTTTAAGTGTGTTTAATTTACGGTTTGGGACTGGAATTTGAACATGAATTGCTAAAGGGAGGCTTTGAGAATTTGGATGATCTCTTTCATTAACCTCAACAACAATAATTTATTGCTGTTAAAAAGCTGCTGCATGTGGCTATTTATATATATATGTATCGTATTGATCTGATGCCCTTGCTCTGTTGTTCTGATGGCAGCGAACAAACTCGAGCGTTGTTAACAAATGCTGCCTATGTCCACCTGAGGCACGCCGATGTTTCTAGGTACACAAGAAACCTTTCCCCTGCCAGCAAAGCCATATTGCTTTCAGGACCCGCAGGTTGGTCGATAATGCGAACATGGTGCTACCATATGCTGATAGTTTTGAAGTTCTCATCCTCTGTCTCTTGAAGTAATCTGACTGAATTGCAATTTGTTTTGAAGAACTTTATCAGCAGATGCTTGCCAAAGCTTTAGCTCATTTCTTTGAAGCAAAGTTGCTAATTTTGGACGCAACCGACTTTTCCCTTAAAGTGAGCCCTCCGAGTTTCTTCTGCACTTATCCCCCCATTCTGTCCGGCATATTTATGTTGGTAATTGAAATGGCTGAAATTTTGCAGATGCAAAGCAAATACGGAAGCAGCAGAGATAGTGTAAGTTTTGTTGCTTTATTGTGATCTTAAGTTTTTTTAATATTCTTGGAGTTGTTTGCATCTAAATGATGGTTATATTGGTGCCATCGCCAACTGGTTAAGATCTTCTTTTTCTTATGTTTCACATGGTAAATCTAATTCAGTAGTTCCATTGGATAACGAAGTTAATGTTTCCAATCTCAAACCATATATATATCTGTACCTTGTTTTCCAGTTTTTGAGAAAATCTCCTTCAGAGTCAACACTAGAGAGATTGTCTGATTTACTGGGATCTGTTTCTTTACTCCCTCAAAATGGAGAAAATAAAGGTACTATACGCCTTACAAGAACTAAATGAATAACAGTTTTATGCATATTTTCTTTATTTTACGTATCAGTTATGCAGAATCCAAAGGCTGCTCTATTGATTTTTTCAGTTCTTTAATTTTTCTGATCATTCTCTCCCGAATATTCCGGCTTGTATATCTTCTTTTTCTGTCATAGCAAAGGAAATGGGGCAAACCTTTGTTTTTACTGAGGTCTTCTTACAGTTTAAAGTTATCTCTTGCCATTAAATGGTAAGTTAATGGGGTCATTGCAAGGTCCTGATCTAACATGTCACCCATGATTGTGTGCTATCAACTTCTGGTTTTCTTCTGATTGTAACTTTACAGGTATGTTCAGAAGGCAAGGAAGTAGTGTTGATCTTGTTTCGAGGTATTCTGTGGTACTTTCTGAAGTAAACTCATGGAACTTATCTCTGCTACAAATTCAGTTTGCTTCACAGTTCTTTCCCTGGCTCTTGTAGGGGCACTGAATGGGGTAACCGTCCAAACCATCGCAGAAACGCCTCTGTAGCAGGTGGGATGGATAAACTTTCTTCTCAATGTGCCACTGCAAATCTAGGTTTGTCTATGCTTTCAATTCTGTCAATAGTTTGCGCACTTTGATCAACCTGTGATTTGTTCCTCTTCTATTGTTTAGTTTACATTTCACTGGACTGTAGCAACAAAAAGGTAAAGAAAAATCAGTTTGAATGCTCTGTTAAACTCTTAGGCCAAATTCACTTATATGTAGTTGTAAATCATTGTTCATTTTTGCTTAAATGAAACTAATTTGCATACAAATTCAAACAATGCACAACGTTGCCTTGAATAATATATATTTAATAATAAAACAAAGCAAAACAAAATTAAGATGCAGATCAAGCTGTGCAGCCGTGGAGCTTGTTTTGACTTGAATTAAATTTATTTAGGATTAAAGTCCAATCCTGACTCTAAAATCTTAAAATGACTTGGTGGTTAATTTGATGTGTTAGTTATTAGCAAAAAAATAATAATAATTTGATGTTGTTGGTCAGCGATTAGAACAAGAAACGGTGGGGCTTTTGCTCCCCATGCATGGCCGAACAAAACTCACTCCTTAGCTGGAAACAATTCGTGTCGTGGGGTGCCCATGTTAGAACACATCTTTAGTAGCAGTGGCTTATTTGCCCTGGAAGAAAATGCTGGTGGCATTATTTGCCTTAAACAGTACATTAATGGAGGATTTGTTCTTCTGACATACATATTTGCCCCTTTTGCCATTCATTAATATTGGAGGATAGGAAAGGTTCTCCCCTCCGCTAAATGAAGAAGTTTCCATCTCCATTTGGAAGTTTCTTTCGTTTACTTCTGCCCATAGTTGTATTTTCCTTGTTTGGGTTGTTAACTACTCTCTCTTCACCTTTCGTCTTTTTCTTTTTTCAGCTCCCTTCCGTCAAACAGCCAGTTGGTTATTTGATGAGAAACTTCTGATACAAGCAATTCACAAGGTACTGTCAGTTGAGAACTATGTCAGTCACTCTAGTTTTATGTTATTTTGGACACCTCTAAATGATTGTTAGACATGCAATGCAGGTACTGGTTTATGTGTCAAAAGCAAATCCAATTGTTCTGTACCTCAGGGATGTTGACAAGCTCTTGTTCAGATCACAGAGGATTTATAACATGTTTCAAAAAATGCTGGAAAAACTATCTGGATCTATCTTGATCCTTGGCTCACAAATTGTGGATCTGAGTCTTGAGGAGAGGCTGGTGGATGACAGGTTAACCTTTCTTTTCCCTTACAATATTGAAATCAGACCCCCCGATGACGAAAAGCATCTTGTCAGCTGGAAGTCTCAACTGGAAAAGGACATGAAGCTAATCCAAGCTCAGGACAATAAAAACCACATAATGGAGGTACTTTCAGCAAATGATCTTGATTGCGATGATCTGGATTCTGTCTGTATTGCAGACGCAATGGCCCTTAGTAGACATATAGAAGAGATTGTGCTGTCAGCAATATCTTATCATTTGATGAACACCAGAGATCCTGAGTACAGAAGTGGGAGGCTTGTGATCTCATCCAGGAGGTGAGTTTCTATATAGGGGATTAGAGATACTTGACAACCTCCTTCTTTTTCTTTTTCCCAATTAAAGTCTTCTTCGACCAACATGACGCAGTTTATCTCATGGGTTGAGTTTATTCCTGGAAGGCAAGTCTGGAGGCAAACATACATCTACTCAAATTGACATACCCAAGGTAACAGTGCCTGTTGTTCATAGACGTTTAGAAGAGGGACAAACTGCTAGGCACTAGAGCTGATTTTTATACCATCACAGTTCACCTTAATCTCAATTGCATTATGGTTGATGGTACAAAATTCATAAGGTCATTTAAATTTTGAAGTTCTTATCTGTACTAGAAATTGGGCTGACTCGACGTTTAATTAATAATAGGAATCAGTTGCTGGAGTAACAATTTGTTCGAATCCAGAATCAAAAGCGGAAGGCTCAAATGATGGGAGAAAAGGTGAAGGAGAGGCTGCAGCCCTGGCAACAAAGACTGATGCTGGAAATCCCTCTCCAGCGCCAAAAGCCCCAGTGAGCTATTAGCTTATTCCCTTGTGCCAGATGTTTTTATTGCATACACATCCAGCTCCCCTCAAATACATTAGGCATGTCAAGAGTTTCAAATTAGTAATAAAAATGCTTCATCAGGTTCCTGCAAAAGATGGAACAAGAAATTACACTATCAATGTGCAGCAGTACTTATTTTTAATGGCATTCAAAGTGAAATAGTTGAAAAGTAAACACCGCTTGTTCCTGTATGTGATCCCATCTTACTTTATAACCGATTGTATCTTCAATGGCCTGCAGGAAGTTCCTCCAGATAATGAATTTGAGAAACGCATAAGGCCTGAAGTCATACCGGCAAATGAGATAAACGTGACATTTGCTGATATAGGCGCATTGGATGATGTTAAAGAATCTCTCCAGGAACTAGTGATGCTTCCCCTCCGAAGACCTGACCTTTTTGAGGGTGGCCTTTTAAAGCCTTGCAGGGGAATACTGCTGTTTGGCCCTCCTGGTACTGGAAAGACAATGCTGGCAAAGGCCATTGCTAGAGAGGCTGGAGCGAGCTTCATTAATGTGTCCATGTCTACAATAACCTCCAAGTGGTTTGGTGAAGATGAGAAGAATGTTCGGGCCCTGTTCACATTGGCTGCTAAGGTCTCACCAACTATTATATTCGTTGATGAGGTTGACAGCATGCTTGGTCAGAGGTCTAGGGCTGGAGAGCATGAGGCGATGCGGAAAATAAAAAATGAGTTTATGACCCATTGGGATGGCCTTTTGTCCAAGCCTGGTGAGCGCATCCTTGTTCTTGCTGCAACCAACCGGCCATTTGATCTTGATGAAGCAATTATCAGACGTTTTGAGCGAAGGTACCTTGGCTTTTAGTGAGCTTTAGCAGCATAATGTTCCCGTGTAGGCATGCAACATATACTATAGCATTTTCTATTGTATTGCTTATGCTGAATCCTTGAAAATATTCAGAGTTATGGTCGGGCTTCCATCTGTGGAGAACCGAGAAAAAATTATGAAAACTCTTTTGGCGAAAGAAAGAGTAGACAAAAGTGTAAACTTAAACGAGCTGGCAACCATGACAGAGGGTTATAGTGGAAGCGACCTAAAGGTTCGGTGACTCTTCTTTTATGTATGCTTGTGAATTGCATATGATTAGATTATAACTCCAGGTTTTTCTGTTTCAATAGAACTTGTGCGTAACAGCGGCTTATCGCCCTGTCAGGGATTTAATAAAACAAGAGAGACTTAAGGATCTGGTATGTTATTCTACATGCCCTCCGTGAAACTTGTTTGTTCACTCGTACCAAGTCTATAGGGAAAGTATGGTTATTAATGCTAGTTTCTGAGCTCCATTTGCAGGAGAGAAAGCAGAAAGCTGCCGAAGGGAAGAATGTAGAATCAGGTAAGAGAGAAGACACTGCCGGAGGAAGGGTCATTACCTTGAGGCCATTAAACATGGAAGACTTCAGACAGGCAAAGAAACAGGTAATTCATTTGTAAAACCCTACTAAACCTGCACTTCTCTGCTGTCTTCTCCCTCGTTATCACCCTCACTTCTGTAATATGACCAACCACTTGTCTGCATGTCAGAAAACAGTTGAGGCCTCAGACAACATCACCTGTTTGTTCCTGTGTAAAGTTTATTATTTCACTGAATTGTTTTTTGTTTTTTGTGAATGCAGGTTGGAGCTAGCTATGCTTCTGAGGGAGGTAGTATGAATGAGCTAAAGCAGTGGAATGATCTGTATGGAGAAGGTGGATCACGTAGGAAGGAAGAGCAATTATCATACTTCCTTTGAAATCAAAAGAAGATCATTCTACATAGCAACCAGTAGCTGTTTCCTGTAAGAATGCTGTAGGATATTTATGATACTGTTCGTCAATATGTTCATAACTTGTAGAAGTAGCTCTTCCGAGGAGATGGGCTTATAGATAATCTGACCAAGTTACGGGGAGGCATGACTCCTTGAGAAGGGAAATGATTTAGAGCATGGTCTGTAACATGTCTAGTGTTCCAGCTGAGAATGGATCGTGCTGTGCTGGAATGGGAGGTAAATGTTTGTTTGTAAGTTTACAATCGGAGAGCAGTAATTATTTGGTTTCCTGGTGGCGCTTGTTCTGGAGACAAACTAGTAGTATGATGTTACTTATTGATACATCGGGCAAATCTTTCTACACCAATTGTCTGGAGGATACGTAACTTAGTCAAAAGCTTATTCTGCCTTGTAAATAGAGATCCTTGTTGTACATAAGCATTGTGGTATTAATTATATTCTCTTAAAGGGCGAATTTTTATGTGCACCCAGTGGATATACACCCACACCAAACTTTTAGATTTCAAGCATTCTAGTCACTAAAGTTTGTTTTCTATCTTGTTTCTTTGATTCAAGAATTAATCAAACTTCTTAAGCTTTTCTCCAATTAGTAATTAAAGATTATTGTTAAGATATTTTTAGACTATCACCTAAGTCACATAGCAACCGTAAGACTCGTTGTTGAAGTGGAAGGTTAGTAAAATTGCGTAAAATATTGACAGATAATTGATAAAGATATTAACACTAATTAATAGTTACTAATGGATAAAATCTTAAGAAATTTGGCTAAGTATGCTTAAAAGAGAAGAAGAAGAAAAAGAAATTATGAGGAATAGAAAAATGAAGAACTCACAAGTAGTATTAATTAGAGATGTTGAAAAAAAATTAGGAAATTGGAATATTTCTAAAATGGATAAATGAGATATTTATCAAAAGTGAACTTTTAATTTCAGAATGACTTATGTTATTAAAATGGTAGAAAAGACTGTTTCAAATAATGGAAGAAGATCATAAATTTGAATTGTTTTCAAAGTACATTATTAAAAATAATCTAGAAAATCATTATAACTATTTGCATGTGGGACTTGTGTAATTTGCTTTGAAACCTTTAACGAGAAATAGTTTGAACACTTCGGTGATGATTGCCTTAAGAGATCGTAAACATAACAAATTTTTCCGATTCTCTACTAGGCATTGTAGAATCAAGTCTCTGCGATGAACTAATTTATTTTAATTGTCATTCAAACTTCATTATTTCTTTAAAAGATCTTCATATTATGAAATTTTTAATACAAATATCATAATATCTAGTTTTTATATGCAAGAAGGATCCCAAAATCTTGTTTTGGTTTATAGAATCTATTATAAGATCAAGACAACACAAATTGAACATAAAGCTTTAGAATTTGATATATGCAGAGAAATTTTGTTATTAAAAGCTAATACATAAAAAAGTCAAGTTGTTATTCTAAAACCAATTAAATAGAGAGACATCAGACTTCCAAAAAAATAGATTTTCTAAAAAGAAAAACTGATGAAATCTTTAAAAGCACAAGAATTAGAAAAAAATAGTTGAATATGAAAATGGAGAAGTTGAAATGAGATTCAGTAAAGACAAAATTACAAAAATTGATTTTTCAGAATTGGAACAAAAATGGCTTCCCTTAAGAATTGCTTATAAACCCTATAAAGCTTCATACTCTTATGTTCCAGAATCTAAACATGAGAAGCTTGTAGGAGGAGTTGGAGAATCCATAGAACAAGTCTTACATCTTGTTTATAAAATTGATCCAATTGTCTTAGAAAAAGACTATAATTCTAGGCAACAAGAACAAGAGACAAAATCTGTATTCATAGGATCTCCCAATCCTAGTTTTTTCAGATTGTCAATTGAATGTCTTAACAGAATCATTTAGGTTTGACCCTCAAAGTCTAAATGAAGATTTCTGGTCAAAGAAAAATGAAATTAAGAGAAAATAGTTTTTTGACACATATACCAAATAAGAGAGAAAAGAGATTAAATACCTTTGGTATAAGAGGATAATGAAAACTAAGAAGAATTTGAAATTCTTTGAATAGTTTATTTCGGCCATAGTGTTTGATGAAGAAACTACATTAGATGTATTGGAAGAAACTTGGTCGACATATAAGACTAAAGATGGAAAAGAAATTACATCTTCACATCCATCTAATACTATGGTCATAATGGGAGAAGAAATTAAAACATCTGTTTCACCCTTCAAAGCTTTTGATGCAGAAAACCATAAAACTACCAAGAAACCTGTAGATAAAAAAACTCTACAAAATATCATGAAACAAAATAATTATACAAACCTTTACCTACAATCTATAGGTAATCAAATGAATAGAATTGAAACATCTTTAGATAAACATAAGTTTGGTCTCACAAAGGCTTTAGTCTTTAAACTGAAACTTTTGCCAAAAATATCAAAATTTTCAATAAGTTTTCTTAAGAAACTTCTAAAATTCAAATTAAAACTAAATGATAGAATTACTAATGTAGCTGATCAAATAGCTAAATTGACAATTAGGTCTGAAGAACCAAAGGAGACCATAGATAGAAAAACAAAAGGGCATTCAGATAAATGTTATTAAAGAAAACCCAAGTATCTAAGAATTGGCTAATTCTCATCACTTAGAACATGAGACTTTACTGGTGAATAGTGTTCATTCTAAAGGGGGGATATAAGGTCCAATTAGAAATGTGTCAAAAGTTTGGAATGTGCATCATCCTTATACTCCAACAAAACCATCTCTAGTGGATTTAAGATTAAATAATTATTCTAAGCTTTAGGCTTTTACGGAATATAAAGGAGATTCAATAAGAAAATAAAATATAGATAGTTTTTTAGAATATTAAATAATAAATATTATCCAACATATGATTATGTTTGGGATAACTGCTAGAAAAGGAGCTGATAATTCAGACCCAAAAATGGCAAAAATGATCATAACTGATTTTATAAGATAGTTAAAAAGCTAGTGGGAGAAGTGTCTAACTAAACAAGGTAGACAATAAATAAAAAATGAAAGAAAAATACTCATAGGACAACATGGGAACCAATTAATCCTACTGAGTGAACCTGATGTTGTAAATACTTTGCTGTGTATAATTTATTCTCATTTTCTTGGTGATGTAGCAAAATAAAGAAAGTAAAAATGGTGAATTACTATTAAATCTGAGGTGTGGAACTCTATGAAATTTAGAATGGTATAAGAATACTTTCCTTACTAGAGTTTATGATAAAGAAGATTGTAGATCCTCTGTTTGGAAAGAAAAATCATACAAGATTTACCTAAACATTTTGGTCAATTAGTCATGGATGAAAAACTAAGGTTACCCTAATTTAGAAAATTATACCTATGGTCAAATCGTATCAGAAATTAAAGAAGTTGGTTTAAAAATGTATCATGAAATAAAGTGGCAAAAACATATGAAAAGAGAAAAATTAGCCTGAAGAAAAAAAAGGGGAAAATTTTACTCCTAATTTGGTTATGATATCCCAATGCTATATTCTGAATATGAGCCTAGAAAACAAAATAAACATAAATC
This sequence comes from Aquilaria sinensis, assembly GCA_005392925.1. Classification (NCBI taxonomy): domain Eukaryota; kingdom Viridiplantae; phylum Streptophyta; class Magnoliopsida; order Malvales; family Thymelaeaceae; genus Aquilaria; species Aquilaria sinensis. The sequence continues at coordinate 291,894 of SMDT01003010.1, read as the reverse complement.
CTATAAAAAAAATATAAGAAAAGAAGATTTGAAAGATTATAAGAAAAACTAGGACCTTCTAAAAGGTTTAGAAAGAGAAAATCTAGAAAAGATCAAAGTTGCTGGAAAATGGGGTAAACTAGGACATTTTGCTAACAAATGCAAAATAAGGGAAAAAATAAACTTTTTAGAAATAGAAGAAGGTTTAAAAAAGAGTTTAATGCAAATCTTGATAGATAATGACAGTGAGCCTGAAAAAGTTCAAGAAGAAATAACTTCCGAAAGCTCTAAAGAAATAAATATAATTGGTCTTTCAAATAGTTTAGAATTTGAGTCAGAAAGTTTTAGTTCAAATTGTGATTGTGATTCTTGCCATCTACAAAGTTCCTTTGATAATTTGCAATTAAATGTGATTCAAGTTAATGCTATTACTGAAGAAGATGAAAGAAACCTAAAGATTGCTAAACAAATTGATGATATAGAATTAAAAAAGAAATCTTATTTAAATACCTTGACAAAGTTGATAGGCAAGAAAATCAAACGAATCAAGGTAGAAGACATTTCAAAAAGAAGGTTGATATACAAGAATTAACCAAGCTTCCTGTCTATAGTTTAATTGAAATCCTTAAGATAATAGATGAGGCACAAAAAATCATAAAGAACTTACAATAGCAGAGTTAAAAGGAGAAAATTTAAAAATACAGATAGAAATAAAATTTCTTAGGAATAGAATTGAGATTTTAGAATTTCAAAATTTTGAAGGATACTTTCAAGATCTTCTAGAAAATGAGCTAGTTATGAAAGATATAAAAGAATTTAGGTTTAAGGCAAAACATATAGAAAGAGGGAAAAACATTCTAAAAGTCAGCCAAGAAAATAAAGAGTTAGGAATAGAAGATTCCTAAGAAAAACCTTTATAAATTAATGAAGTCTATTTTGTGTCAAACCAAAGATTTACCAATAGAATGACTTTGTTAATAGAAAACCAATCCAAATTGACAGTAGTGGCCTTAATAGATTCAGGAGCCGATAGATAATATATTAAAGAATGTGTTGTTCCCTGCCAATATCTTGATAAGTCATTTGGATTTATTATTACTGTGAATAAGGAAACCATACCAATAAAGTTTAAACTGACAAATGTTGATATGTGCAATGAAAACATCTGTATTAAATAACATTTCACAGTTATGAACATGAACTAAGAAATAATTTTAGGAACTTCATTCTTGGCCGCAATCATGCCCTTTAAGGTAAGTATGAATGGAATTGCTACTATGAAATTTGAAAAAAAAATACTTTTAAATTTACTAAACCGTCTAGGAGATCATTATTAAAAGAACTCAGTATAAATTTAGGAAGAAAACAGAATGTTCTTATGTGTTTATAAGAAGAAGTAAGATGCAAGAGTGTTGAAGGAAAATTAGAAGACCAAAAATTAAGACAAAAACTAGAACACTTTAAGGGAGTTTTAGCCAACAAAATTTGTGTTGATATTCCCAATGTTTTTTTTGCAAAAAAAGAAATGCATTGTGAATCTCCCTTATGAACAAAACTTTAATGAGAAAAAAATTTCTACTAGGTCTAGAACAATCTAAATGAATGAAGAATTAATTACCCATTATGGAAAAGAAATTTAAGATTTGTTGGATGATAAGCTTATATTTATTATATTTTTTTTTCTCATATTTAGTATGTTTTAATATGTTTTGAACCTTAAAGATATATTTTGAGTATGTTTTATAGCTTAGAGCATATCTGGACTCAATTGATTGAAAGTGGATTTAATTAGCAATTTTACAAGTTTTAATTTGGTTGTGTTCTTTCAGGATTTTGACAGATTGTCGATATTCCAGTAGAAAAATCATATATTCAGCTACAGAGATCGGAATCAAATGATTCTTGATTCATTGGAAAGCTAACATCTGGAGCTAAAATTCACATTTAGACCATGAAACCTAGTTTGCAAGTTAAGAGGGTCAAATTTAGCTTCAAAATCGTGATTTATGAGTTATCACTGATTCGGAAGTAGTTGTAGTATTTTGGGCATATCTTTGGCTGTAGATGTCCATTTTATACGATTCAGGTGTCATTTCGAAGATAAGAAAGAGATATACAACTTTCATGCTTTGAGTTTTGAGAAATAGTGACTGCATCAAGGTCGAATCTCAGCTTGAAGTTGCTGTTGCTGTTCTAGAGCATTGCTTGGCTGACAACTTTGAAACCTTCTAGTTATTTTGAATCTTTTTATTTGTTTGGGGTACTTTTGTAATAATATAGAAAGTTTAGGGAGTTTTTATGAGTTTAGCACACTAGGTTACTTTTTTTAGGGTTTTAAAAGCGTGGCTGCTGCAAGAACTCTCCCCTCTCCATCTCTCTTTCAACAATTTTAGTTTTTTTTATTATTATTGTTCTTTGTTTTTCTTCCAAACATGAGTGAGTAATTTTTCTGGTTCAGTTCTAGGGGACGATTTCCATCGCCAATACCGGTTGTGAGAATTGATTTTTCTTGCTTAAACTCTCTTTAAATTCAAGTATTTACTTCTTTGTTGTTCAGATTTATTGCAATTAATTTTCCTGTTCTCGCTTGTTGGATTGGTTATGCGATTGCAAATCTGCTTGATTTTCTTTCAACCGCTTAGGTGAAGAATTCAATTAGAAGCAAGTGAATTGATTGGAGATTACTTTTATTTCTGGTTAGTTCATACGGAGAAGTAAGACAGGTTAAATTGTTCAAGCTTTTGGATTATTGCCTGGAATAAACTTTTGTTCATTGTTCCTAATGCTAATTTTGGGTTTATTAGAAATTGCTTTTCAATATCTGGTTACTCAAAATTAAGAAATTAATCTGAAAGCTTTTTCTGGTTAATTTTACTGCTGAATTCTTTGGGTTCTTTTTAGCTTTAAAGAGAATCCTGTTTATTTGCTTGGATTGAAGAAATATTTTCTTTCGATGATCAACTGCGTGATTGGAATGGATAATCAACCCTGAACTGAGCATTTTTAGTATTGGTTAATTTCATTTTAATTCTACAGTTAATTTATTTCAGCATTCAATTCAAGAAAACCCCCCAATCTTTTATTTCAATTTTCTGACAGGAAGCTTTTGGTTAAGAAATTTCTCTTGGGATTCGACCTAGTTTTCACTGTTAAACTACAAATTTATTTATTCTGAGTTGTCAGTGATATTAGAATTATTTTTTACGGTTTCGACAACCAACCAAAAATTTGGCGCCGTTGCTTGGGAGATTTTTTTTTGTTAAATTTTTCTCTTTGTTTATTTATTTTGTTTCCTTTCTTTCTTTCTTAGTAAACTGACTTATGCCAAGATCTTCTCGTACAAGTGAATTAGTGTTTGATATAGAGATCGAGAAGATAGCAAAGACAAACAAGAAAGCAAAGAGGCAAGTGGTCAATTTTACAGCTTTAACATCTGCAAACAGGAACTCAGAAAGTGAAGAAGAAGCAGTTGTTACTGTAGAGATGGCAGCACCAAGAACACTAAGGGAGTTGGCAACTCCCAATGTTGTCCAGCAACCCCTGATATTGAGATAGCATTTGAATTAAAATCTGGATTAATTCATTTATTGCCTACTTTTCGTGGTCTTGCAGGTGATGACCCCTACAAACACTTGAAGGAATTTCATGTAGTTTGCTCGACCATGAAACCACAAGAAGTTACTGAAGAACAGATTAAGCTAAGAGCTTTCCCATTCTCTTTGGCGGACAAGATGAAATATTGGCTGTACTACCTTCCCTCCAGTTCGATTAGAACCTAGAATGACCTAAAAAGAAAATTTTTAAAGAAGTTCTTTCCAACTTTGAGGGCTAGAACGATTAGGAAGGAAATCAGTGGAATTTGGCAGTACAACGGAGAAAGTCTCTATGAGTATTGGGAGAGATTCAATCAATTATGTGTGAGCTGCCTACATCACCAGATTTCTGATCAACTGTTGCTGCAGTACTTATACGAAGGGCTACTGTTCATGGATTGATGTATGTTGGATGATGCAAGTGGAGAAACACTTGTAGAAAAGACGCCTGAAGAAGCAAAAGACCTAATTTCTAAAATGGCAGCTAATTCGTAGTAGTTTGGAATACGGGTAGACCATGTGTCAAAGAAGGTAAATGAGGTAGGAACTTCGAGTATTGAAGCTCAACTTTCTGAACTAACCTCTCTTCTTAGACAAGTTGCCTTGGGATATGTCTCTAAAATTCTAGAGTTTGTGACATTTGCTCTACCCAAGGACAATTTACTGACTCGTGCCAACAATTGCAACAGGATACAACACCTCAAGTGAATGTGGTAAGCGGGTTTGTTAACCAACCAAGAAGGTATGACCTCTATGCAATCAATATAACCCTAGCTGGAGATACCTCCCGAATTTGAGATACGAGCAACCAAACAACCAGCCACCATATCCATCTGTCGGTTACAACACACCAGCTCCTCCACCATAGAACCAAGCACCAAATTTTGGTTTGGCTTTAGAAGATATTGTGAAAGCTTTAGCTACTAACACTCAAATGTTTCAACAGGAAACAAGGGCTAGCATTAAAAACTTGGGGAACCAAATTTCACAACTAGCAGCCTTATTGAACAAAATTGAAGCTGAAAAGGGAGGCTACCATCTCAAGCTAAAATCAACCCAAGAAAGCATGTTAATGCCGTGACCCTTCAAAGTGGCAAAAAGGTGCAAACCACCACATAAAAAATGGCAGCACTTAAAAAGGAACAAGATAGTCTAAAACCATCAACTTTTGATGCACCAACTGAGGTGGTAAGCAACAAGCTAATTTTTCCAAAATCAAAAATTCTGATCTCACCTCATTTTGCTGGCAAGTTGGCTAAATCAAAGAAAGAAGAGACAGAACATGAAAAGAAGAGACAGAATAGGAAATTCTTGAGATTTTTAGAAAGGTTGAAATCAACATACCCTGCTAGATGCAATCAAGCAAGTGCCTCGATATGCCAAGTTTCTGAATGAGCTGTGCACCAATAAAAAGAAGCTGAAGGTTGATGAGACGATCAAAGTTGGGGAGAATGTGTCAGCAATAATCAAAAGAAAGTTGCCTCAGAAGTGTAAGGACCCTGGTATGTTTACTATATCATATGTAATAGGCAATTTTAAGGTGGAAAAAGCTATGTTAGCTTTGGAAGCCTCAATTAATGTCATGCCATATTCAATATATGCTTCTTTGAAACTTGGACCTTTGAATGAAACTGGTGTTGTGATGCAATTAGCTGATAAATCGAATGCTTATCCTAGGGGCATGGTTGAGGATGTTTTTGTGCAAGTAAATGATTTAATTTTTCCTACTGATTTTTATGTGCTTGATATGGAGAATTGTGACTTCACCGCTCCAATTTTGTTAGGAAGACCATTTTTAAAGACATCCACGGCCAAGATTGTTGTGGATACTAGCACTCTCACAGTGGAATTTAATGGAAAAATTATGCAATTCAATATTTTTGACACATTGAAGGAAACTGACAAGGATAATTCTATTTCTTTTGTTGAAAAAATTGATACTTTGGTGCAAAATGAATCAGGAACAAAGTTTGAAAACCAAGTAAAGTTGGCACAAAAAGGTAAGAAAGAAAATGTCAAGTTGTAGGAAGAACATGAGATGTCATTTGTGGTTGGACAAAAGGTGTTTCGCAAACACATAAAAAGATGGAAAGTGTTATCTACTAAGCTTGAGATTAATTGGATTGGACCATTTGTTATTACTGATATTTCTACTCATGGTGCAGTCGAGCTTAAAAGTTTGAAAACGGATAAAGTGTTCAACACTGAGATGCATAAGTTGAAGACTTTTCATGAGGGATTCTCAAAGCACCCTGGTTGATGTAGGAAGGGACTGTCTAGCCGATGACAATAAAGAAAGGCGCTTTCGAGATGCAACCTAAGCGTGGTTTTGTGCCATGAACAATTAGGATTTTTTTAATCTTTTTATCTTTATTTTTAGTTTTATTTTCCATCTTTTATTTTTCGGGTTTCTTTATTCTCACAATTGATTTTCTTGGTTAGTCAATATCTGTTTCAAGCTGGAGGTAAACCAAACCATATGGGGCAGCAAGCTGAAGTCAAAATCTGGGCTGTGAATCACTATGAATTTATCTTTCAGGGCGGTACCTTTTTTTTTCCCCATCTATGTTTTTATTTATTGTGAACATTAAGGACAATGTTTGATTTAAGTTTAGGGAAGTGGGTAGCTTAAGCCCTAATTTTCTATTTTCAAAATTTTTGAATTAATTTTTTTATTCATATGTTTGAGCATCGATCTGAATTGTTAAGATTACTTCACCTTTTTTGTTCTTAAATGCTTAGCTTGAGTGTTGGGTTAGTAATTTATTAGTCTTTATACAACTCTCGAATTTTATTTTTAAATTATTTTTTTAATTTTTTATCAAGCTAGTTGATGATTATCTTAAAAAGCTGATTTTTTCATCAAATTTATGTACTTAGTACATTGATTTAAACCTTGTGAGATTATGAGCTTATTATGTTGAATATATGGTTTGTTCGGTTGATGGATGATTTGAATCACTTGAGAAAAAAATAAAAATTATTTGACTTGTTGCATTCTATTGAAAAAAAAAAATTTACTACTCTGCTGTTTTGGGTGTTGAAGTAGGTTGGGGTCTTCTCCTAAGATAAGAGTAGATTATTGCTCGAAAGGGTACTAGGAACATGAGTATGGTCAAAGATCACTTTGGAGTTGTGTTGAGTTAATACCTTGGGTATGGTAGAGCCCATATTATACACTCGCTAAATAGTGGAACACAAGAAAAAGTCAAAATGAAAAAAAAATCAAGTAAAGAAAAAAAGAAAAAAAAAGAAATTCTCAACTGATTTCATATTTTCCATGGGTTTGTGGTAAGACTGGTTGTGCTTTTTGAGTTCTTATTTACCCGGTTTGTTCTCTTTATTTCATGCAAAAGTTTGATATTTTTCTCAGATTTTTAACAGTGATTGTTGCTAACTTGAGAAGAAATTGTTTTCAAAGACTTATTTAGTTTTGAGTTGCTATTGCAGAGTAGATTGCGTGCTTAATTCCTCTTATTAATTTTTTCAAGACTCTTAGATGTAAAATTATCTTACTCAGTTTAGCTCAAAAGTACATTTCTATTTTGAGTTTTGCCCAGGGACAAGCAAAAGCTAAGTGTGGGGGAATTTGATAAGCTTATATTTATTATATTTATTTCTCTCATATTTAGTATGTTTTAATATGTTCTGAACCTTAAAGATATATTTTGAGTATGTTTGTAGCTTAGAGCATATCTGGACTCAATTGATTAAAAGTGGAATTAATTTGTAATTTTACAAGTTTTAATTTGTTTGTGTTCTTTCAAGATTCTGACAGAGTAGCGATGTTTCAGTAGAAAAATCATATCTTGAGCTATAGAGATCAGAATCAAGTGATTCTTAATTAATTGGACAGCTAACATCTGGAGCTACAATTCACATTTAGACCATGAAACCCAGTTTGCATATTAACAGGGTCAATTTTAGCTTTAAAGTCACGATTTACGAGTCATCCTTGGTTTAGAAGCAGTTGCGGTATTTTGGGTATATCTTTAGCTGTAGATGTCCATTTTATGCGATTCAGGTGTTGTTCCAAAGATAAGAAAGAGATATACAACTTTAATTGTTTGAGTTTTGTGAAATAGGGACTGTATCAAGTTTGAATCTAAGCTTGAAATTGTTGCAGTTGCTCTAGAGCATTGCTTAGCTGACAATTTTGAAACCTTCTAGTTATTTTGAATATTTTTATTTGTTTGGGTTAATTTTGTAATAATATAAAAAGTTTAGGGAGATTTTGTGCATTTAGCACACTAGGCTACTTTTTTAAGGTTTTTAAGGGAGCACAGGAGCTTTCTTGGGGGCTGGTGGGTCTTTCCCTATCTCTTATTCACAATTTCAGTTTTTTTTTATTATAGTTCTTTGTTTTTCTTCTGATCATGGCTGAGTTATTTTTTTGTTCAATTTTAAGGACGATTTCTGTTTTCAATATCGGTTGTGAGGATTGATTTTACTTGTTTAAACTTTCTTTAATTTCAAGTATTTACTTCTTCATAGTTGTGATTTATTGCAATTAATGTTCCTGTTCTCGCTTGCTGGATTGGTTATGCGATTGCAAATCTGCTTGATTTTCCTTTTTAACCACTTAGGTAAAGAATTCAATTAGAAGCAAGTGAATTGATTGGAGATTATTTTTATTTCTATCTAGTTCATACGGAGAAGTAAGAAAGGTTAAATTGTTTAAGCTTTTGGATTATTACCTGGAATAAACTTTTGTTCATTGTTCTTAATGCTAATTTTGTGTTTGTTAGAAATTGCTTTTCAATACCTGGTTACTCAAAATTAAGAAATTAATCTGAAGCTTTTTCTAGTTAATTTTACTGCTGAATTCTTAGGGTTCTTTTTAGCTTTAAAAAGAGTCCTATTTATTTGCTTAGATTGAAGAAATATTTTCTTTCAATGATAACTGTGTGATTGAAATGGATAATCAACCCTGAACTGAGCATTTTTAGTATTGGTTAATTTCATTTTGATTCTACAGTTAATTTAATTTAGCATTCAATTCAAGAAAACCCCCTAACCTTTTATTTTAGTTTTCTGATAGGAAACTTTTAGTTAAGAAATTTTCCTTGGGATTCAACCTGGTTTTTGCTATTATTCGCTATTATATTACAAATTTATTTATTCTGAGTTGTTAGGGATATCAAAATTATTTTTGTCGATTTCGACGACCGACCATTGGATAAGAAATTAATTAGAAATAGTTCTTCACTATAGAGCTGTTCTGCCTTTTATGTGATTAAGAATTCAAAAATTAAAAGAGGGTTACCTAGACTGGTAATTAATTATAAACCTCTGAATAAAGTTTTTAAGTGGATTATGTATCCAATACCTAACAAGAAAGATTTGTTATCGAGACTTTGTAATGCGGTGGTATTTTCAAATTTTGATATGAACTCAAGATACTAACAAATCCAAATTACCGAAGAAGATAAATATAAAATAGGTTTTAATGTCCCATTTGGTCATTATGAGTGGAAAGTCATGCCTTTTGAGTTGAAAAATACTTCCTCTGAATTTAATAAAATTATGAATAAAATTTTTAATCCTTATAATTCTTTTACTATTATTTACATTGATGATGTGCTTGTGTTTTCTCAATCTATTGATCAACATTGGAAGCACTTAAATAAATTTGTAAAAATAGTAGAAGATGCAGGATTGGCAGTATCAGCAAAGAAGATGGAATTATTCCAAACTATAATTAGATGTTTAAGCCATATAATTCACAAAGGAACAATTAAACCTATTGATAGATCAATAAGTTTTACTGATAAGTTTCCTGATGAAATTGGGGATAGGAAATAATTACAGAGATTTTTGGAAAGTTTAAATTATGTTGCAAATTTTTTTAAAGATCTTGCCAAGGATTGTAAACTTTTGTTTGATAGGTTAAAAGATAATTCTCTTGATTGGAGCATAGAACAAACTAAAACTACCCAATTAATTGAAAAAAGAATGAAAGAAATTCTTTGTTTTAATATTCCCAACCCATAAGCTTTTAAAATTATTGAGACAGACATCAGTGATATTGGCAATGGTAGAACATTAAAACAGAAAATTGATAATAAAGAACAATTATTCAGATTCACTTCAGGAGTTTGGAACCTAGCTTAAAAGAATTCTACTACTATTAAGAAGGAAATTCTAGCAATTGTGCTTTATGTCACAAAATTTGAGGAAGATCTCATCAACAAAAATTTCTTAATTAGAGTTGATTGTAAAATAGCAAAAGATGTTTTGCTTAAAAATGTTAAAAATTTAGCTTCTAAGCAAATGTTTACTCGTTGGCAAGTCATTTTATTTGCTTTCAGTTTTGATATTGAATATATTGCGAGAAAAATCAAACATCTACCTAATTTCTTGGCCAGAGAATTTTTGCAGGAAAAAGAAGATGACAAGGAATTTATACCAGAAAAACAAATCTCTACCTTAAAAAATTTCCATGCACAATTTGGGCAAAGGTTCTTCGTCACCACTTTTAGGAATTAAAAATTAAATATTTTTAATGATAATAAAGAAATTTATACCAGTAAAATCCCTTTTCTTGGAGGGTTTTCCCTCTGATTTTATCTTTCTCTGAATTAATTCTCGGCAAGGCTTTCCTCTTTCTTCAGAATTTTCTAAAAGGACATAGTGCTGAGCTAGGAGAGCTATGATTAATTTTGCGTCCATTCCCAAACAACTTTCTATTTCCATCATATCCTCCCTGGATTCTTGACACAAAATAGTTTTGTTTTTCTGGTGACGAAGAAATTCCTAAAAGTGGTGACGAAGAACCTTTAAAAAAATATATTTTACAAATTAAAAATTCTTCATTTAAAATATTAAAAGTTTAGACATTTGAATAATGATGAGTTCTATCTGAAAGCAAAAGAATATTGATCAAAGGAAAATATGAGAATATGTTATTCTCATATTTGGAACTATATCAAGGCTTGAGATAAAGTCTTCCATATTCAAAAGAAAGACCATCAACATTCATAGATGATTTTATTGAAGACCAAGCAAAGAAAATTATCTAATTGGTTTTATAATTTGTACTTTGAAAAGGGTTTGTTTAGAAACTCTTTCCTGGAATAAGTCATGAAATCCTTTGAAGGATTTTGTATGTTTTAAGAACAATTTCTCCAAAAAGGGCAAAAGGTGTCATTCTCAAATTTCTTTTTTTATGGTCATAAACCATATTCCTTGGATCCTTCAATGGCGTTATAAAAAACAAGAAATGTATTATGACACCCATTTTGTTCATTGTCTATAACGAACTTGGGAAACAAAATGATAGGATAAATGTATCCTTAACCAATATTTGTCTGAGAATATCAGATTTGATAAAATTGATTTAATTGATAAAGAAGAAAACTTAGACAAAGACTTCCTGGGCATCATGCTTAACCGATTCTATCAAAGAGGACAATTTAGGGACAACCAAATTCCTATATTTGTGATGAAGGAAAGAATTCTAAAATCTACTCAGAAACAATTGGTTCATAAAGGACAAGAGAGCGTTGGATCCTCATCCGACAAGAATAACTCAGTAGGGACCTAGTAAAGGCATCTTTGACTAGGTGCCTTGATTTTCGTGTGTTTGAAGCCAGTGTCTGTAGAAATCAATAAGGATTAAAAGCAGCTAGCAATCTGTCAGCTGCTCAGAATGATTACCTCCACCAATTGAAATAATGGAGTACTATCCGACCACTAACTTTGGTGGTCCCAGATTCTCTTGTTTTCTGATTGGAAAAATTCTGTTAGCCTTATCACTAAAGGCTTAAGAGTTCTGTCTATTTAAGAAGGCATTCCTACAGAGTTTAGGCATCTGAAAATTCTCTGTCTCTTTTAATCCTTGTGCTGGACACCTTTCTTTTCACAAGAATTTGCATTTTATTATTTAGTGTTTAAGTTGTGTGCTCATATCTGTACTAGAGTGGTGTTAATCTCATTTAACCTCTAACTCCTTATTCAATAGTTTAAGTCTGTAATCACCCCACTGTTGTTCATTATTGTGTGATAAACTAGTTTTTAATAATTATTTGTAAGTCTATATTTCAAGTTAATAAATTATGTATATACAATTTCCAATTTATGTGTATATGATCTAAGTTTTCATCTATGTTGTGCGTTGTGTTTTAAGTATTTCAAGTTAATAAATGATATATGTGCAATTTTCAGTTTATGTGTGTATAATCTATGCTTTCGTCTATGTTGTGTGTTCTGTTTTAAAGCATCTGAACATTTTGGTATCAAAGCCATGTGCCGATATTTCCATGTTGTTTTGCTATTTGGTTGAGTGTTTTAAATCTTAGGTCCTTCTTTATAAAAACAAGAGAACTAAAAGCCCTAGTCTAGAATTTAATGCAGGTGTACATAATAACTACTCTTAGAGACCAGTTGGCGCTGCATAAATCAATCACACTTCTACAGTGATTCAGGAATATCCATCAATTTCAAACACTAACACCAACCATAGGTTATCAACATGAGCTATTGAGAACCAATATTATATGACTGCGTAAAGCTGAGCACCAGTCACTTGGTTGGAAGTAACTGAGGTCTGAGGCCGTTGCGATGGCACACAACTAGCTGGTGGTAATAGCTTACAGCTGCCAGTCAATTCCAATGGAAATTTCTGGGTAATATCAGATAGAATCAGAAGTATAAACAGCTAATGACTGGTACAACCAGAAAAACAACTTCAAGAAATATATCAGAACATTAGGGATGCAAGTCTAACAGCATTCTAGAAGACACCAGCACACGTGCAATATGGCAACCAACCACTCATCATAAACAGATTCATGAAAAAACTTGACATGACACCAAACAAGTGTAGAATGAGAATCCATCTACTCAACCCAACCTCTAATGTAACAAAAGATGATTGGGGCTCTAGTCTGGATTAAATTCACAACACCTTGACGAGGGGTAGCTACAAAGTGTATTCGTCAACCTAGCAACAGAGATATCTAAGCCAATCTAAGCTTTCTTCTTGTCCTTCAATGGCCCCCTTGGAATTTTACTAAGAACTCTGGCATCAAATACTGCATACTGCCTCTTAAGTTCCACATGTGTTTTTGCAGCAAATGAATCCACCTGGTCCTCATACTTCTCATAAAGCACAGGTACAGTGTGAAGCAGCACAAACACTGTTTGAAGAAATATTAGAATTTGAAGCCAAAATTTCATATTCATAAAGCTAGTCAAACGATCTGATATACCTATGTAGACAAGAGTCAGGAAGTTGCACCACTTTCCAACAAGTGACAATACCCACAAACCAGCAATCACCTAAGTGCAGAATCACAACACCATCACATAAGATGGATTAATGATTGCAACAATAATAATTGCCTCGCATAATAACGATAGCAACTTAAAAAATAAAACAATCACAACATGAGACAATCAAGCAAAGCATCAGTATGGGCACCAAGGGGCAGCAGCAAACAATTCATACTATCCAATTGAGAGAAAAGATCAACATACAGAGAGGAACTTCTTCAGGTCTCTTCCAGATGCAATTTCTCGCAAGACAGCAAAAGCCCGATTGATCTCAAACCTCAGGGCAGCAGCAAACTGTAGAACTGGTTCCTCAGGGATATGAACATCAGGGATACGCGGTGGGGCCCTGATTAGAAACCAATTTACGTTAAGAAAGATAGGTAATTTGATCAGGCATATACAGTACCAACAATTCAAGCAGGAAGCATTAGGAACATACTTGTTAATGAAGGTACTAGCGTTGGACCACAAGAAAAGTACAGCAAGAGCAAAAATCAAGCAGTGGCAGACTAGTGTCAGAAGATGGTATTCAAGCAATTCGAATAGAACCCATATAACAGTTGCAGTACCAAGCACCCCAGCAGAAATCTTTTTGTTCCTCCACAAGAACACATCCGCAGCTGAAAACCAAACAGCCAAAAGAAAACTACTTATCAACAACAGCATCTAATTGAGCAAAAAATAAACTTGACGGAAGTGACATGTTCGGTTCAGAAAACAATCACGGAAGTGAAAGACGGGACGAGAACATTAAAGAACATTAAAACGCAAACGAATCAGTGCTATAAAGATCTAGAAGTTCACGAACTTCCTAATGTAAACAAGCATTAATTAATAGTTACAGACGTGAATTAATTAACTAGATCTAGAAAATGAAGTAAAATTCGAAGAGAACTCCTTGATTTAATGTCTTCTTCGTTCGACACAACCGGAAACAGAAACAAAAACCCAAAACAACTACAGAGAAAATGAATTAATTTCTAGGAAACGAAGGAGTTAACATACGCTTGCCACCACCAAGAACTTTGTGGACCGGCTTCTCTCTGCCGAAGAGACGGTAAATCTTGGACTTGATCGAAGATTGAGAAGGCTTGTCTTTCTCGTTGTCGGAATCGGACGAGGAGGACGAATCATGGTCGTGGATCTTATCCGCTACCTTCTCTATCAAGGACTCCTCGTGCTTCTGATCGTGGTCGGCCATGGCAACAAGCAAATCCCTTCAACTCACCCTTCGCTGGATACTGGAACGAACAAAAACCCTAAATCCCCGGTTTCCGATCAAAGTAAGAGATGGCTTTTTCCTTTTTCAGTAGACTCTCTGTCAGCTCTGTGTCCATCTGTGGCCTAAATAGCCAGGCTTGTCAGAGATTTAATCATGGCCGTTGAATTGGAGAATTTGATCCCCACCGTTCATAGGCTAGGACTCCCCGCCTGGTGGCTCGGACGAAGCCAGGAGCCGCAGTATCCATCTGATGACACGTGGATTGCTTACGCCAAAACGCAAATAGCATTTGCTTAACTGTGAGTATTTTTTGCCTATTTACCGTTTTTCTCTCTTTCCCCCCTGAAGCGGATTACCGAAAAAAAAAGAGTATTACGAACAGAAAAATGTAAAAGAAAGGAAAATATTTTGCACGCACAAGTTATGTAGAGCTATTTAAATCAACTGACTAAAACTTAGCTTTATCAATTTTATGAAAAGTTTACGCCTCCAGAGAGAAGAATTTTAAACCTTAGTTGTTAAGCAAAGGACTGAAAATCGATTTATTTATGATGGTGAATTGCAAAATGTTGTCTAAGGTTTAATTAAAATTACACTTTTTTCTCTCATGTTTTAGAAATTTCTTAAAAATTTTCTAAGATTTTAATAAGCCTACAGTCATCCCCTTAAACCCATTTAAATTAATGGACTAATTACACTTTGAGGTCCAAAGTTTTAGTTATTGTTTAAGATTTCACTAAACATACAAATTGCTCCATAAATGGTATCTTTCAAAGGATATAATATATTTTTTTTATATATTGATGTTTTTAACTTACCTTTTTAATTGATTTTTATTATTTATTTAACATGCATTTCTTATTTATTTTTGAAATTTCTTTAGTTATTTTTTTCTTATATATTTTCAAATTTTTAGTTCCTTCAATTAAAAACACCATTTTTATTTTTGAAATCACTTTTTATTCTCCTTTCCTTTTTATCCTCACAATTTTGAAAATTTGTTAGAACAACAACAAAAGTTAAGGACCATGATACAATGACTTTTCTAATGCTAAAACAAAAGAAATTATAAGGGTTATTTGTAAAATAAGACACAAACTTTAAAATAATTCCCATTTGAATTAATACATGATTAGCGATTTTCTTGTGATTTTATATTTATATATTTATTTATTAATTAATCATTGTTTAAGATGTCATATTTAACAAAATATTTATTAATTTCCTTAAACTAAAAAATTCACTAAACACCACAAATTTAGTTAATTCTTTTACAATTATAACTTGCAAACTGAAACAATAATTTTTTTTGAAATCAATATCAAATTTAGAAAATTAAGTATTGTTGATTTTGCATATTTTAGTGCTAGCATTTACCTCAAAAAATTATATAATTTTTTTATTAATTTACTTTCAATCAAAATTGGGCAACTAACTATATTTTTCACATTTTTTAATTTAAAGATAGAGAAACACCTTGATTCCTACTTAAACATTAATAAAAAAAACTATAATCATTATTATAAGTTTATTCAAAATATCTGTAATTATTTTATTTTAAACACTGCAATATTTAAAAAAATGAAGGATTTCTAATGTATTATTTAGTTAAAGAAATTAATAATCTTAAATACAATTGATAAATGAATAAATATATAAATTTAATATTACAGTCCATTAATTCAAATTAGAAAGATTTAATAATAAGCTTTGAAAAAAGTGACAACCAATTTTAAAAATAAAAATAAATTTTTAATTAGAGGAAAATAAAAATAAAAATTGAGCATGAATAATGAAAAAAGTAAGTGGAAATTGAACCATAAAAAAAATCATTGAAAAGGTAAGTTAAAAGGAACTATATATACAAATATATTATGTTATTTGAAAAATACAATCTATGAAGCAATTTATATGTTAAGGAGAAGTCTTACACAATAGCTAAAATCTAGGGCCTCAAAGTGCAATTAATCTATTGGTTACAACATTCAAAGTGGACGTTAGGGGTATCTGTAGGTTTATTGAAACCTAATGGGGTTTTTAAGAATTTTTTTTAAACAATAGAGGAATAAGTGTAATTTTCAGTAAATCTTAGGGGCATTTTGTAATTCTCTCTATTTATGAGAAACGAACCGACTTTTTCTTTGGCAGAAAGTGAACCGACTAATAATAAAATGCCTTAGCTGTAGGACCCTCGTTTTGGGAAAATAAAACGTATAAATATATTCTGGGTAGGACCATCGTTTTGAGAAAATAAAACTTATAAATATATTCTGGGCCACCATGTTCAATTGTAGCAGCTTTGAAAAAAGTAGGATATGTTGGCCTGTTCGGGTGTAATTAATCTCACCCTATTAAAGTGGTTTTTTAATAATTGATAGAGAGGGATTGTTGGATTCACAAATTCTTTCCTCTTACTCTGGTCTATCTCTTTCACTAATTTCCTATAACTAGTATCTCACTTCTCCCCCGTGTCATTGTAGCTTCAATTGATCTCCAATTTCTTACAAAGAAGCAGACCTAGCCAATTTGAAACAAATCTTTGTGCCTGGTCACCCTTGAACTCATTAAATTGGAGATTGAGGAACTTGAGTAACGGCAATGGGAGGACATCCAAAACTTCTTGATGATGTCTTGCTTATGGAGAAGTTTCAGGAGGTGAAAAATTTTCAGACTGACCAAGTGGGGCAAGATCGGTGAGATTTTAGGCAAGATCGGAAGGTTTTCTGACCAAGTGGGCAAAGACCAGTGAGTTTCTAGGCAAGACAGATCAGCGTAGAAATAGAGTGGAGCAAGGCAGAGCAGGGTGGAGGTAGAGTGGAGCAGGATAAAGTGGAGTGAGGAAAGGTGGGCAGGGGCAAGGTGGAGTGGGGTGGAGGTAGAGCGTTGCAAGACGGATAGTGGATGGAGGCAGAGTGGGGAGGGCTCAAAGAATGATGGAAGAGCAGGGTGGAGGCAAAGTGGAAGAACGGCCGAAAGAACGAGGCTAGAAAAACGGTGGAGGCAGAGTGGGGCGTGGCTAGAAGAACAGGATGGAGGCAGAGTTGGTGAGGAAGAACAGTGGAATAAAGTCAATTATAATTTCAAGTTACTTTAGGGGTAAATCACATGACCTAAGTCCAATCAACAAAATCACATTAGTTGTCATTAGAGTTTTGCGATTAACCATAGAATTTTTATAGATGACTTTTAATTTTTAATTTTAACAGTTTTATCTCTGTCATTAATAAATTTTTTAAAATGCTAACATTAATTATAAAAATTATTCCACTTGGACCATTATGTGCTTAATGTAACCTTTCATTGCTACCTCCTCCTCCTTAGTTACAGTAGGAAGAGTAATTATAAATCTACAAAGCTCGTGCAAATGGTATTATAGAGTAATTATAAATCCAAAGAGTTTCTACAAATGATATTATCCACAATATATACTAAAAATTTTATAAAAATTCATTATCAAATATTATGCAAATGATTATTGGATAACTTAAGTTGTTATAAGTGTTAGATACGATTCTCGCCTTATATATTTGGATAATTTATTAATAATCAAAATTAGATTTTTGAACAATTAAAATTAAATACTTGGATAACCAATGCATTTAGAAAGGAGGGAGACACAGAAGCGAACGATATCTGACATAGGCCCTGTTTGGGAACAGCTTTTGTAATCAGCGTCAGAGTTTTAGATAATTTATTTAACGGTTATGATGAAAACGCTGAAGCTAAAAGCTAAAAGCTACCCTTGGATAGTTTTTTCAAAACTCTAACGCTAATCGCTGACGCTAATGCCAAACGGGGCCATAAAAGTCAGGACAAGGAGGCTCGCGTTCATGTGTCCCCCACCCTCATCACCAGAAATGAGAAATGGAGATAATATCCAGAAAGAATCTCAATGGCACACTTCCAAAAAACAAATTAAATTCAACACCACTCCCAAAATTATAACTTAGTACAGAAAGATCGTTAACTTGGGTAAAATTTAAATTTAATCCCATAACTTTGAGGGTCATTTTAATATGATTCCTTAACTCAAAAAGTAACTATTAAAGTCCTGTAACTTAATTAGTGTTTCCTATTTTGGTACCTACCATTAATTTAGTCATTAGTTTAGATAAAAATTGCTTACGTGACACGCCAACTGCCATGTGATATTCTCTTTTATGAAAACAATTGATAAAACTGAAAGAATAATATATATCGGGGTAAAATTGACACAAACAGATAATTCTAAGGATCTAAAACATACATTAACCTATGTCATCCTATGTGACTCCAATGGTATAGGTGGTCCTACAATTCAGTGGTGGTGGCATTCGAATTCGTTGGGGAAGGCAGATGTTGATGGCTCGAAATCGAGAAGGAGGAGAAGGGGAAATATGGACGGAGAAATCAAGACAGAGAAGAGGGAGAAGACGAGGAAATCGGGATAGGGAAGAGGGGGAAATCGAGGACAGGGAAGAGGGAGAAACAGAGACGAGGAGAGGAAAAAAAGGGAAAAGGGAGAAATTGAAGAGATACAAAGGGGAAAGGGAGACATCGGTGACCCAGGGAGGGCAAATCGGGAGGAGGACGAGGAGTTGGCCGCAGTGGGCATTGGGCAGTGGCGAAATGGTCGCGAGATGGCGGCAATGTATGTTGTGTATTGGGTGGTGGCCAAATGGTGGTGAGATGGCAGCGATTCAATCAAAGCGGCATGAAGCAGAGCAAGGATGGCGGCCTGAGAACCGTCAGCGGTGGTGGTTGGGCTTTGGTTAGAATTCGGGAAGAAAAGCTTTGGGTTATTTGTATTTCTAGTCCCTAAGATTATTGTTTGTATCAGTTTGGGTTTTAATTTTCATTTTTGTACAATTTAATCATCTATTTTAGTTGAGGATTAAGCAATGCCACGTAGACAAATTGCATCCAAAATAACGCCTAAACTAATGGTAGAGACCAGAATAGAACACGCTAGTTGAGTTAAGAAACTTTAATAATTACTTTTTTAAGTTAAAAAACTACATTAGGACGATCCTCAAAGTTAAGGGACAAAATTTGGATTTTACCCCCATTAACCTACATCAGATTTAGCAACCCCATTGTACCTATCTATAAAAGACTACACTCTTCTATCCCCACAATAATTACAAAGGCCTTAATTTTTATATAAAAACAAAAACAAAAACACAAAACATCAATAATTCTTAGAGTGAATTACAGTTTTACCCTGAGGTTCATTACAAGGTACATATTCACTCACAGATCTAAAAACCTACTGTTATTCCCGTCTTTTTTTACACTACCTTACATCAACTTTTTGAAACATTTGCTAACTTTTTGAAGAATAATTTAAAATATTTGCTAAATTTTTTTAGTAAATTAAACGATTCAAGTAATTGCTTTGATACCTAATAGATTATTTCAATTTGTTTACTGTATATATATCAAAGACAGTTTTAGTAAATCGAAATGGTCAATGTAATCTTTTTATATATGTATATATGTATATTTAGTGGATAGTTTAAATTATCAAATTTTCTTCTTTATAAATGCAAAACGGTCTTTTTCTCTACAAAAGTATAAGGGTATAAGTTTAGGATTCAATTCGTTTAGTGTTAAGTTGAATTAATCCAAAATGGCTTATTTTATTTTTATAACATTTTTTTAAAACTAATATCTTTTGAAAGCTTGTACTATATATGTACAACAACCCATTGAATAAAATTTTTCTATAATTCAACTAAACTTTTACAATTTCTTTTTACTTGCTCATCTTAAAAAGCAAAAGTTAACAAAAAAAATTAATTATATTTCATGGGTAATTTTGCATACATACTATTAGTTTTGGTATTGGTTCTGGATAAAAAAAAATCCATAAAAATGAGAAATAAGCCATTTTTATTGGAAAAAAGGACAAATTTACCACTAAACTATAGGAATAGAGTAATTTTGTCACTGATTTTTTTTAAAACAAATTTGCTATTAATCTTTTTAAAAAGTGTAAATTTGTCATCAATATTTTGTGTTATGAGCAAATCTGCCAACATCATTTAAAATTGCTTAATGTGTCAAATGTGAAAAAATGAGAAAAATGTATGTTTCAATTCCAAGTTTTCTTTATCTAACACTCTAGCTCTTAAGTTTCTAAATTTATCATTTTCACCATCATCTTTATTCCAACAAACCCCTGTACCTTTTCATCTCTAGCATTACCTCCACTATTTTGATAAAAAAAAGGTTTCATTGATACAAGTGAAACTAAATATGAAGGCATTGCAATTCTAGAATAAATGATTGATAGCAGCAATGGTGGAGAGCTACTTGGAGACAATTAAGAATGTAAAAACAATAAGGCTTAGTAATGGGGGTGTGGTCAAATGTAGGTTTTTAACTTATTTAGGTATTATGAAAGATTTGGGTAACTAGGAACTAAAAAGAAACTTTTAGGGACTAGTTTAAGAGTTGTGTCATGTAATATTTTTTGAACAAGCAGAATATTCCTACCATTTAACAGCTAATGATAAAATTACACACAACGAAGATGTTAATAATAAATTTATCTGTAAAAAAAATTGAACAATAAAATTAATCAACCTTTATAGTTTAGTGGCAATTTTGCCATTTTTTATTAGTTTGACTTAATACGTAATAAACTGGCCTAGGTTTCCAAACTTGAGGGTGAAAGTGTAATTAGCACTAAATCTCAGGAGAGATGTGTAATCGATCCTTATGTTTAAGATGCACATGCATGGAGAAAGTTCAAAACAAGGAAAACAAAAATTGAAGGACCATAACTCATGCGTATGGATAAGAACAGTAACGTAGGTAAAAAGCTGCATGAAAAGGCCCGATACTCTTAAGATGGTAAAATTATACTATTTTCATTCAATATTCTTTACATCATTTGACTTTTTTATATAGTTTGATTTAAATTTATTTATATTAATATTTATTAGAAAAAAATTTAAAAAAATATATTTAGAAACTATATGTCTTAATTTATCATTCTTATATAAAAATTCTTCATTTATATATTAAAATATTAAAAATAAAAAATTATAGATTAATTGCTGAAAAATGAATTGTGCAAAAAAAATTGGACGGTGGGAGTATTTTTTTTTCTTAAAATTTAGTGTAAAATACATTATGATCCTCCTGAAATTGGTAAATAAATAGTTTTATAAGAATTAAAGTTTGATGATGAATTAATTTTGGCTTTTCCTTTCTTTAAAAGTTGGAGTTTGCCCCTAGACAAGTTTTACGTCTGAACTTTCAAAATGAACATTATTGCTACTAACCTAAATTGCTAATCCAAATTGGAAAATTAGGCCTCCCTTTGTATGGTAGGATCAGACCCCATAATCCAGCTTATATGTAACACATATATAACCTTTCCCCTAAAAAGTGAAAACAATGAATAATCATGTCTGGTATACCTAGAGAAAATAAAAAAGTGAAATAAATAATAGTGTAAATAGTATAAATATGAGTGGTCGTAACACTTTGATGATTCTCATCTTTAACCATCAGTGCATAAGATCTGTTAGGATTGGGGAGTGGTTCCATATTTAGAATTTGAGATCTCACGATACTAAATCGTTGCTTGGCTCCATGAGAGAGTTATGTAATTTTCATTCTCACATTTTTCCAAGAGCTCCTTCGTGGTAGCTTCGTGAAATAAACCACAACAGTGAGATCCTTTGTTGCATAAGCGTTATTTCCATCTTTAATTCATGAATTCGTGCCTCGTGGTGCATTGCCATGAGAAAATATATCGTGCAAATCAATCCACGTCTTCTCCATTGAATCTACACAAGCAAGACTATCATGGAGGTTTGATGCTAATTAAGCATTAAAGATCAAGGCAATCACCATCAAATTGCACTTTTTCCTCTGTTGTTTGAACCATGGCTCATCTATTGGCCTTTGAAGTTTTAAAGCTTACCATCCACAAAACCAATCATATTATTGGATCTCAAGTCATTGAGCATGACATGTCGCCGTGTAGGTATAGGGTAATTTTCACCTTTCAAGAGATAACTAAATAGTAATGCAAGCTCGTCAGGTATAAAGGACTTGGAAACCCACAGTTGAGCTGATTAAAACAAGTCCCAAAAAGCTATCCTAGATTCATAAATATCTCATCCCCACCCCAAATCAATCTATGACTTGAAATGGGAGATATATTGACCAAAAAAGAACTTCTCATCCCTACCTCTAATCAACTTATGACATGAAAAGGAAGGTATATTGGAAAAAAAATAAATACGGATCCCCACCCTAAAATCAACATGTGACTTGAGCAAAAGATATCAAGAAAGCAACACCATGCTCAGACAGATGAGAATAGAGCAATAAGTTATTTGAACTACGTCCACCCTAGGCTTCTCTTCGATAAACAAGTTCTCAAAAAACTTAAAAGTGGAGAAAGCCTCACTAATATCACTCAACAACAACTAACTAAGTTCTTACAAGGATAGAAAAGCTTATTTATAGGTGGATACCAGGGAAACCTAATCAATATAACTTAGCTAACTTGAGTTAAGTATAGAAAACTAACACCAAGGTTCTAAAATAACTAGTTAAGACTAGTTCCATATATGGAGTATCAACTCGGCACATACAAAATCATCTTAGAATTCTATGATTTGAGTTTGAACATTTTCTCAGGCACATTAGGGTCCCATCTCAAGATTGGGGTCTTGGTCTTTAAGTTAAACTTGGATACCCCAAAAGCTTGCCAAAAAGGTGTTGCTTGGACATGGGTGGGAAGGCCTCGAACATGGGCTGCTTGGCATAGGTTGTTCTATCATAGATGGCTTAGGGACCTTGGATGTCACACCCCACATAGGCCCCAGCCCATGCACACTCAGTGCCACTCACCAACAACTATCCAGAAAGCTATCAAACAAATTAAATTGTAAGTGTTAATGACCACAATTAATTCAGCCAACTCTCAGTAATGGGCTTTTAGTCTTATTTTCTTAAGTTATGAGCCTGGGAGGTGGCCCAGGAGGCTTATAAGAAGTTCTATTTAGTTTCTTGCAGCACAAGGCAAGGCCTAACCACTAACTTGCATCACAAGCAAGGCTGTAAAAGATAACTTGCAATACAAGCAAGGCATACACTTAATCCCATAAGTGTCTAGGATGTGGGTGTTCATCCAGTGTATTACTTTAATGCATGACAACCAAGAAGCCCATAGCTCAATAAGGTTTGAAAAAAACACTAAGTTTTTTTTTAATGCATGTGAGCTTTCGGCCAAGAATATTTCACAAGGGTTTGAAACACAAGCATATCATCCATCATAAGAACATATCATTACTTGGCTTTAAAGCCTCCAACACATACACATCCAAACCGACATCTTCTGAGCATAATTTGGTGTTCAAAAGTACACAAGAAACAACAAAACCTAAGTGAACCCGAGACTACATACATGTACACAAAAGTAGTCTAAAGAGTATACTTAACTTGGGCACATGCCAAGATTCACCCTCATCGTTCAAACTCACCAAATTATGCCTTACAACCCAAGAAACTTTACTCTCCAAAGAGTACCCTAAGTGTGCCATAGAGAAGCACACACTACAGCACTAGTCCAATTGCCATGTTCATTGTCATGAATGTGAAAACCACCACCAAAGCTATTGTCCACACATCCATTTCAGCCCATCGATGAGTATCCTACACTAACCAAGCCTGCAATACTTGGAACATTAGTTTCAGCCGAGACCCTATGTATAAGACTTACACATGTAAAGAATCATAACCGAGCCAAGAACACATTGGCACATACCTTGAACAAGAAGGTGCAGTTATCACACACAATCAACCTAAACACTAATCACTCAAGCTTAATATCTTCTCCTGAAACACAAATGTATGGGCAATGAGTATAATTACTCAGTAGGATTCATGTACAAACCGACCCATAAAGAGCCTATTTAGTTAAGTCCATGAATTAACCTCCCTTAGCTACTTGAATCCTGCAAACAAAGACATGAAGACACAAAAACACAAGGAACAATATATACATCCCATATTAACCCGAGGCAATATATAAGCATAATACTAACTACAAGGGGTCAGCACACGAAAACAATCAACTAAGCACACAAAACACACACACACACACACACCACAATGTAGCTCTCGGCCATATTTACTAGTATGTGCTCATGTGTCTTCTTGCACATTAATCTTCATTCTTTCAATCCTCCTTCCACTAGAGCTCCGAAATCCTTAGTAAGTTGGCCTCACTTCATAAGGTTTCTACACATGTCATTACTTGACTAGCTAGCCAATAAATCATGAACCTGAAAGTTCATTACCACGCTCATTGAGCAACTAAGATCATATAGCGTATCTTGACTATCACCTAGATGCTCAAACTACTTGCTCATGAAGATTTACCTACAAATTCAAGTAGTCATGAATCCTACCTTGAAATTGAGCTTGAGCAACCCTCGGCCGAACCTTGCTACCACAATTCCAAGCTTGAACACGGAAGCACAAGGTCGCCTAGCACCAATCCCTTGAAATCAAGCTTGATTAGCCGTCCAAGCTTCAATTCCTTAGCAAAATAGCATGAAATCGGCAGCAACACTCCCAAGTCTCTCAAGAACACACTAAACTCGGTTAAACTGAGACTAAGAATGGCAATGATTGCAAAGTCTTGAGTGGAAGCATGCAATAGCCGGGTACACGCCAAATAGCACCAAAAAATTGTCTAATGCTCACTCTCGACCTCACAAACTTTGCATGATGCTATTAAACCGTGAAGACCTCATAGTCTCACTTAAATCACTCGGTTAAAAGTTTATAAAGGCCTCTTAACTTTGTTTCTCACCATAAGCCTCATGGTCATCTTTTCATGTGCATTTAGAACCAGAAAGTTCTCGGATTAGCACACATACATTTTTTTTTCCTTATGCAATTAAGTCCCGAGACTTCTCGGTTTTGCACTTTTATCACTATTCATATTTTCATTCAAGTTCCTCAGGTTTTCCCTTTGTATTTCTTGCATTCTTGGCCTGGGCCAAGTACTGTGGGGGGTCCTTACATTGGATAAGGCAAGTGCTCGAGCATGCTCCTTCTTGCCATAGAAAGTGCTCGATTGGATTACTTCGGCTCCAAGATGATCATGTAGAATGCTCTAGTTCTTAGGGTAGAAGGGCTCTAGTAGCTCTGGTGGAAGGGTTATAGTTGCTCAGGTAAAAGGACTTAAGTTCCTGGGACATTAGTTGTTCAACTTTCAAAAGTGTGAAAACTAGCTTGGTTGACTTTTCTTGGCATGCTCCAGGCTTCTTCCATAGATATACGATTAAGTATGCTAATGCCTTTTGAAGTTTTTTTGCTCGGTTCCATATGATCAATTGCCCACTTGTGATCTTGAAAAGGTCATTGGGTGCATTCTTTGCAGCATCCTAGATCACATCAAATAAGGTTGTACCTTGATTATCTAAGACACTAAAAAGATAAAGAGGATATGATCATTCCCACCAGGTGAGGAACCAGAACCAGAACCTAACATAATGGTTTTGTTTTCTTCAGCCATGTCAACTTCTTGAAAATTTCAAAATTTGTGTTTTAGATCAAACACTGCTCTAATACCATATAAAAAAATGGTGAAAGATATATTTAATCGATAGATCTCCTTTTCGTTAACAGCATTGGTGTATATTAGCTAGAGACAAGAATAATGAGGAACAATCTAAATTGCTAAAGTTCATTTACTAGTATCCTAGTGGTAGTAAACCACTGCAATACAAGTTACCTAAGCAAAGAAAGAAAGTAATAAGAGAAAACAACCAAAATAAACTATAATATATTCATTGGTCTAGTAGCTTGTCATAGTTTGAGGCCTTTCTAGAATTTCTTTAATTTCAAGGATTTATTGGGGGTAGTATAGGTAAAACTTAAAAGGGTGGTAAGGGTCTATGCCACTACATGACGAGATTATTGGGATAATGTCAGTAGAGTGGAGCGCCTCCACTACTACAAGCATCTCCCCTAAGGCTAGTTGGTCGAAAAAAGTTGCCACACCATAATGTTGGGAAAATTTTGGCCAAAATACATCTTCAGCCCTCAAACTCGAATGACAAGAACACTTAGCCCCTTAGACTTTAACTCAGGTTAACTTAACCCTCAAACTTGGTTAAGTAGGTCAGTCAACCCCCTGACCATCACGTGCGATCACGTGATTTCAATAAGTATAACAATGTTTGTCCTCCCAGGTTTGGTGGTACGAATAAATCCTTAAGGTTAGAACTATAATTAAATATAAACAACAAGGAGTAAATTCATAATTATTTTTTATAGTTAACAACACAAATAAAATTATATAACATCTCCCAAACTTTCTGATTGTTTCCTAATCTATCCTAATTTTATAAATGTTACAAAACACCCATTGTCTTCCTCAGGGCCTCTCTGCCCTATTCTAATCCTTCTTAAATGCTACACACATAAATCCCCAGGTAAAGGGCACTGTCTTTCACAAGTTCTTCTACTTCAATTAGCACTACTACCATCAATTCGCTGTCCACCGTCTGCTGACCTTCGCCCTTCCTCGCCTTTAGTGCTTCGCCCCTTGCCGTCAAATGCCCTTCACCCTTCACCCTTCACCCTTCGCCATCCTTCATCCTTCATCCTTCACAGCCCTTCGCCCTTCCCCACCTTTAGCCCTTTGCCCTTTGCTGTCTGCGCCCCTTTGCCCTTCGCCCTTCGGAAGCCTTTGCCCTTCACCCTTCGCCACCCTTCTTCCTTCACCCTTCACATGGCCTCATCGCATCCTCCCACATGGCAGGTTTCCAACGCCAGAGGAAAACAAGTTGGATTCTGTAGAAAACATGACAAGATGCAGATGAGGTGAACGGCGTTAAAGACAACGATCATGTGACGGCACGTGTGGGTCAAAGTGGTTGACCAACCCGGTGAACCAAGTTCAGTGGCTAAGTTGCCCCATGTTAAAGTCCAGGGGCTAAGTGTCTTGGTTAGCCGAATTTGAGGGCTGAAGATGTATTTTGGCCAAAAAATTTTCTAATTACCTATCACATGTGGCGAAACAACAAACATAATTAAACAAGTACATACAAATATAAGAATGCTCGGTTCTTAACTAGCTATATTTACAAATGAGAGAAATCCACTCAAATAAAATAGAAATTACAGTTGATGTATGCCTTTAGTACTCTTGTTGACCTATGAATCCCTTACACATTACTAATAATCTTTGATATTGTGTTCACATAATTATAAGATATGAAAATTACAAAAAAAATTGATATTGTGTTCACATAATTATAAGATATGAAAATTACAAAAAAAATTTTGTCCAAACCATCTCCGGTACAGATTACCTTCTCACAATAATTGGTACAATAATACAATGGTGAAAATTCTACACCCACAAAATCTGCTACTTGTACCACTAGTGTTATACCCAGAAACAGATCTACACGTTATCGAACACCCTAAAAAGTAATATACAGGGCAATCTAGGGGGTTTAAAAAACAGAGAGCACATATGCCATATGGTTAAAAAACAAAGTGAAATAAAGGGCTACATTACAACAATGGAAAAGGAGAGAGAAAGAAGAAATATATATACCGTAATTAAGGTTTTTGCCTTAATTTGTCAGGGTTTTGAAAAAACAAATGAAGTAGAATATGTCTTCAAGCCGATCAGCCCAGTACATAGACCTCCATCTTTCTTACAGGAAGCGAAGAGTTCGGTACCTCGCCCATGAAATGAAGCTTGATCGGCTATGTACTGGTATTGGCCAACGTCCACTTGTTTTGCGCACAGCATTAGTTAACAATTTCAAGTGTGAATTCAAGAGCAGCGGTCGGCTGCAGGGCAGTAGGTGTGGCCGGAAACGAGGCCGTTTTCATCAGTTGATTATTTGTTGGTGTCTTTCCAGTCTAGTTTTCTGAGATTGGAACATTTCACGAATATGTTGGCGGATGTAGTTGGCGCTTGCCCGCACTCTCAAAGTCGCTATTCTTTTTGAAATTTTTTCTTGTTTTTTATTGTTTTATTTTTTTAGTTTTCTCAATCTTGAGCTATGTCACCTAGCTAATAAATGTCTTGTTCAACATTAGTGACAGTTATTAGTGTTAGAGTTTTAAAAAAGCTATTCAATGATAATTTTTAGCTTTTAACTTTAGCATTTTGATATCAATCATTAAAAAAGTTATCTAAAACTCTAATGTTAATAACAAAAGTTGTTCCCAAACGAGACCAAACATTTTATTTCATATTATTTACCTTCAATTTTCTTTTAACTTAAATCAACTTAATTTAAAATAATTTATTTTAATTTTTATATGTTTTTACTAAGAGCCAATTTTATTTGAAAACTAATATTATTTAGGTAAAATAATTCATTAATTGTAAATTCTTTATCATATTATTAAACTTTGGGAAATTGTTGGTAAAGGTGATGCCTCTATATGTTGGAAGCATATTTTAAAGATAAGGCCTCATTTCTCTGACTTTGTGCATGTTAAGGTGTGGGATTGTGTTAAGAATAGTAAGTTTGTAATGAAAATTGCTTATTTGCATGTGGTGGAAAACTTTGATCAAGTGAACTGGGGCTCCTTAGTTTGGAGTTCTGTCCCAAAGTTTTCATTTGTTTGCTGGAGGGCTATGCTAGATAGACTTCCTACTTTTGATAGATTAAGTAAGTATATGGATGTTAGATCGTCTTTATGTCCTCTGTGTCTTCGAGTTGATGAATCCAAGAATCATCTTTTTTTTTAATGCTCTTTTTCCCTTTCTCTTTGGCGGGAAGTAATGTGTAAACTCAGATTGAAGGATGCTCCCAGCAAATGGAACAAGTTCTGTGACTGGTTCGTGCGTGTGATGAAAGGTAAATCAATAAAATCTGAAATCCGTATAGCTTATGTTCCTGCATTGGTTTATGTTATTTGGCAGGAACGAAATAGGAGAATTTACCAACATAGGTGTAGAACACCGTTGGTACTTATGAGGATTATTGAATCCGAACTCTATATTAGATTTAGATACTCGTTGGACAGTATATTCTAGACTGTATTACCTGATTTTGCTGTAAAGCACAGGTTTAGGATTTTGATTTTATTTTATTTCAGGGCAGGCTTTGCTTTTCTGTGTAGGCCCTGCCTTTATTTTGTAAGTGCCGTTGGGCTTATTTGATGAAATGAATACGCGCACCCTCCGAGGTGTTTCCTGAAAAAAAAAAAATTCACACCAACTAGGCGGCAAGCGAGTTGAAGGAAACCTGATGAGATTTCTTACTCCCCCCCCCCCTGTTTTGGTAAACAGAAGATGGAGAATTTTATGAATATTGTGAAACATACAATTTCAATCATAGGACATCTAAAATACTTTCACTGTCCTTTGGATTTCTATCCCTTCAATCAGTAACCGTTGCATTTTGTTTGCTGGTTGATAGTAAGAAGGTTGGGTTTATTCTGGGTTTCGGAAGATTTTAAATGAGAATTTGGGTTTGTTGTATGATTTTAGATGTTGCTTTACTTGAATGTACCCAGGGTGTAATGGGATCATTTTATTCTAGTATCTTTCTAGAACTGATGTTTGTATTTTTTTTAATATTTAATCTATTTATTTTTGCATTTCAAAAAACCCGCTGCACTTTTCCCTTCACTTAGAATAAACTATATATCTCTCTCTCCCCCCTTCTCCTGGAAAATTTTCATGTTTTTTTTTTCTATTAGTGGTGATCATGCAAAGTAGTTTAATTACCATGTTTTCTTAAAATCTAGAGAACTTATTTTACCATTAAAATGTAAAACATAAACATTGTTCCTTCCATAAAAAAATGAAAAACGGTATATATTTAGAAGTGTTCTATCTTAACAAACTTTCTTAACGCAATTTTTATAGGTTTTCTACAACTTTTTAGATTTATTTTAACACATTCGGGCTTAAAAAATAATATTTTTAAATCATAATTTTAATATAAATAAAAAATTCCAATATTAAACACGATTAGGGATGAAAACGAGCCGAACCTCTTATCAAACAATTTGAGCTCAAACTCAATTTTTTTTGTTATCAAGTTAAGCCTAACGAGTTTCGAGACGAGTTTCAAGTTTTATTTTAAGTTCAAACTCTTAATCAACCAAGCTTCAAGCCTAACATTATTTAGCTCAAACTCTTATTGAGTCTAATGAGTCTAATATTTTTTAATATAAAAACTTAATTAACTTTGCTTTTAATATATCTAAATCCTAAAATTCTAATTTTTATTCTTTAGATCAAGCTTAAAGCTCACATCAAGCTTAAATCAAGCTAAAACCTTTAATTGAACTATGAGCCTATTGAGCTACCGAGTTGAGCTTGATCCTTTTTTAGCCCTTCAAGCCCCGTTTTCAAAACTTGTCAAACTCGAGCTCGAGCTCGAGCTCAAGTTGAGCTAATCCCTAACAAGCCGAGCTTCAAGCCTAGGGTGTTTGGGCTTGGTTCAACTCGCTTCCACCCCTAAACACGACCTAAGAAATTAATATATAATCATTACCCAAATGCTTTTCAACACATTGGCAGCAGACTCCTTCGATCCAATGTCTCACCTACCGCGTCAACTTTGGCTTAATCTTTAATTTCCAGGTTATATTTAAATATTTGTGTCTCAAAGTAATTTTAAAAATATACTTAGTATTATTTTGATGTGCAGTGATTATTTACTCAACATATATACCAAATAAAACCTTATATTTAAAGAAGTCTAAAAAGTATTTTTAGACACTGTAAAGAAAATGTTTGGTACTTTTTATTGATTTCTAAAAATATTTTGTTCAAGTGATTATTAATTAGGTAAAGTATTAACTTTCAAATAGTATTGGCTCTAACACCTCATCTTTTCCAACTCATTCCATTATGTTGTCTCCCTCATCATTCTCTGCTATTTCTGGCCACGAGTTTCGATCAGAATCTGACTGGTTATTTTTCAATCATTTTATTGTTTAACTGACTTAGTTGATGGGTTCTATTAGATTTTATGATAGATGCAATCTTTTTCAAATCTTGATTTTCAAGAGTGGTTCAAGATGCTCACAAGGTTGATTTTCAATCGAACAACAATGGATCTAGATCTTTTGTCATTGAAATTTCAGCTATACTTGGTGTTCTAACATTTGACAACAGGTATGGAGACTATGGCATAAATACAGTAAGATTTTCTTTTATTTTTTTGTTTTATATGTATTCTTTTTATTTTTATAAATAGTCTTATCTAAACCTCTAATGCCTGGTTATTTTTAGTATTATTTGGTTATTATTAGATTGATTTGAACTTTATTTTAGTTATTTGTTAGTTTTATACTTCAGATTTATTATGGCTTACCTGAAAAGTTTGGCTTGATCCGATTCTCCTTTTTTCATTTAGTGTCACATGATCGAGAAGATTTTTTGTGATCAGTTTTATGTTTATATTGTCTCTTAGAGTCTTATGCTAACGTTGGTTTATAAGATACAATTTGACTCACTTTTAATTAAAATGAAGCATTGTTTGTAAAAAAAAAAAAAAGGATTGGTCCTAAATAATAAATCAGCAAAAATGAAAATAATGGATTATTTTTAGTGATTAATTATAATGTAACGAGAAATATTTAAAAAATTTGGATCCATTAAATAAAGATAACAATTGGGTGGATTATGTTAGGTTTCGGTCAAGTCATTTAGATTCAGAGTTAATTGGATTAGTATGAATTCGAGCCCAAGTCAGGTTATTTAAGTTTGAGTTAATTTCAAGTTAAGTAAATATTAGGTTCGGGTTGTGTTAAGTTAGGTCTATTTGGGTTTGGGTTCAAAACAGATAGGGCTTAGGGCTTAGGGCTAATTTTAGTTTATGGTAATTTTAGGTCCGGTTATTCAAGTTGTGTAAGATTTAGGTTGACAGTCGGGCTTGCACAGGTTGCTGGTGCAACAACTAAAATGGCTTGATCAATTCTATTTTTTGTATGATTTTTGTTAAAATTTAAATTAAGGAATTTATTTTTTTATACAATTTAATTCAGGTTGATTTTCCTTCTTTTGGTATGTTTAATTAAAAATTTCATAAAAAAATTCTTAGTTATGTTCCAACGAATTTCCTACAATTTTAAACTTTTACTATGAAATGTAACTCCAATTCACTATTGTCTATTAGTGACTAAATCATAAATTTTCAATTCTTTTGGGTGAAAATATAAAAATTTGAGAAGTTTTGAGACTCATCTAGTATTTGTTATGGGTGAAAAAAAATGAAATTTTTTAAAATTTAGGTACTTTATTACTTTGCACATAAAATTTTAAAGACCAATATTGTAATTTTGATACTTGCCTACCAAGATCATTAAATTTACTAAATATGAAAGTTACTTGTTTTAAAAAAAACCTAAATATGAAATTTACTAAATATGGAAGTCCCAAATAAGAGACTTACTAAATATGGATATTTACAAAAAAATGGAAGTTACTACATATGAAGCTCCCAAATCATTCATCAAAAAAGAAGAAAAAAAATGAAAGCTCCCAAATATAATATCCAGTTCATTTCAATTTAAGTCAGTTAACTCCAAAATGACTTATTTTTACTCTTATATTTTTTTTACCCAGAAGTAATTTTAATTAAAATCAATATTATGTAGCTGTAATAATCCATTGAAAGTATACTTTTTGTAATCTTACTAAATTTTTATGAATTTTTCTAGTTTGAGGCATTACAAAATTTATAAAAATTTAACAATGTCATGAAAATTCACTTTCAAATGAATTATTGTATCTATATAATATTGACTTTCAAATAAAATTGATTTCAAGCAAAAAAATGTAAAAGTAAAAATAACTCAGTTAGCTTAAGTTAAAACAAATTGACCATAAGACTTTCTAAATATAGAAAATAACGAAAAGCAAAGTTAAGGTTTATGGTACGAGTTAGGATTCAATGTTAAAGTTTAGGGTTTTAAGGTTATGATTAGGGGTTTAGAGTTAGGATTAAGGGTTTATGCTTAAGACTAAGGATTTAGGATTTTGGGTTTTTGTTTATATCTAGAATTTAGATTTAGGATTTATGGTAAAAACTAGGGTTAGGTATAGGTTTTATGTTAAAATTGGGTTTTATCGGATTTAGTTGTTTGGTCATCTTGGGTTTAGGTCAGGTCATTCTTGGGGTAATAGGTAAAATGGTTAGGTAGGTTGGGCCCAAGAGTTTAGCAAACAGCAGATCAGATTCCTGCATGCAAATATAGCATTAGAGCCTCAAGATGTGCTCCTAGGGGAAACCATCTGATACTTAAGTTAGCTTTTCAGTGAAGAGGAGCAGGGAGAAAGAGATGAGAGTCAGAATGTCGTACCTCGAGATTGTTAAGGGGTTTATATAGTTAAGTATGTTCCAAGTAATTTGTCCTTGATATAAGAATCCCATAGCTTATCCTGTATTTATGGGATACAATTTTCTTCCAAGAAAGAGTTTTCTTGGGGTTTATTTGGGCCCCTAGAAATAGCTTAGTCCCAAAACTTTTGGGTTTGGGCATCTGGGCCCGTTGCCTGTTAATAGGTCCCCCCCTTATAAGAGAATGTAGGCTGAGGGCCTCGCCTTCTCGAGTGCATTGGTGTGCTTCTCCAAGAAAGGAAGTGCGAATTTTTCACTGTTCTGTTGGTGCATTCAGGCGACGCTGTTTAACGTGAGTGTGCGGTCCCTCTTATTTTCTTCCCAGGGAAGTTGGACGAAAGTCATCATTTTGAATCTTTTCCCTGCCACTTCTATGTGGTTATAACACATGGCAAACATGTCAGTTGATGGAATGTTGATGTGACATTCATTAAATGCTTTTCAAGGAAGTAATTAAGCGCGACTATCTTGACGATTGTTAGTGGCCATGCGTCCTTCAATGATTGGCTCATTATTTGTAGTGGTGGTTTTCGAGAGGAAACTTAGGGGCCGTAGGTTTCCCTATATATATCGTAAAGGTTTGTGTCTTGTCTTCTCACTGTTTAGCTTATCTTGTTGTTTTTCCTGAGATTTCTTGCTTTTTGCTACCTGTTAGTGCCGAAGTCTCTGGGGATTTTTCATCCCAAATTCCTCTTCTTCTTGCTATGTTCATCTTTTTCTGTCACATTCAGGTAGTATGTTTTTATCTCTTTTCCTACCCATTCTTTTGTTTTTCTAGATACCGAGTTTTCTATTGTTTTGGGTTTTTCTAGTTCCTACCTTTCCGCCACCTCATTGCATTGGTGGCAACCTTGATGTATTCTTCGCCAATTTTTCTAGATGGCTTCTTTGAAATCGTCATCTGGGCTGCCACCGACAAAGGTGATTCTTCCAATGTGCCTTTCTTTTCGAATGTTAAGGCAATGAAAGGGATTATGACTCAGCACCATAAAGGCATATTGGTGCTGAATCTTACTAGATTTTTTTGTCTAACGACATTGCTGCTGCCCTTTTCGGTGTGAAGGTTCTCAAGGATAAAGGTTTAGAATGGAGAAACAAAAGAAAAGATGGGCTTTTTGTGTTTACAGACCAACTCCAGGCAGGGCTCCACTCCCCTCTGCATCTGTTGGTAAAGTAGCTCTGCGAGCACTACCAGATTCCGCCCGCGTAGTTGATGTCAAATTCGTTTGTCTATAACAATGACTTCATCATTTGCTATAAGCTAGAATGGGTGTCTCCCCTGCTGGAGGTCTTCCTCTAGTTTTACATGTTGGACCTGGAGAAAGAAGCCAGCTTCTTCTACATCGCCCTCATCACCTAAGGCAGGAACAAATCCTTTGCGTTCAGTTCCTGCAAGGATTTGTGGTTAGGGTGAAAAGAGCGTTTCTTTTTCACACTGAGGGAACTGTCATGGGGATTTCCCTTGTGATTTTATGGACACTCCCTAACATGCCCTGGTTGGGATGGTGCCCATTTACGAGGGCTTAGAGGGCCATTACTCGCTTTTCGGGTTGGTCCGTTAGCTGAAGGTTATGGTGGGGAACAACAACTTTTTGGAGTTGTTCCCTATTCATTACATAGAAATGGATAAAACCATTCTTAACTGGGTAGGGATCAACAGGGCCCACTGGTCGTATCCGAAAATAAATGAACATTGTAATTGGGATGGGGGTCAGGAATGAAAGCTGGTTAAAACTTATGAGGTTGCCGCTATGGCTCAGTAGGGCCCTCCACCAAAGAGTTATGTCCCAGCCATTACGTTTTCATTGCTTTTCGTGCATGTTTATGATATCTAACCAAGTTTTGCTTTTTGCAGAAATGATCAACCATGCCATTAAGTTTTTGAAAAGATGTAAGGGCATTGCTAATGCCTTGGCGGACGCTTGCAAGGCAAACATACTCCTTCCTAGTACGGCATATGCTATGGGGGCATCGTTGTCCAAGTCGCCATTCGAAGTAGTGGGAATTCCCGAGTCCCCTTTGGAGATCTAGTTAGTCCACAAGAGGATGAGGCCTACGGGCCCCCTAGAGACGGTGCCTCTTATGATGGAGGCAGTGGTAGGGCATCGTTTCAGTAGCTTTTTTATGTTGATTTTATACAACTTCAGAGAAGCGTGTAAGGTCATCTGAGAATCTCCCTATCAAAGACCTAATGGCTCCCCAAAAGTAGAAGGTAGTACTGAGGCCTTTAAAGGATGCACCTTTCACCTTGCCTCTTCCCCCCGTTCGGGTTCTGGTGGCGGTCATTTTTTAAAAGGCCCCGTTTGCTTAAGGGGGGCTACTTGAGTTAAAGCTGGATGAACATTTCTAGCCACGCAACTTGATCCCCACACAGAGTCAAGTGCAAAAAAGGGACTTGGAGCTGAAGAGGATTGTGTCTGACCAGGTTTTTGACCCCTTGTAGACAGTGGGAGTTGGCGAGTTGATCCTTGAGGATCAATTCAACATCTACCATAACATTTTAAAGGGGTTAAGGACTCTTAAGGATTGACAATTTCTAGCTCGTCCCTCTCGATTAGAAAGAGGCCAACTGATGAGCATGGGCTGTGGCCTTTTCCAGGTATACTCCTTTGCTTATTTTAATGCTTGAGATGTTTTTTCTTACTAATAAATTTGAGTTTGGCATGAGGCCATCGTCACCTATGGTTTTGGGGAACGATGGGTGGCTAAGGGGAAGGCCTTTCAATCTAAGCTTGATGCCCTGTGTAAGAATGATATCTTGTTTCAGCTGCAACTAAGCAGCAAACGAAGTGCCAAGGAAATACTTGTGAAAAACCTCAAGCTGAAGAATGAGGCTAAGGAGGAAAAGGAGGGTGTCACCAATGAGTTGAATAGAAAGGTAGGGGAGCTATAGGAAGCTCTGAAGCAATCTCTATAGAAAGAAGCTAAGGCCAATCTCCTTGCAGCTTTGCTGAAGGCACCAAAGTCCAAGATAGGTTTTGTTAAGGTTACTCTGTTGACGGACAAGTACCCTTCACTGGGCTCAAGGACCATTAAAGGTGAGGCTAGCTTAAGTTCAATTACTTCTATAATGACCATTGTGGAGCGCATTAAGCAGGTTGGTTTCATTAGGCACGAGCACCATTTAGAGTACAAGCGCCTTCGAACCAAAGCCAATGCTCCCGTGAAAGAGCTTGGCACAGTTGTCTTGAAGGCAGAAAATGGGCTTGGAATGACTATCTTCCTGAAATTCAAGGAAGGTTTTCTTTCTTACCGCTTTCAGGTTGAATGAGAAAATCCAAACCTTGATCTCATGTTTCTCTCAGCCTAGGAAGATCTGGGTTCAGATTACAAATCTTGGCCGAATAAAGGGAAAGCTGGAATTCCTACCTTCAATGAAGACATGTCGATGACGGATGTTGATGATGACCCTTTTTCAGATGAATTTTATGAGCCTTTGCTATTAGCTCCTATCGCATTTTTTTTGCTTCTGTCTCCCTGGAATCCTTCTTTACTTTCTGTTTGTTATAAAAGAGTTTTTTAATTCTTATTTTTTGTAAACAAATTCTTTATTGAGAAGGCTATTTTTTGCAATGCCTTTGTCTTTTATGTTTGCAAATGACTGCGATGTTTAGTGACATGTTATGATGTTTTGCACAAGTAGGGGGCCCTTGTAGTGAGACCTCATCAAGCGATCTTAGGTTCTTAAAAAATCAGGAACCCTTGTTTTTATGTGATAAGAACACGATGTGTGAGAGGAATGCCTTTTTATTCATAAATATTCAATGTACATAACGTAAAGAAAAAGAATTATTTCCGTAATTATTTCTATGATAATCGAAGCAAAGTAAGGAGACAAGTCATCCAAGTAATAGTTTCTAGGTAGATTTTTTTCCTTCTGAAGTTGCTAACTCATGGACTCCATCCCTAAGCTTTTTTGTGACCAAGTAAGGTCCGTTCTAATTTGGTCTTAGCACCTCATGCCCTAGGTTTCTTCAAGTCAATTCAGCTTTAATAAGGGCTAAACCCCCACTTGAATGTCCTTCCATTTCATTCTTTGATCGTGAGTTAGGGCAGTTCATTGTTTGAAGGCTCTCATGCAAACCTTCGGATCTTCCCTAAGTTTTTCCAACAGGTCCAAATTTTCTTCAAGAACTTCTTCGCTCTGAGCAAGATCGTAAGCTTAGGTTCGCAAGATAGGGTAAGAGATTTCCACATGTATGACGGCATTAGTTCCATAGGCCATCATGAAAAGTGATTCTCACGTAGCCTTTGGGAAGTTATGCAGTAGCCCTACAAAATGCTTGATAATTCTTTCACCCATTTGCCTTTGGCATCCCCCAGCCTATTTTTTAAACCTTCTTTTATCGTCCTATTGATGAACTTTATTCACTCGTTGGACTAGTGATGAGAGATAGAGGCGAAGTAGAGGCAGATGTACTTGTTTTTGGCGAATCGTCAAACTTGTTAGTTGTCAAACTAGATTCCATTGTGAGTGAAAATGGCTCATGGACACCCAAAATGGCAAATTAGTTTTTTCCATAAGAATTTAGTGATTTGGGGTGCCGTGATAGAAGCTAAAAGCTCCACTTTTGCCCACTTAGTAAAGTAATCCACAACCATAATACAATACTTAACTTGCCCTAGGGCCATGGGCAATGCTTTAATTAGATCTATCCCCTACATGGAAAATGGCCAAGGATTTGCTATTAAGGAAACACCAAAGGAAGGCAGCCTTTGTATTCTCAAACTGAGCTGAGAATTATGGTATGTATGGACGAACTCCTTGGCGTCTCTTCAAATTGTAAGCCAAAAGCAGCCTTGTCTTAAGCCTTTGTAGGTTGAAGTGTTGGCATCGATATGTGCTTCACAGTCTCCCTAGTAAATTTCTTGTAGAACGCGATGTCCCTCAAGCAAACTTAGGCATCGCTGCAAAGAGGAAACAAGCCCTTTTCTGTATAGCTTTCTTCTGATAATAAGGAAACGTATTGCCTGGATCCAGAATTTCCTTTTTCCTTTAGAAGTTCACTCAATGTACCCTTTTCGACATAAATTTTCATCAGCTCCCTCTAACCATCTTTCGGGTGTCATAGCATGTATCAAATAGACCAATGACTTCATAAGTATTTCTGTTACAACTTCTTCCTGTCCCTTTAAAAAGACGTCAGCTCTAACAGTTTGGATCTTGGGGATCTTCTGAACATTCAATGAGAGGTCTTTACTGCCGGTTGGTTGATAAATATAGTTGCATCCCTAATGGGGGTTGCAAAGAGCACCGTTAGCCTCCTGAAATCAGCCTAGAAATGGAATTGCACCTAAGCTGGTTGGCCAAGAATGACATTATAGAGTGACGAGATGTCTAGAACAAGAAATTTTGCATTGTGGGAGTCATGGACAAGCTCCTCATTGTGATTTCTTCCTATTATCATTAGTGGAACTTTGATGGTCCTGACTTTAGTGGCCTCATCCTTACTTATCCTAAAGGTGGGCTCAGTCATAGGTGATAGGAAGAATCTCTTAACGTTTATCTTTTTTAATAGGTCAACGAAAATGACGTTAACATTGGCCCAAGTATCCAAGTAAACGCTTTTAATGTCAAATTTGTTGATGTGTGCCCTGAAGATGAACGAGTCTAAGTACAAGACCACTACTTGATATCCATAAGCCCTCATTATAACTCGACTAGGGTCAACTGCTTCTAGCTGTGTAATTTCCCGCTAGGGATGTCAATTTTCATCCTTACCTGCGGATACCCTACCCTACCCTATCTGATGGTAGGTTTTTTCTTTCAATTGGAAAGGTTTGGATATTTTTTGTTTTGTACCCGTCGGGTGTAAGGAAGGTACAGGTTTAGGAATCTATCGTCCCCAAACTCGGCCCATACCCACATATTATACATAGTATATAAGTATCTAAAATATTACTCTATATACAGCCTAAATATATAATATAATTCTAACCTAGAAAACCCTAAAATTCACAACCGTATAGCTAGATTGCTTTTTTTATTGTTATGTTGTATTATTCAAGCATGTCGTACTTTCTTTAATTTCAATTTTATATTATGTGATCACTAGTGCAGGTATTGCGGGTACAATACCCAACCCTGACAGCCCCAACGCGATGAGGGTTTGAGCAAAGAAATCCTACCTGCTACGGGTTACAGGTAGAGTTTGGGTAAAGCTTTTATATTGCTAATAGGATTTGGAAATCACTCTACCCTCCCCAAACTCAGCCCGCTGACATCCTTATTTCCCGTTCCTGCCTTTTTCAAACCGCTGAAGCCTATCCCTTAATGAGCATATGAACCATCGCTATTGGGGGTCCAGGATTTCAACAATCCATTGGAGAGTGAGGCCTCTTAAGGCTTCGTCCTCTGTCATTGTCACACTCGTTGTCTTTTTTATTAGGCCTTTCATTCTGTCTTCGGCAAGAAGATGTTCGCTTAAACATGTACTCTTTCAACTTGCCCTTTTAGATCATTTTTTTGAACAACTTCTTCAGCTAGCAATACTCCTCGGTATCGTGTTATTTATCTTTATGATATCTACATTTATAGACTTTTTAAGGTCCTTTCTGCCCTAGAGAGGTATTATTAGGGGCCACTGAGGGATCTAGTTCTTTTTCTCTATGGCATATAGGATGTTTGACCTTTTCTATCAGGGGTGGGAGGATGGCATTCGGTCGTGGATCACCCTACCTCTTTTTCTGGATCCACCTTCCTTAGTTTTAGGTTGGTCTTTAGGAACTGTTGGCCGATTGAGTTTTTCCACATGCATGTAACTCGTGGCTCATCGTGACCCTATTGAATCTTTAGTAAATGGGCCACCGTTTTTGGAGCCAGCCGACTTCCCAAGAAGTGTCTCAAGAACACCTAGAAAGGTCTTTAAATAATGAGAAGCGATACCCCTGGTGGGTCCCAAACCAGCTGGCGGTGGCTCCTATTAATGTAGAGCTAAAGGCTCTATACATGATGGCATTGGAGGATCTTTTAAGCCTAATAGAGGTAATATATCCCTGTAGATGGTTTACTGAGTCTATAAGGCCATTGTATAGGTCAATTTCTAGCATGCGGAACCTCTCGGGAATGGGGGCATTAATTATCTTTTATGTGAAAATTTGGAGCCACAAATACTCCATGTCAACGCCAATGCTAAGGCCTTTTTTTGGTCGTTCAAGGGCCCGTATGCGCTGTTTCATTTGGTTGAGTTTCTGGAAGATTGCACTAATGTCGCTAGGGCATTTGAATGGTTCAGGAATGACCATCTCTCATGGGTTTATACCTTCAAATGCTGGCTTCATGGAAGGGCTAGGTGAGGCCTCTTCGCTGGGTGACTCTCAACAGCTTCTTTTGGTGCCTTAGGTATTGCTTTCCGAATTTCTTGTTAGATCGTCACCCTCAACTATTTGAATAGGGCATGCTGTAAGATCTGGAACTATTTATCATTCAGGGGCATGGGACCTTTAAACTTGCGGAGGTCCCTCAAGAGTCACGCGAGATTCTCTAGGTTATCCCCTAGTATGTTTCTTCACCTGTGGGCCCTATGGACTTCTCAAGGTCGTGGCTCTCTTGCTCAGCCTCCTATAGGTCCTTGTTCTCCAATTGTGATTTTCAGGTGTTCACCATAATGGTTTCCCATAGACAATGCCAAATTAATGGGTACAGTGGTTGGGTAGGCTGGGCCCAAGAGCTTGGCAAATGGTATATCAGATTCCTGTGTACAAAAATGTTAGTGTTGTGCCCAAAAGCCAATCATGAGATGATTGTATTTTTGCACATTAAGTCATGATATTTTATTAAGGCATTAATCCAGCAATTATGTTTGTTGTTTTGTTCCTGCGTAACTTAACAAACATAATTGTAACCCTAGAATAATGATATTCTTAAAAGTCCCTGGTCTAGTATTATTGTGGAACGGGTTGCAATAATACATAACGACTAGCATATGTGGAGACTAATATGGGATATGTAGTCTACATATGGGTACAAGTTGGAAAACTTGTGTACTGGACCGACCCATCATGAGAACACTACATGGATCGTTATATGAGTGTCATAAGTGATTCCCATAGTGATCAGGATATATGTAGTCCTTCGACTTAAGATCATCAAGGTTCCCTACATGTGAGTCACATACTTTGATACTTTCCTTTGTTGCTCGTAACTGAGTGAACTTGAAGGAGGTCATTGGGTATGTCACATATCATGCGGAGGGATTTGTATGATCAAGATGGGATTTGTCCCTCCTATGTAACGGGAGCGATATCTTCGGGCCCCTTGATAGAGTGAGACTTAGAAAATGCATGGCCATGCTCAGATGAGTTGATATGCGATATCAATGTCATCAGTTTAAGTTAGTCTACTCGGTAATCAAGAAACCAAAGATTGGGCTATACGAGAGTGACACATTCCATGTCTCGTGCTTAGTCTTGATATCTTGGACAAAGGGACAATGGCATATATCGGTGATGATCATAAAGGTTTAGTCGAATCATCGACAATCTTGTCACTTGGGTAGCAATGATGTGTTGCTAGACACCGCTCATTGCTTATGATCATAAATGTGATTTATGATCATTGCCAACGTGGTAAGAGCCTATTGGGTCGCACACATAGAGCAATTTGGATCATTAGAGTGCATGGGCTAATTATTTGGGTTATGGTTTCACTTTAATTTCGTATTAATAATGGGCCCAAGAGTTGAGCCATTATTAAGCCCGAAATTAAATCCTAATTGGATTAGGGCTTTGAAACCCATTAGGCCTGGAAGTTGAGTCTCACTATAAATACAACTTTTAAGTGAGAAATTCGCAGGTCTCCTTGCCCTAGCCTCCCAAAAGGACAGTCACACTCTTCTCTTGCAATTCCTTGGAGGACGCAAGCTAGCACTGCGAGCGCAAGAGAAACGCATCTACCGGGACGTAGTGGAAGCGTGGTGATCCCGAGAGGCTCGTGTGGATACCATAGAGAGCTTGAACACGTCAACTGTTCAGGTTTTGTGATTTGACTATACAGTTGAGTGAGAGATCTCAACCGAAAATTAGGTATGAAAATTTTCGAACACCCGGTTTACCCCGTTTCACTTGGATCCTGGAGGGTTTTGGTTAAATTCCGCTGCGCTGTTTGGCTCCCGAAACCCAACAAAAAATAGTGTTAAAGCCCTGAGATGTGCTCCCAGGTGAAACCCTGCATTGCTTAAGTTAGCTTTCCGATTAGGGGTAACAGGGTGAAAGAGAAGAGAGTCAGAATGTCATACCTCAGGATTGGTAAGGGGTTTATATGGTTAAGGTGTGCTCCAAGTAAATCATCCTTGTTATAAGAATTTCATAGCTTCTCTCGTATTTACAGGATACAATTTCCTTCTAAGAATGAGTTCCATTGGGGTCTCTTTGAACCCCAAAAAATGGCTTAGTCTCAAGACTTCCAAATTTTGGCCTATGGACTCGTCGCTTATCATAGGGTTTGGGGTCATTTTTTGTTTGAGTTATTTCGGGTTTAAACCAATTCAGGTTCAGGTTAATTCTAGCATAGGTCATTTTAAATTTTGGTCATTTTGGTTCGTGTTTACTTGAGTTTCACTTCGATCAAATTCAGGTTTTTTAAGTTTAGGTAGGCCTGTGTACAGTGAAGTTCGAGTCATTGAGTTGCAGTAAGTTTTCATATAGCCAAGTTTATTTTTCAGGTGGGGCTGCAACTTTTAGGTTTCAGGTCGGGTTTGGGCCCAAACTCAATTTTGTTTTACACATAGTAGTTGTTATTTTCTGTCCCAAACCCAAACTAATTTAGACTCCCAACCCGAAGATATTAGATTGTTGTTTTCTGGTAGGTCGGCTCGATTCGGGTTTAACCTAATGTCCACCACCAATAGCCATTTCCTTCGAAAAAATGACGCTTCATCTTTGATGACCATCCATTCTCTTCTCTTTAACCATCTGTAGTTGTGTCGAGTTAGACCTGAACCATCTAGATTTTGGCTTCTTTAAATTGTGTCGGGTTGGGATCAAGTTGAAATCTCACTTTCTCTATACAGTTGACCTGACTCTGACCTGATACATTGGGTTGGTTTTTGTGTTAAGGTTAATCACTTATACCCCTATTATTAGGCCTTAAAGAGACAATAAATAACTTCCAATTATTGGGCCAACTCGAGTTGTTTGTCGGGCTTATAAATATTGTGGACCATGATCAGATGGGCTATAATGACTTTGGAAGGTTGTTATTGGGCTGGGAAATCGGGACAGAATGAAAACAAAAACTGGGCGTTCTCACCCAACTAACACATCCGCTACGCCGTCACTATTGTCTTGTTGAGCCGTGCGTGTCTCGCAACTCTCTTCCCTAACTCTCTTCCCTGCACCAACCATCATATATATCAGCACCATGGAGCTACCAGCTCTTCCTCTTCCATCATGTCGTCGGTCTCATCTCCGTCAACAGCTCATCTTATCGTGGCTTGATTTTCGACGTCTACTAGGTGGCTCATCAGTTTGAGTTACGTACGACAGCAGCAAAGGGATCTTCATTTTCCTATGACCTGACATATCTCTCTAATTAAAAGTGGTTTCGTTACTGTTGCTTGTCGTTCATCACCCTCCCTCATCATCGTGTACTTGACTTGACCACAAAAAATAAGATTTATGTGACTTCTGTGATAGGGATTAGAGCTTCAGCCTTACAGTCGTCTATATATACATGTTTATTTGCCACTGGCCCTGGGTAAAGGAGATAAGAGAAAGTATTTTATTTGAGCTAAAAAGTGTTAATAAGTGACGGTAGCTTTCGTATTTATCTTCCTCCTTTTCTTAATTTATTATTTATGGGGTAATGCATGTAGCGTATATTTTAGGCAACAGTGGGGGGGGAGGGTGGCGTCCATTAAGTTTATTGTACGAATTGGTACCTCTCTCTCTCATCTCTTATTCACTGTGCGCTGACTGCACACT
This sequence comes from Aquilaria sinensis, assembly GCA_005392925.1. NCBI lineage: Eukaryota > Viridiplantae > Streptophyta > Magnoliopsida > Malvales > Thymelaeaceae > Aquilaria > Aquilaria sinensis. The sequence goes on along the minus strand of SMDT01003010.1, from coordinate 247,543 downwards.
CCTTAATTACTGCATGCTCTCACATGACCGGTACTGCGACCCCTTCAGTCTGAAACAATGACCATCTATGTTACTCGTACAAACCAAATAATTCCACTACTTTACTTTTTTCTTAAGTTTATTTTTGAAGAAAACAAACTTAATTTTTGAACTTCTAACTTACATTTCAATTTTCTTGCATCAATATATTTATGGCTTAAAATTAATCTTTAAACAGCACATGACCAAAATGTTAGAAGCGTCAAGTTTGTGAGATGTGAAGTAAATCTTTATTTTCTTGTCTTAGCAGCAATTTATTGGTTACTATTAATCAAAGTATACTTGTTTTCTGAAAAGGATTTTTATAAGTTTATTCATATTAATAGGAGCACACGTATAAACTAAAAGAGCCAATCCGTTCTGGCTTGATCGAAAATAACTTATTTTTATATTTTTTAACTTAGAATTAATTTCATTTGAAATATAATATTAATTAGGTGTGATAATCTATTAATTGTAAAATTTTATAATATTAATAGTTTTTTATGATTTTTTTCTTCTTTATTTATTTAAAAGGAAAAATTAATAAAAATTTAATAATATGATAAAAATTTTATTTTTGAATAAATTATTGCACCTACATAATTTTAATTTTTAAATAAAATTAATTTTAGGTTAAAAAAGATATAAAAATAAAAATAAGTTATTTTAGATTAAATTAACTTACGTTAAAATAAATTAAAATTATGTTCTTTAATATTGTTATTATCTTCGTTTTAGTTTACTTGGTCTTTATTCTTTGTAGGCAAGTTTCAAATATTTGAATATCTTTGCCAAAAAGTTAAAAAGTTAAAAAAAAAAACATTTTTATGTCTTATGTGATAAAACAATAAAAGGAAAATCTTGATAAAATCCGGGTGAAATGTTAAAGAGGCTAACTGAAATGGAACTAGGGTCCGCAGCACCTCAGCCCAACGATTAGGTATTCAGATATCCTGATTCGAACCTTTACCGATACATTGTGTACATTTCTGTTAATATGTAGTTTGACATTTTTAAGAATTTAAGAAATAGGTAGATTTTTTTTTTAATTTTATTAATTCTCTGAATACCCTAATATATTTGTACATATTTTTTATTATAAAAAAAATGGAATTTTTGAGAGCATGAGTACCATAATATACTTGTACATAATTTTATTACAAAAAAAATGGAACTGGGAGAGCATGCAGCAAGCATGAACGCTGCATGCTAAAATGGAGTAAAATCCATACATTATCTCCTAACTATAATTATTATTTTAATGTTACCCCTTATTTCAATAAGTGCTACTTAAAGCCCCTAACTCATATATTGTATCCTATTAAAATGTTTTCCATCAATTGTTCCGTTACCTTGAATGAAAGTTGCTTATATTTCTAGGTCTTATACTGTTACGTGGCTAAACTTTTTCTAACAATAAATGATTATAGCAGAAGAATAAGAAATTTCTGACTAACATTGACACAAACAGCGATCTTAGGAAATCAAAACGTAATAACCCAACTTTTGTTCCCTCTTCCCTAAACTCGCTCTCCAGTTTGAGATCTTCTACTGTGCGTGTCGAGCTCGTAAACGGAAAATGGTGGAACACAAGTGTTCTTGGTTTTCTTTTCGTATTTTTTTTCTCTTGATTTTTCTCCTAAATGAACATAAATCTTTCGAAGATTTCCAGATTTCTTCTCTCCTTCAAAATACATTTTATTTTCCTTTCCCTTTGCATTTGAGCTCGTCTTCATTACTGCTACCCATGCCCAATATTGTCGCTTCATTTGTTGTCTTTAGTTCCTTGTTTGTTGTGATCGATGTCCCAACTTGGTTTGCTTTGTTAGATTCTAGTACCAGACAGCGTGCGGAGCGAAGGCAGACGGCGGATCATTCGCGGCGGAGATGGGCCGCGAATCTTGTGCACACCAACAAATCCAAATTAGCTTTCCTGTGACAAATCCTTCAGAATAGTCATAACGATGATGATGACAACCAGATCCAAGTGGGTTGCCTCAAGAAACTCTTAAATTTGAACAAGCCGAAGCTCACGTTGCTTCCGGTGTCATCCTCCACTATAGCCGTTCTTAATCTCGAATTTGTCGCTGGAGAGCGTGGGGATCAACTCTTCGATGATGTCGAGGAATCAGCGAGTCTGGCCAGATGGGTTGGTTGTGGCAGGTCTTGTAATTTCAGTCAAAACAATGGGCGGATCGGAGCGGCAGCAGACGATGGGTATCAGGAGTGAGTAGACGGCGTGAAGGAAAGAAGATGATTTTAGGCTAATTTATATTTTAATCCTTATGATTATGTGATTGTGTCAATTTTATTTTGAAATTTCTTGTTCTTCTGATAAAGTCATTCACATCATCACATGACAAATTAGAACCTACCAAACAAATGTCATTTAGGTAAATTTCTCTCATAATAATGTCTAAATTGATTGTAAGAACAAAAATATGACACTTTAGTTGAATTAGGAGACTTTAAGAGACATTTATAGAGTTAAGGGATTCCTTTAGGACAAACTCTTAAACTCAATGATTAAATTTATATTTCACCCCACTAAAATGTGTTAAGATTTTGTACAAAAGTTCTATTAAGTCATACGAAAATAACATGTTTCATATTGTTCGAGATACTCGGGTTTTGCGCACATTTTAAAAAGAAAAAAAAGTGTGTAAAATTTAGGACATAAAAAAAATTAATGGTATAAATAATTTGAGAGGAAGGAGTACTCATATACAATGCCATGTCTAAAAACTAATAATAATATATCTCAGTTGTTTTATTTTTCAATTGTTAAATAAAGTGTGTCATTTTGTCTAAAGTGAATTTAATTTAGCAGTACTACTTTTAGTACAACAATCGGAGTAGAGGCAAGTCTCTCATTCTAGTCTGGCTCTACCAACAATGGAAGCTTTCAGTCTGATTAGATATTGGAGAGGTGGTGGTCATGGCGCCGCCCGCCACCGCACTGGTAGCTCTACAAGTACTGAGTCCACAACAGTCGCTACCACCACCATCGTCACCACCCATCAGACGGCGGAGACTGACGGTGACAACGACGAAGGGCCGTTCTTTGATCTGGAGTTCTCCGTTGATGACGACGGTGCGGAGGACGAAGTGGGCAAGAACGGGAAAAGAAAAGGAAAAGAAGTCCAGAACAATGAGTCCGAGGAGGAGTTGGATGACACGGACGCCGACGATGATTCGAGCGATGCAGAGATTGAAGAGTTGGATTTCGCTCTTTGTTCAAGCCCCGCCGAGGAAACAACCGACCCAAATGCAGGGCAATGCCCGTCAGATGATCTGTTCTTCAAGGGCAGGCTAGTTCCCATAGAGCCCGATTCGTCGTTAGAATCGAAGTCGCAGCAATTTTCGGTTTCGCTCCAGAAATCGGCCACAAAATTCCGGGTTCTGTTGCTCAAGTTAAAGAAATCGAAGCTCGTTACAGAGGACGAAACAGGGGAGACCAAGAAGAAACCGGAAGAGGACGACGGACAAGGCAAAAACAAAAGGAGCAAGTTTTTCACAGTGAAATTTAAAGTTGAAGAAGTCCCCATTGTTTCGTTTTTCACCAGAGAAAATAATGGCAAGTCGCAGAAGCGGCCCAGCGGCGATGAATCAGTTTCCGACGAAAAGAAATTCTCTAAGGAGCTAATGCAGAAGTATTTGAAAAAGGTTAGGCCCCTTTACGTTAAGGTTTCCAGAAAATACGGTGAGAAATTGGGGTTTTCTGGGCAGTTAAGTGCTGACGAAGCACCGCCGTCGACGGGAGCGAAGAAGAAACAGTCGCCGGAGACGAGTGAGAAGCAAGGAAATAATACCGTGGGAGGACTGAGGAAGCATCTGGGTAAGAGCAGATCGGGGTCGGTGTCGGTGGGAGCGACGGCTTCAACGGTACCTTCGTGGAGGCGGAGAGATGATTCGCTGCTGCAGGTGGAGGATGGGATCCAGAGTGCCATCCTTCACTGCAAGAGGTCTTTTAATGGCGGTTCTACTTCTAGAGGTAAGGCATGACATTGACCAAAATAAGTTACCGTCAAACCTTTATTTATCTTCTTATTATATTATATGTAGTATCGGTCTGTATATAATATAAGCTTGTTGTCTCGTAGCTTATTAATTATCATTTCCCACTGTTTCATTTTCATTTCCATTTTCATGTCCTCGCCAAGCTGCTCCCGTCTGCGGCCGCCTCAGTTCGACGACTCTGTTCGAATCCGTTGCATGCAATTTCCAGATTTTATAAGCAGATGATAGTATATACCTGTAACATGATATTGGATATTACAAAAAATAAATATTTTATTTATCGACCAACATACAAACTACCTCTGGACCAATCGTAACAACGAACAACGAATGAGTATTAGTTTGATCCATCCAATTACAACACCCAAATATAGGGTAACCGGAACAATGCTCCCAAACCTTTAATTCTCATCGTAAATTGATCTCAGATCTTTATAATTTATTGTATATTTATCTTTTGTACTAAACAGATGTCTAAGCTTAATTTATAGAGAAGAAAAACTAATAGTTTAAATTGTCCATTAGTTATGATAAAATTATAACACAGTTTAAATTTATTGAAGAACAATTACTAAACAGGTTAAATTCGTTAACACTCACAAAGTATTTGACATCAACTTTTTCTAATTTTTATTTAAACTATTCAAAAACTATTTTTACATAGTTTCAAAGTGTGCCATAATTTTTTAGCAATTATTGACAATTTAAAGTATCAAATTTTTTTTTTGGTAAATCGCGTTTCTATGTCTATTTAGAGGTAAGGTCTAATATGCAATGAAATATAAAAATTTGAACCAACTTGAGACGATATGAAAGTTTGGGACAGACTTACAATAGGAATGATCTATTGTGATTTTTACCCCCAAATATTTCTATTTATTTTTTATTTTAATTTTGTGCAAGGCCTTGGCTCTCTAGTAATTATATTTGTCCATGAACAAATTAGATATAGATTAATCCAGATAGAGCCGCGTCAAATTAGATTTAAGGGTTAGCTCTCCAAAACCTTATCATTAAGAATGAGGAACAATTTTCCTCTCCATTTCACAGGTCAGTAATTTTTTTTTTATTTTTTTATACTCAAATATTTTTATTTTATAGTAATGCAATTTAGCATACTCTTGAGGAGTTACATTTTATGTTCATAAAAACGTGAAATTACAATAGGACCCATTAGATTTTGCCTTAGACTACACTAAACCCCCGTGGTTCCATAGACCTACACTTATCCCTTACTTGTAAACGCTATTACTTTGTCAATTAAAATGATGGGCATTTTAATTGGGCATGAGTGCTATTATTACACATGAAGATTTGATAACCATGCAAATCAACCCCAAAGCTTCATTCAAGAACTTCTCTAGCACCACTTAATACTTGATTGCTTCACTTATCAATAGTTTTCCCTTAAAGTGTACAAAATTAAATGAAATAAATATAGTATTCAAAAATAAAAATGAATCACCAAGAACAATCCTCTTCCTGCCACTCAACCAACATAGCATTGTGTTCTCCTTCAATTTGCTCTTGCGCCTCCCCACTTTATCTTTGTTTGTCTCTTTAGTGGACTTTCCCTCCCTGATGAAGGCCGAATCAAGTTAGCCCAATGAAGCTGAATCACAATAACAATACAGATGGAGAGGAACGGCTACTTTATTTGAAAAATTTGTAATGACGAAGGATGAATTGATTGTGGGTTGAACAACCCTGGATGAACTCTTGTAGGAGCTAGCATGCTTTAATTTGAGGCTAAGAGGTGGTGATTGTGACGAAGGATAATAGAGGGATTGAAAAACCATTAATCTTTGGTTTCTAATTAGTGATTGGTGGAGTAGTTTTTTTAAAACAGAGTCGTGCATTAAACTGTCAAGGTCACTAGGTTATGGTCTAACCAATTGAACCACTAATTGACTATTTTTTCATTTGTATTATATAAGTAGTTAGTGACATGACAAAAATGAAAACAATGAAGCCAAAATAAAATTTTGTACATAAAATAATAGCTAAATTTACATCTTACCTAATATACCCTAATATAAATAGCTTCCTTTTCCATCTCCACCAAAAGTGCTATATAGTTTTTTTTTATTCATTTTTTCATCATCTTCTTCCTCTTTGTCTCATTTCCTTTTCCTTTTATTTTTTTTTGTTTTCTTGTTTTTTTAATTTCTTTTGCTTCTTTCATATTCTTCTTATTTTCATTATGTTCTTCTTTTTCTTCTTTTGTCTTGTTTTTTTTTTTTTCTGGTCAAAATGGTGCTTATATTAATGAACAAAAAAGCTAATAAGTCCAATACAACCAAAGCAACTTCTCTATTCCTCTTCTTCTTCTTCTTCTTCTATTTTTTTTATTAATCTTCATTTGTATTTATAATTCTTAAATAATTATTTCAAACTGTTAGTTTTTTTGGTTTAATAGTTTTAGTTGATGTTTCTAGTTTTGTTTGTTCTTTTTGTAAGCACAAATTGGACTAGTAGCCGGTCAGTTAGGGTGGTTGATTCATAGCTGAACCGATTAGACTAGCCAATATTGATGGTATGCGCTAGTATGTGTCCGAAGAATATGATGGAAAATATGCTTGTTGTTTTGCCATTTAGCTGTGACTAAGATTGGAAAAGGAAGACGGAATAATGTAGTAAGATTGGCAAGCTGAGGATAGAGGCTAGTTTATTATATGTAAAAGTTTAGGGGTTAGAGCTTAAAGGTGGAGAAGGCTAATGCAAAAGCTGGATTTTACCTTTTTTAATAGGCTTGATGAACAGCCAAGGAACTTACTATTAGATAAATAAGTGTAGGATTCTAAAAATAAAGGAACAAATGTTGGTTACGCTAAAACTCTAAGGGGTTATTTATACTTTTTCTATAAAATAATACTCCATACTATTGCGTGTTCTTGTTGTGTGACAGTGGAAGTCAACAATGAACAAACAGGAATCTCCAGGTCAACAATTCAATGAATGAGGAAAGTGTTTGGACGGATCAGTGAAACAATCGTTCTTTTTCCACTTTATCATCATCAATGCAGCAAAACAATCATTTTGAAATGACCTAAATACCTATTGCTCTTTTAAACTATGATGACTTGAACAATTTTCCCCTTGAACTATAAAGTGGATCAATTCGAACCCTAAAATTTAATGAATGGAGCAATTCGAACCCTAAACTTTGATGAATCGGTCACTTTAGTCCCTGGACTCAGTCTATTCCTCACACCATCCATCTTTAATAGAGCAGTCGCCACCACTGCCCCCTTCTTCGCTCAATCTCTGCCCTCCATAACCTTTCTAGCTTCTCCTTCACTTTCTAGCTTCTCCTTTACTTTCCTCTTCTCCTACCTCTGACACCAAATCAGCTTCCTCCATAGTCGAAGTAGCCTACTCCCCCACCCTCCTCAGCCCCACCACTCATTCGACAGCGTGTCGTGTCACTTTGAGATGGATGAATCATGCCAGTTATCAAGTCCGATAGAGAACATTTGAATGAATCAGATGAATCATTGAAATGAAAAACATGCTCAACTTCCAGGCCTTCTCTTTTTCTTTGTGTGCTTCATTCATCAGTGGCAGCATAAAATCGTGGGGTCTCCAATTCTGCCGATGTCAATCCACTATTGGGTCTCCGATTGGGAATTTGATGTCAACATGTTATTGGTTTTTTGTGATGTCAGGAAATCCAATCGAAACCCAGGTGAGCAGAAGGAAGATAGAGGCAACATTAAAGATCGAGGCAACATCAGGAATGAAGGAGATAAGAAGGCGCAATTTGTCTCTTCAATGGTGTTTTTGTCATGTGCGGCCATGTGAGCGCATAAGTGAGTTGGGGGACTAAACTTGCCAAATTTCCAAAGTTCAGGGTCTGAGTTGATTCTCTTTATAGTTCAAGGGGCAAACTATCTGAATCACCATAGTTTAGGGGAGCAATAGGTATTTAAGGCATTTTAAAATTACCACAATATTTTTCAGTTTTAGGAACTTTATAATTTTCTATTGAGTAGTATTTTTCTATTTTTCCATTGCATACTACTAGTCATTAGTATTTTAAACTTCTCCTTTAGTATATATACTTCAACCTTCTAAGTAAATCCTACTATTAGTTTGCATACAAATAAATACTAAATAGTAGTATTTTTAAACTAGGATTAATCTTTAGTATTTAGATAGATGCACTAGTATGGGCAAATGATGTAAATTTACCATTAAAATATAGAGGTAGACTAATTTTGCTATTGAATTTTTCAATGAGTAAATTTGTCATTGATATTTTTGAAAGGTACAATTTTACCATTAATGTTTTACATTTGGAGTAAATCTGCCACCGGCAGTTAAAATTTCTTAACGTGATAAACGTGAAAAAATGAAAAGACTGCAAGTTTCAATTTTTTGTGAAACAAAAGTTTTAAATTTATAAACCCCCAATTCACCCGCAAATGCACGGTGTGTTGTGTGCGAGTGGTGAATTCAAGTATCATCCCAAGAGATAGTTCCAATTCCAATTTAAACACAAGTCCTGACCTTCAACTAACTAAGTTAAAATAAAAAGCAAGTGTAGTGAATTCTAGATTGATAAGAGAAATAACCAAGATGCAAAAATGAAATGGGACTGCAAAGTGGATGAAAGTGCAACTACACTAACTAGTGCTAACTTAGATTATACTAACTTATGAACTAAGCAATCCTCCTAGGATGGTACAACTCAACCTTGCTACCTAAGTTAAGGTGGGGAATTACGGTTGTCATTTCTTAGTGTGGTGTAAGAAGTCTAAATTCAACGTCTCTCTTTCTCAGGATAAAGACTTGCTCCTTTATAATCTAATTATGAGTTTTCTCAGGTTCACAAGTTAAATTAAGGTGGATTAGGTCCTAACCCTTCAATTACACCTAATGGGTTGTTTGATTGTCTTTAGTCTAACTAACCCACTATGTTCTTCTCTAGTTCCACCATAATCTCTTCTCTTTCAATACAAAGATGTGATTTGAATGAATGTATGAGGCAATCAATCAACACACATGGATAAGTTCAAGAGAAGAACAACACAAGAACAACTTACATGAATTTCCTCAAAATAATATTGAGTAGTAAATGTTAAGTGTACATCCTAGGGTAATTAAAAAAACTACTCCATAATCAAGCAAAGAACATCTATAGAAATAAAAAAACACAATATCCATAAAAATAAAAATGAAAAGATAAAAGGAAAACCCTAGAATACCCCATTGATGACTAGCTTCCTAGTTCCTCTAAATGGTGCTCCAAAGGCTCCTTCAAAATAACTCCAATGGTGGCTTCAAGAAAGGAAGAAGAAGATGAAAACCTAGCTCCAAGGATGAAAATGTTCTAATGTATCTTGGGATCTAGATCTTTTTTAGGGATAAGGGGGATTTTGTCATCAACCATCATCTTAGGATAAATCCTTCAACCAATAAGGAATAAGAGATTTCATGCAGCTGTGTCGTCGTCTCCTCAATCATTGGTGCCACGTTTCCAGCCTCCAACATCACATCTTCACACATCCATGTGGAAGTTTGAGTGTTGTTGTCTTTGGCACTGTGTTTTTAACTGGTGGCACCACGTTGCCATAGACTACTTGTATATTGAATCTTATCCCGATCAATTTTAGCTCTGCTTTCTCTCATTTATTTCAATGCTGCCACTATCTTCTACAACCTATGGAATGACAAAATAAAGTAAGGATCAATAAAAAATGTGAAGTGGTTGTAGAATATCATGGTCAAAGTTGACTAAAAGTCAACAATTTAACCGACACAAAATGCACTTAACAACTTTCCCAAACTTAAAAAGATGCTAGTCCTAATATGCCTAAGCTAAAAGAAAGAAAACAATCATTCAAAACAAAAAAGCTAACAATGTATACTCAAATCCACATCTCGAAATTGTCTAATTTACAAATTCAACTCAAAAGAATTTTAGCTAAGTAAAGAAAGATGAATCTTGTCACAAATGGTAGTGGGCACTCCATTAGTATTTCTCCTTAGTCTACAATGGCCTCATGCATCTAAAGGCTCACAATGCAGTTTCACCCTAAATTTGTAAGTTGATTTAAACTATTCACTAATTGTCCTAAAGGAATATGCAAGTAAATTCAAAGTCTAATGGAAAAAAATCAATTTTGTATTAGGCCGGGCTTCATATGGAAGGGAATTGATAGGAGTCTCTTTAAGGTAAAGCTAAGAAAACAAGTCAAGTATCGACACCAAGGGCTCACATAACATTTAACCATAAAACCCCATCGAAGGCATGCCAAAACAAGAACATTGTGTTCCTTATCCTACAAGCATTTCTTTTACAACACTAAATATATGATTTCATAAAGCATTTGAGTGAATTCTGACCAACTAATGTAATGAGGCACTTTTATTTTCCCTCTTTATTCATTTATTTTTTTCATTAACAAGGGGCCAAGATGACTCATTTTTGCCTTTTTTTTTTTAGAAGTAACTTATACAATGCTAGAAATCCATTCACTTTTCAAGTACTAAAACCATGCATCCTTCATCCAAAACCAACCAAACCATAATTAGGCATTTCAATCATTAATCACAAAACCAATAACCCCCCCAAACTTGTTCATTGTCAAACACAAATCACAAAGGCTTACACTCCCTAAGCCCATAAATAATATGCTCAGCTTGTTCCAAGGACCAAAAGAAGATAAAAGAAAATGGATATGACTCAATATGTGGGTTCAACAACAAATGCGGCTTAAGGCTCAAAGGGGGTTAAGTACAGGATTTTATAAAAAGGTTGGCCATTTAGGTGTGACTTTGACCCTAAAATTTTTATTTTCTTCCTTTATTTACATGTATCAATTCGGATATGAAGGTGTCTAAAAGTAAATTCAGGATTCCACATACAAAGTAAATACCACTCATAAGAAAGAAACATCCATAGTGCACAAGCAACACACAAGGTCCAAATTTTCACCGGGTTGTATCTACCATTGATGACAAGAGAAAATCTTTCTCTATTTAACAAAATTTAGAAGTGATTTGAACTTATAAATAAACTCATTCAAGACATAATAAAGAGCATATATTGGTTTCCTAAATGTACACAACCTATATACAACTACATACAACCTATCATGCATCCTCAAGTGCAAGCAAAAAAATTCAATGGCATGCATGGAACCACCAAAACAACAACAAACAAAGAAAAACACTACCTTAACAGCAGTGAAACTACACCAGAAATAAGGAATTCCAAGTACCAAACATCAAGCAACCCCTACCCTCAAACTTAAAAGGTGCATTGTCGGCAATATAAGTAAAGAGAATAGAGAGCTCGAGAATCGTACTCAGGAGGTGGATATTCCCTCATTTATTACTCTTCACCTATGTCATAGTCGCCTGTAGAGCTGCTAGTAGGAGGAAAAGAAGATGTGCCCATGAAAGAACCATGCAGGGCTTGCAAATGGGGGTAAAAGGGTGGCGAGTGGTTCATTGGGTGGTGGGTGTGCCAAGGGTAGGCCGATGGATGGAAGTGTGGAGGTATGGGCAAGTCGGGGTTTTGCTGCATGTCCCCCCACTAGATTTGGGTCAAAAGCTTTTTGGTGTTCCCGGTGATGAGTGAAAGCCCCTCCTACATTTTCTTAGCAAATGACTTTAAGCTCCCACCAAGCGAAGCAAATTTAGGGGGAAAAATATAGGGGGTAAAATATAGATTTTTTAAAATAAAAAGGATAAACTGTAGCTTAGGGCATCCTTAAAAGTAATTGTAAGTTTTATATTCGGTTATGCAAGCAACGAACCAGAAATTAGTTAATACACATGCTGAGTAGTCCCAGACAGAGAAGGGCACCGGTCACAGTGATAAAGGTATGTTGGGTGTTGTTTCCTCGATCCTATATATAGTAGTTTTCATGTTTGACTCCCGGAGCAAAGACCTGCAGCTTGTGCTGTGAATTTAGAACAGAGTTAGGGTCCGTCTTGAGGTCTAGTCTGGCTGGGTCATCTCATCAATATACATGCTGAGTATTGCAGGTAGTCCCCTCGAAATTCCTTCCTCTTGCTCTGCTAAACCGTAGTACAATTCAATTCAATTCCACGCCCGTTCGGTGGCCGTCCCCAGCCCTACCCCGTAGACGGTGGTGAAGATAAGCATGATGACGGTGACGGAGAAGAGCAGCATCACGGCGGCAATATGCTGCCGCAGCACTGGACAGATTTTCGTTTTCGAAGCTGGTTGGAATAAATAGTGGGAGAAGTCTTCTTCGTGGCCGGCTTGGCTTGGCGAGCCTTGGCGAGCCTGACGGATTAAATATCTCTTCCTCCCACTCCCACATACAATACAATAGTATGGATAAGATAATAAACACTCTAGCCGCAGTTCTGTGCCTGTCGGGTTTGTGTGATTGGAGATGAATGAATAAGGACTGTCTTGGACTTTGCGCTTTCAATTACGTCCCCAGTCTTGACCATCGACCTCCTGAATAATCTTTTTTTTTTTTTTTTTTTTTTCCTTCTTTTACTTTCGGTTGGTGGAAGAGTGGGGGCAGATAAGGATACCAATTTTCCACCATGAAAAAATTTCATTCGTATGTATATACTAGTTAGTAAGTTATGAATATACGACAAGGAAAAACCTTGTCTTCAAATGGTGAAAGTTTAAGATATCAGTAACGAGATAAACAGTTACTAGCTAGCTTAAGATATGATTTGTAAAAAAATGTATTGATACTGCATAATATAATTTTTTTAAAAAAAATCAAAAACAAAACTAGGAACAACAGGTATAATATTTACATTTTTGTATAATGAAAAGGCACCAAATTAAAAAAAATAATCATAGCGTTAGCATTTAGTGTTAGATGTTGGAAAAACTATCATAATTATTAATAATTTATTCTAAGTTCTAGCACTAATTTTAGATATTATTCCCAAATGAAAGAAAAAAAATTGAGATACCCTTAAAGGTGATCAATATTCGATTAAAAGAGAAAAAACTGAAGTAATTTAAGAATTTAGTTCGGTTAATTCAGTAATTCGGTTTAGTTTTAGTTGAAACTGAACAACATAAATTTCAATTTTGGTTTTGTTTTAATTAACTGAATTAACCTAAATTTTTGTTTTTAATTTTTTTTTTAATTTTTTAAATGGGTAATAAAGCTACAGACTAACCCAAATTAGCTTTGATCCTTGTTTTCTTTCTTTCTATGAACAATAAATCTTCTATATTGAATGAAATTTGGAAGGAAAAATAACGGCTCTCTCTCATTTCCTCTCTCATAGAATTATGCTCTTATTTTTTTCGGTTAATTCAGTTTAGACCGAATTGAACCAAATAAAAAATTATTTCCGTTCAATTTGAGTTCAATTTTAAGGGCCAATTCAGTTTATTTGATTATTTATCATCTAAAATTAAAAACTGAATAAACTAACTAATTTGGTTCAGTTTAAGCCAAATAAACTGAACAATCTACCCTACAGCCTTCCTGGTAGTTATTTACATCGACATAATTACCCAATGGGCTAGGAGCAAGAGAGATGCAGGCTGTTGGCAAGCAAGATACAGAAGAATTTGCGCTCTTTGCAGAAAGGCTGAAAACATTAGGCCCACAACTAAAGATCTGAGGGACTTGGATGGAAAGCCCAAAAACAGCTAGACGCAAAGTCCCACAAATAGGGGTAAAAGTAGGGTTGGACGAGTGGGTTCGGATAGAATCCAAAATTTAAGTGACCTCGTCAGTCCTAAAATTCCCCTTTTAAACTCGAGCAGAGCCTAAAAAAACCTTCAAAATTTCGGAAATTCTGGTTAACTCGCAATTGTTGCTTGCAGTAGGCATTAGAAAAAAAAAAAAAGGAAAAATTAAACAGAGTTTTTAAGTTTGACAGAGATGCGGAGATAGAAAAATCAAAGAAAAAAAAAAGAACCGTAAACAAAAGAAAAACATAAATAAATCTGCGATCTTGGCACCAAACCAAGCTTGGGATTTCGCTTGCTATCTAGGACTTTGCATCCCTATTTTGTTCATCAGTCATCACTGTGCTAGTAGTTTTCAGAATGAAAAAAGAAGAAATGCAGAGATTGGATTGATCCAGTAAAGCGTACTGGAGAAGAGCAAAGCAAGTGCAGATATATCGACCCACGAAAGATCGAGCGTTTGATTCGAGCCTTGGCTGATGAAGCAACATCTCTAGCTGCTGTCATCTTCATCCACCGACTTCAGTTCACAGTCGCCAACAAAGAATTCGTACGAAGATATATCGTACGAGACATGATTCGTGAAGATGATGCATGGGATCTAAAAGAGAGAGGGAGGGAGGGAGGTTAGTTAGGCATTAAGCTTCAGAAAGTCCACAAACATTTCTTAAGCCCCAAAGGAGAAGCCTACATCCCATGCACGCCTCTGAAATTGATGAGTACAAATTAAACGTAGCTATATATGTTGCATTTGCTTTGTTAAATTCAAAATTGAAACTTATCCACAACGTTTATCTTCTTACTGTGAGAAAGTTATGTTTCTTTCCCCTTTTTTTGCCCATTAACATTTAGCTAACTGAGACGGCACATATCTTCTATTTCTTGGTGCCAATCTCTTTGTAGCAGCTAATAAATCATAAATGATTTTATCACTATCCACATCTAGTAATTGACCAGCTTCAAAAACTCTACAGAACTTTTTGCATGTCTACAATTTCCCCAAAGCTAATTAATTAGGAAAATTAAGTATATATGTATAGGGGCCAACGAAGATAAATTAACACAAGTAGAAGGAAAAAAAAAAATCAGTTGCATACCATATCTTGTACCGCCCGGCCCGTCAAATTCAGGGTTATCAGGCAATTCATTTCCGGATCTCTATGCCTCTTCACCTTATCATCCACCAGATGAACTCTTCCGCTCAATCGCAACCGGCTTCTCAACTCCAACAATCCAGAGCTTAAATCTTCACTTAAATTCCGGTTATCGGATAACCCTAACGTTCCTAAGTTAACCGTAACGTTCATGTACTCCCGTTTCCTCGCTCCGACCCGACCCTTTGGAATTTTCATCTCACCAACGACGGAGGCCATGTAGTAGAATCTCCCTGTACTTTTGTCGTACTCGAAGTGTCCGAAATTCGTGTTCTTTAGTGACAGTTCCGCCACTAAAGTAGTGTTAAACGACGGAGCAGAAGCGTTTCCATAATTGAGTGTTCTAACCATCACCCGCCTGATTTTGACGGCGGGGGTCCTAGCCGGCAGGAAGATCTGCGCCAGGATGAGTAGAACTGAGGCTGAGATGACGATTCCAGCAAGCAAGTAGACCAGCCATTTGCTGGCTTTCTCTTGTGTTCTCGATGGCAAAGGTTTAAACGGGGCCCATTCTACGTCGTCGCTTCGGGGATGGTTGGGGCCGGCCAGAGGAACCACCTGATTTTCTTGGTTCATAGTTGCTACAGAAGATGGTTGAGAATTTTCAGAGCTTACCCGACAGTTAAAGAGAGTTGGGGTTATTCAGTTTCTTTAATTTTTTTTTTTTGGTTTCGTTATTCAGTTTTTTAAAATGTGTAAACCGAAATAAAGCAAATTTTATATGGAAACGTAGGGAAAGCTAAACCGCGTTGAAGTTGTATTGTGCGTCTGCCTTGGATCATTCTCATTTCTAGCGCGCATTTTTTCCCCTATTTTGAGCCCGTCAGATTTTATTGGCAATTAATTACTAGCAATTAGTAGATTTCTTTTGATTCTTGTGTGTTTTCGGCGGCTTTTTGGATTTTGTGCTTCGAGGTGGGGTAACAATTTTTAATTTTTCATTGGTGATATGATTTTTACTTGGTCATTTGTAGCTTGATTGCAAGTTTGCAACGTGTTCAGCAGACTTCTCGCAATTTTTTAATGTTCTTTAAGCGATTAATAAAGGCTTTTTATAAAGGAAATTTATCGTGAATAGGTGGTTGCTCTGTGAGTTTTCTTTAATCATAAAACAACATTTAAAAAAACGGCTTTTTATTTATTTATTTTTTTTTGTTTTCTAATATTGGTAAGGGAAAAAATCTTAAAATTAATTACTTTGATAAGAAAATATTTTTAAAGTGATTATTAAGTAAGTACAGTATCTGTTTAATAGCATGTATTATATATAGAAAAAGGAGAAGCAAAACTCACCCAAAAAAAGTGATTATATCATACGGTATCTGCCGAAAGGAAGCTTAAAATCCAAACAAATTAAATAACTACTAATAAATTTTTAAAAAGCAATCAATAAATTATAATTTTCATGTTCACAAAATTGAAAGCCAGTTATTTTATAACTCCACTAGTTCCACCACTGTCGCGGCCACCTGCTTTTCTGTAACGAACGACTCAGTCGTTTTTTCCTTTTTTTTTTTTCGCTTTTTTTTATTTTTTATTTTTTATTTTTTGATTAGTTATTTTTTTTTATCAGCTGCGTTGCTAAATGATGTTGATAATACTAGAAGCAAAAAAATTCCTAAGTAATTCTTAAATAGATGTTTTATAAAAAAAATCTAAAAAAAATATTGTGATTGATTTTAATTTAAATCAACAGACTTATTTTTACTTTTATAGTGTAGTGAGAGTTTAAATAATGATCAAAAAAGAAAATATTCTTTTTTTGGGTTTGTGCAATGAGAGATTGAGTGAAGATTAAAAAAAGATTATTTATTAAGTTTTGTGTAATGAGACTTTAAATGTGAGTAAAAAAGTAAATTAATTGTTTAAAATTTTCCAAAATAGGAAACGTTTCAACATTTTTGGAACATTAAAAAGAAAAAAAGAAATACGTTGCATCTAAATTAGGATGGAATAAGTATTTTTGTTTTTTTTGCTAAAATCCAACTAAAGTCACTTAGCTTTTTTTTTTGTCCTAAATTGATACCGTAACTTAAGATTGTCCTACCGAGGTACCCTTACACTCATTGCGCATCCCAATTAGATAATTTTCTTCTATTATAGTGTTAAGTCTGACAAAAATAGGTAACATGGCTTAAAAATACTAAAATAAATCATAAAATAACAATTGTAGCCTCTAACCTTTTCAATTAACAATCTTAAACCTTAAAATTCTAAATCTATTTCTTATGCTCCTACTGGTTCTTCTTCTTCCCTATCGATTTCCCAATCAGAACCAAATCGATCAATTCAAAATCCACAAACTTTAGATGATGCTAAAATTGAGCTCTGTAGCCTCGCCCCTACGTTGCTCAAGCTCTGTAGCCCTTACTGTAGACTCTCCGACAATGGTGCACCTCTGCGACTCTGGGTTTTATGGGCTCAATTAACAAATTGAGCCCTCAAAGCCTACTACTAAAAAAACCGAACTTTCCAATGGCCTAATATCCAATGGCCAAACCGTTGGAAATTTCCAACGAGCAAGGCCATTGGAAAAATTCCAATAAATTCTAAAAAAATTTCCAACGGTTGAATTGTTGGAAGAATTACGAAAGCTATTTCTTAGTTTTGCATATGTTATTTCTAACTGCTTAAGCCATTGGAAAATATATCTTTGATATTGGAAATATATAAAAAAAAATTCCAACTTCTGGAGCCGTTGGAAGACATTTTAATGCATGTTAACCTATTTCCAATGGCTTTAGCCATTGGAAAATAATTGTATGGCAACATTTCTAATTTTGTATGTTTCCAATGGCTTAGGCCGTTGCAAAATAATTAAGATATATTTATTCGTTTAGAAAAAATAATTTTTTGTTGCATGAGTGTTTCCAATTGTTGTAGCTGTTAGAAACAAAACTTTTTTTTATCCTGTTTCTCTATTTCCAACGGCTCTGACCGTTGGAAGTTCATTAAATAAAACGCACCGTTTTTTTTTTTTTACAATTTCAAATCAAGTCCTCGCCAGATCAAGTTCATTTCATCTCTGTCATCGTTTTCTTCTCTCTGTGCATTCCTTCACACTTCTCTGTGCTCTTCTTCTCCCACAAGCACACACTTCACGTTTTGTCTTCATCCAACGCCATTTTCAGCTTCATCGACTTAGGCATTGGTTGATCTCGGGGTTAAAGTTGTAGATCTGCATGTTAGGTTGTATAATTTTTTTTTTATTTCATTTCATTAAATGTAGCGTTTTTCATGGTTTGATGTTTAATAATGGTAATGGGTTCCAGATTTTGGTTGTTGTGCTAGATTGAAAGCTAGTCCCATGCATTTGAACGAAGGAAAATTTCATATTTGAGGTTAGTTGGTGTAATACGTTTATTTTCATTTTTAAATTTTTTTTTACCAAAAAATGCATAAATTTTGGATTATGTAATATTTATTAGGTTTGAAATATGTTATATGTATGTGATTTGTAGTTGTTGATGGTTGGAAGTGAAGTATTGAGGTTAAGCATTATATTTTGTAATTTTTTTTTCATATTCTTAATTTTTTTAATTTCAGGATTAATTTAAAATTATGAAATAATTAGTTTTAATTCAATGTTTAATTGGATTTATTATTACAATGTTAAAATTTTTGGAATTAATATAGAGGTACAAAATAGTTATATTTAAATAAGTTAGTTTCATTAACTTTGACTTTTAATATAATATATGTCAATAATAATAATAATTAATGATAAAAAAATAATAATAGTAGTAGTAGTAGTAGTAGTAGTAGTAGTAATAATAATAATTATAATAATAATTAATAATACTAAGAGTAGTAGTAGAATAATAATAATTGTCATAATAATAATACGAGTAGTAGTAGTAGTAGTTGTCCGTTGTACTAGTCGTACTAAAATAATAATTATAATAATAATAAGAGTAATAATAATAATAATAATAATAATAATAATAATAATAAATAATAATAAATAATAATAATAATAATAATAGTAGTAGTAGTACTAATAGTAATATGTAGTAGTAGTAGTAGTAGTAATAATCTAGTACTAATAATAATAGTAGTAAATAATAATAATAATAATAATAATAATAATAATAATAATAATAATAATAATAATAATAATAATAATAAAATTAGGTAATAGTATTAGTAATATTATAATTATAATTATATGGATAAAATACGGAAACGTTCATCCTATTAAGTATTAACACTAAACCTTAAATAAAAACCCTAAACCCATATGCGTTGACAGCCTTTATTGATGAATTGTAATTGAATTCTCCTAAACCTTAAACCCTAAACCTTAAACCTTTATTGATGAATTCTAATTGAATTCCCCTAAACCATAAACCTTAAACCTAAGTAATATTAACCTTAGATAAACCGTAACTAGTAAATACGCATTCTTAGTTTTAACTGACATTGTTTAGATTAAGTGAAATATTAATGCATGCAATTAATAATAATATGTTGGCTATTGATATATGCGATTCGTGGATTTAATTTTTAATATGATTTAATTTACGGAATTAATTT
The DNA here is from genome assembly GCA_005392925.1 of Aquilaria sinensis. NCBI lineage: Eukaryota > Viridiplantae > Streptophyta > Magnoliopsida > Malvales > Thymelaeaceae > Aquilaria > Aquilaria sinensis. Next base: position 228,151 of record SMDT01003010.1, on the reverse strand, counting down.
TATGTGTTCATGCTTTCGTATATGTCATAAAGGTAAATATATAATTTCCATTGGTAGGACTCCATGGAACAAGAACGTAGTTGGATGTATAGTAGTCATTATTTACCTGGGCGAGTTGGGTACAAGAGGAGTGGGAGACAGGGGTTGAGCAGTTCATAACATTTGCCTGTAGTAACCCAGGTCATATGGATGGAAACAAAATACGTTGCCCGTGTAGGAGATGTAAAAATTTGAGGTTTAAGGATTGTGATGACGTTAGAGTTCATCTATACAAATGGGGTTTCATGCCTTATTACACCAACTGGACAGCTCATGGGGAGCCATTTAATGACCCTCCGCATCAGCCGTTTGATAATTGTGATTGGTATGAGCATGCTGAGTATAGTTCAAATGTAAACCCATATGCTCGAATGATATTTGATGTAGTGGGACCAAGTTCCCATCAGAATTTCACTGAAGTAGATGACCAACCTAATGAATGTTTTAGACGATTTTCTGATTTACTGTACTCCGCGAGTACACCTCTTTGGGATGGATGTGATAAGCATTCTGAGCTGTCTGCTGCAGTTCGTTTGTTAAACCTTAAAGCAGAATATCACATACCAAGAGGGTGTTATGATGGTATCGCGGCCTTGATGAAAGAGACACAGCCAAGTGACAGCAAGATGCCATCCAATTGGTATGAGACGAAGAAATTAGTTTCACAACTAGGTCTTGCCCATCTTAAAATTGATGCTTGTGTTAACGACTGCATGTTGTTTTGGAATAATGATGAAGATGCTTCACAATGCAAGTTTTGTGGTGAATCTCGGTTTAAGCCGAGAAAAGCTGGGCGGGGTAAGGATAGAGCAAGAAAGACTATGCACTATTTACCACTCACTCCTCGCCTTCAGCGACTATATGCTTCACTTTGCAACTGCAGAGCACATGAGGTGGCACAGTGAGCATCCATCTGACCCAAATGTTTTAAAACATCCTTCAGATGGGGAAGCATGGAAACATTTTGATTCCACGTACCCGTGGTTTGCGGCGGATGCTCGAACTGTTCGCCTTGGAGTTTGTTCTGATGGCTTTGTGCCTTTTGGAAACTCTGGTAAACAATACTCATGTTGGCCTGTCATTGTTACTCCGTATAATTTGCCTCCGTGGATGTGTATGAAGAAACCATATATGTTTTTGACTGCATTGATACCTGGCCCTCGAAGTCCACGTCAGAATATTGATGTGTATTTACAACCTCTTATTCATGAATTGAAGCAGCTATGGGAGGATGGGGTCGAAACATGGGATGTTTCACTTAAACAAAATTTTCAGCTCCGAGCTTCGGTTTTGTGGACCATAAATGACTTCCCGGCTTATGGGATGTTGTCAGGATGGATGACTCATGGGAGGTTATCTTGCCCTATTTGCATGGATGCTAGTAAAGCCTTCCAACTTGAGCACGGGAGGAAGACTTCATTCTTTGATTGTCATCGGCAATTTCTCGAGTTGGATCACCCATATAGAAGAAACAGAGTCGCCTTTAAGAAAGGAAAAGTTGAGAAATCGTTGCCTCCTGAGCGTCTACCGCCTGAAACAATATTTGAACGTATCTCACATTTGCCTTCTGTAGTTCACAATGGACAGGTTGTAACCATACCAGGTTATGGCAGAACTCATAATTGGACAAAACGAAGTATTTTCTGGGAGTTGCCGTATTGGAAGAGTAATTTAATCCGCCATAATTTGGATGTTATGCATATAGAGAAGAATGTGTTTGACAATATATGGAATACAGTGATGGATGTCACCAATAAAACTAAGGACAACGTGAAGGCTCGTAAGGACCTTGAGATTCTGTGCAGTCGATCAGAGCTAAATTTAATTCCTCAAGGCGACGGCCGAGCATTTAAACCCAAAGCCACTTTTGCACTAAACAGACATCAGAGATCTGATGTGCTGAATTGGGTTAAAACACTTAGACTCCTAGACGGATATGCATCGAACCTTGGGAGGTGTGTTGACAGTAATGTAAGTCATAAGTCTGGTATGAAAAGCCATGATTGTCATGTAATGATGTAGAGGCTCCTCCCAATTGCCCTTGAAGCAATCCCTGAAAATATTTGGAAACTGTTGACCGAGTTAAGTCAATTCTTCTGAGATTTATGCTCTCCAGAGTTAGATGTGAATCACATGGTTGATTTGGAAGCCAATATTCCTGTCATACTCTGTAAGTTGGAAAGAATTTTTCCACCAGCTTTTTTTGATTCGATGGAACGTTTGCCGGTTCACCTACCTTACGAAGCAAGGGTTGGAGGCCCCGTTCAGTATAGGTGGATGTACAAATTTGAGCGTTGTATGCATGACCTCAAAATGAAGGTATCAAATAAGGCTCATGTAGAGGGTTCAATTTGTGAAGCATATCTAATTGAGGAGACCTCTACATTTTGCTCTCACTACTTTGAATCCCATATTCCACATATGGCAACTAGAGTACCTCGTAATGATGATGGCGGACCAGGACCATATGATGAATCGGTGTGGTCTATCTTTAGATACCCGGGTCGTCCATATGGTGTATCAAGATATCGATATCTTGATGACAATGAATTGAGGGTCGCTACTGCATATGTCTTACTGAATTGTAAGGAGGTGAAGCCGTACCTCGAGTAAGTGCAATAACACCTATTTTCTTTATAAACTCTACTATAATAATAATACTTTTCTTCTTTTATACTAAACTCATCAAGTTTATGCTCCATCGACCTCTATCTATATCTTGTAGTTTGTTTGTCGACCTTGATGAAAGTGCGTATGCATGAACCCAATATACATATGTCAGACCTGGATGTCTACATTGAGAATAACTTTGACACATGGCTTAGAAACTATGTAAGTTACCTACACTTCAATTTTACCCATATTTTGCTTTTGAAGGGAAAGACATATTCATATTATTGATATATGTAACTAGGTGAATGATGTGCATAACACTATCACGGACCGCTTCCTGTGGGATGTTGCATGCGGGCCATCCCGTCGTGTTGAGAGTTGGCCTGTTTACTTCATAAATGGGTACAAGTTCCACATTAGCAACTGGGGTCGCGACAAAGCAACATTTAACAGTGGAGTATGTATAAGGACTTTAGGATCAAGTGAGGTTGAATGTGATTTTTATGGGGTGTTAGAAGAAATCATTCAACTCGAATATCCTGGCTGGCCACACAAAAATGTTGTATTGTTTAGGTGTGCTTGGTTTGACCCTACTCCAGATCGTGGCACTCGGGTTCATAAACAATATGGTATAGTTGAGGTTCGTGATGGTCGCCGATATGGGAAGTTTGACCTGTTCATTCTTGCATCCCAAGCTGATCAAGTTTACTACACCCCTTACCCAACAAAGTCATGTGAAAAAATGGGGTGGTTAGCGGTTTTGAAAATCAAACCTAGACGCATCGTTCATAATAATGTAAATGATGTCGAAGATGCATTTCAGGAAGAATTATTGGCCGGCGTGAACAGTCCTCCCATAATTATGGATGACCCAATCGACAATTTAGCTGAAACAGGAGTATGGGAAGCTGTAGAGGATGACATGCCAATCAGGGAAGAAACTTTGCAACATGACGATGAATCTGACAATGAGGAGTCCCTTGAAGCAAGTGATGAAGAAGATGAATTTGAATCTGGGGATACTGATAGTGGCGAATCAGAGACAGAAACTGAGGACGATGAAGTCCATTGACTATAATGTAAACGTGCAATTACTTATAAAATGTAATGTGAACGTGGAATAACTTTTAATATGTAAATACTAAGTCGAACTTGAAAGTGGTAGGTGCAATATCACATAGCAAGATTTTTTCCCAGAATGTTATTTTTGTAAACTGTTGTATGGGTTTTTAAAATAATGCAGATGCCACCTAAAGGAGATGCGACGTATACACGTCGGCCAGGGAAAGGCCTATTTCAGCAGATGAAAGAAGTATTAGCAGAACCAATTGCTAGACATGAAAGGGCAGGCCAATCGCATTCCCGTCATTCAGATTCACAGCCCTCAACAGAACAAACAACTGTTCCACATCCAAACCCTCGCACAGGTGATATTCGCATTGCTCCAGTCGGCCGTAGTGCTAGTCGATCTACTCCGGCCCCTGTAGTTTCACCCGATGGTGGGAATTCCAATGGTCAGTCAGCGGTATCCCAAGCCCCGATTCAGGCGCGCTTACGAATTACACCTCACGGAAACACGTAAGTAATGCACCCTTTTGAACCCTAATAGTTTATTTTACCTCTAGTATGTGAAATGCCAGTAAAAAAATAATATTTATTGTGTCGAAACATGCACTTCATGTAGCTTCCTTCCATCAAGAGCAACACGGTTGGTGACTAGATGCTTCACCACACACTTCAAGGGACATCATGACTGGACGAGCGCAAGCCCAACAGATATTCAAGCGTGGTGGCACGTATTTGAGGTTTGCACTTTCTTCTCACAATTTCAACTTTATCAACCATGTTGCCAACTATTCGATGCTATATATATTTTTTTTTAACGTGCAGGGATTATGTGAGTGGGATCCAGCTCACCATAATAAGGTCTATCGCGTTTGGCATATGATGGCGGTTAATCATTACCGATCAACATTGGGTGACATCCGCCGAGAGAAAAATCTTGCAAAACTGCGAGCAAGGGCATCTTTTATGACCGACGCACAGTATGCAGAAATGGAGGAATGGTTGGTTACAACAGAGTTTAATGAGCGATCGACAAGGGGTAAGACAATGCGAGCTTCATCATCGCAGTCATCTAACTCCACAGGTGCATGTAGTGCTACTTATGCAGAAGATTTGGTTTCAATTACTGAACACCGAGAACGAATAGTAAAATTATCAACCTCTTTTACACAAAATTCAAGTTACTTACGTTGTAATAAAATTAATGCTACTACGTTTCCAATGTAGCGTGAAAAAGATCTGGAGAAGAGGGACCCTGGCTTGTTCAAGGTGAAGCAGCAAACTCATAAGAAAAAGAGCGGGGAATACGTTAACAGGCGGAGTGAAGAAGTTGCGGTAATTATCATGCTATAGAATTACAGCCAATATTTCTGATCTTGTTACTAATAAATTATCTTTACTCTTTATGAAGGCAATAATAACTGCTGAGATTAAGGAACAAACGCAGCAAATGGATGACGAAGGTGACACACATGACATAGATGAGGTTGCGATCATGAGTGCAGCTGCTGGGGGCAGGAAGAAAGGGCGTGTATTTGGCCTTGGATCAGAACAACATGTTGTGCCTGGACGACGACGACCAGGGCTTACTCATGCAGCACATGTTGATGTCACGCAGACTCCGGAGTTCACTGAACAAGTACAACGAGTGGTAGCGGAGCAAACTGCACAACAAGCATCACATTATGAGCGGAAGCTGGAGCGTCTGAAGAGGAGACAACGAGCTGAGCTCGAGTACATATGTGCATCAATTGGCATTCCCCCGCCCGCGCCTCCTGCAGATGATGATGATGCCTCGGGATCGGATTAAGAATAGATCAGGTATATCATGCTACTATGTGTGTTTATTAACAAACAAACACTTATTAGGAGAATGAAACTATGTAATTTCTATTATGAATGTTTTTATGTGGATTTGTAAGTACATTTATATCATGACTTAGTAATTTCAATTGTGTATATTTTTATGTCATTTTATATATATTTTTATGTAATATTAGTTAAAAATTTGACTACATACGATATAATTATCTGGACTATAACAGGTTGACGTTCAAACTAAACATTCAATTTAAATGAACAACACAGGGATAAATAATATAAAAAAAAATATATCCAACGGCCAAAGCCGTTGGAAACTTTAAATATGGCCGAATTTCCAATTGCCTAAGCAGTTGGAAAAATTTCCAACGGCTTAAGTAGTTGGAAAAAGAAAAAATTTCCAACTGCCCAGGCAGTTAGGCAGTTGGAAAAATCTCCAACTGCCTAGGAAGTTGGAAGCCGTTGGAACACCAAAAAATAATAATAATAATTACAGCCGTTGGAAATTTTCAACTGCTTATTTTCCAACGGCTAAGATTTGGGCCATTGGAAGTTTTACTTCCAACGAAAGGATTTCCACTGCCAAAGTTCCAATGGCCAGCCGTTGGAAACCTAAAATTTTCAACTGCCGGCCGTTGGAAATGGCAGTTGGAAAATGGCAATTTTTTAGTAATGGTCGCCTTGCAATCCACTACTCCTTGAAGCCACCTTCCAAATGCTACCACCAATCAAGGGTTCATGGATAAGGACAATCTCATCAGAGAATCAAAGAATCTCATTTGTGCACCTAAGTTCACTTTCCTTGGCTCAATCGGAGTTGTTAATAGGTAATCGGAAAATCGCCGACCTCTGCAAGTTCTTCTTCAATTCATCATGCGAGGCATACACAGACAAGCAAAAAAGTGAAGCGGCGGCACTAGGGGGTTTTGGGCCTTTGGGCTACAAGATTCAGGCAGTTGGGTGGGCTAGTAGTTGGAGAGTGGCTAGGTAGGCGGTTGGGCTGGTGGCTGGAGGGCGGCCGTTGGTTAGGTTGGCAGCTGGGCTAGTGGTTAGTAATAGAGATGAGATATTAAGGTTTCAAGGATAGAATTAAGTTGAGTAGAAGTGTAAAGGTTAGAATTAGTGTTTGAAACAATTTGAGGACTATTAATGTTATTTTATAATTTATTTTATTATTCTTTTATGACATATCAGCATTTTCCGTTAGACATAACTTTGAAATTAACAGAAAGTATCCAAATATGACGCACATTAAGATGTAAGGTGCCTCGTTAGGACAATTCGAAGGTAGGGTACCCAATTAGAACAAAACAAATAAGCTGAGTAACATTTGGTGGATTTTATTCCCCCCCTTTTTTCCTAAAACAAATTTCATTTGAAAGCTAATATTATGTAGATAAAATGATTTATTTGAAAGTAAATTTTCATAATATTATTAAATTTTTATGAATTTTATTTTTTAATGCCTTAAACAAAAAAATTTCATAAAAATTTGGTAAGATTACAAAAATTGTATTTTCAATGGATTATTGTAACTATATAATATTAGCTTTTAATTAAAATTAGTTCTAAGTAAAAAATAAATAAGAATAAAAATAAGTTATTTTAAAGTCAATTAACTTGAGTTAAAATGAACTAGGTGAAAATAGATAATTATTCGCTTAAGTTGTGCCCCATTTAGCCATTTTTGGAAGGGTATAGTATTGCTTTCGTGGTAACAAGTAAGGCCGTAAGCGAACGGAATGTTTGCTGAAACATTCGTAAATCGTTCGGTGAGAAGTAGTTCATTTTTGTTGATTAAGATATATGAACGAACACAAACACAATTTTCTATTTATTTATTTAAACGAACGAATATAAATAAACCTATATTAATTCATTTATGTTTATAAACAATTCAATTATTATTTATATTTATTTACCTACTATCATTCATTTATATTCATTTACGAACATATTTTATACATTGTTTATGGACGCGTTCATGTTCACATAATGTCGTTGGGTTGATTTTGTCCCCTCTTTTGAGCCCGTCAGATTTTTTTGGCAATTAATTACTAGCAATTAGTAGATTTCTTTTGAATTTAGTGTGTGTTTTCCGGCCGCTTTTTGGATTTTGTGCTTCGAGGTGGGGTAACAATTTTTAATTTTTCCTTGGTGATATGATTTTTACTTTGGCCATTTGTAGCTTGATTTGCAACGTGTTCGCGAGACTTCTCCGAATTTTTTAATGTTCTTTAAGCGATTTACGTCTCCATGATTAATAAAGAAAATTTATCGTGAATAGGTGATTGATCTGTGAGTTTTTTTTATCATAAAAAATGATTTAAAAATACGGCTTATTATTATTATATTTTGTTTTCTAATACTGGTAAGGGAAAAAATCTTTAAATTAATTACTTTGATAAAAAATATTTTTAAAGTGACTATTAAGTAAGTACAGTATCTGTTTAATGGCATTTATTATATATAGAAAAAGGAGAAGCAAGACTTACCCTTAATAGGTGACGATATTACACAGTATCTGCCGAAAGGAAGCTTAAAATCCGAACAAATTAAATAACTACTAATAAAATTTTAAAAAGCAATTAACAGATTATAAATTTCATTTTAACAAAATCGAAAGCCAGTTATTTTATAACTCCAGGAATTCTTGGCGCACCAAGATCCTTTTAAGATAGGATTTGAGCTCATTGAGCTAACTCTAGCTTGAACAGCTATCTAAGGCAGCTAGAAGTAGCTCCCTTTAGCTCAAGTCAGCTCACTTCAGCTATAAGTAGCTCAAAGTAGCTGGACTTCAGCTCAAGTTAGCTCAAGTCAGCTCAAGTCAGCTCAAGTCTCACTTCAGCTTCTCAATGTAGCTGAATGTAGCTGGACTTCAGCTCAGCTCAATGTAGCTCAGCTCACTTCAGCTCACTCAAAGTAGCTATTCAAGTAGCTCAAAGTAGCTGGACTTCAGCTCAAGTTAGCTCACTTCAGTCTCAAAGTAGCTGGACTTCAGCTCAAGTTAGCTCAAGTCAGCTCAAGTCAGCTCACTTCAGCTTTTGGTAGCTGAATGTAGCTGGACTTCAGTTCACTTCAGCTGAGAGCAGCTAACTCCAGCTCAAGGTCAGCTCTAGGAGCTGGACCTCAGTTCATGGTGCTTGGTTGGAGCTCAAAGGAGCTCAATGGTGCATAAGTAGTATAGTGAGCTAGCTTTGTGCCAGCTCACCTTGCTTTTAGCTCAAAACCACCAAGAGACACATCTTTTGTGTAAAGGTATGTCTCTTCATCAAAAGAGATGACTATTGGCTAAAAGAACATGTCCTTTCATCCAAAGGAAGTGTTCCTTGAGTGAATAGACATGTATATTCGGCCATGGGGTGGTTGGGGTGGTTATTGCACCAAGAATGATGTCCTTTGACATCAAGAGACATGTATATTCGGCCATGAGGTGGTTGGGGTGGTTATTGCACCAAGAATGATGTCCTTTGACATCAAGAGACATGTATATTCGGCCATGGGTTGGTTATAGCCAAAGGAATGTCCAAGAGACATGTCTCTTGACCAAAGGGACATGTCTCTTAGGCCAAAGGAAGTGTTCCTTGGCCAAAGAGACATGTATTTTCGCCACCATAGATGACCCTTGGCCAAAGGAAGTGTTCTTTGGCTTAAAGGACACCTTGCTTGGTGTAAAGGTGTGCCTTTTGGTCATCTATAAATAGCCTTTAGTGGCCGGCCATTTCAAGCATTCCAAGGCATTCCATTTGCTCCATTTTTCTTGAGAGAAAAGTCTCCTCCTTCCTTTCTTTTAGTGGCCAAAATATTAGACACCATTTTAGAGCATTGTGGGTGGAATTACATTGAGATTATTCATCTCAATTCAAGCTTCAAGGTGCCCCTCTAAGATCAAGTTCTTCCTCAAGTTTTCACCAAAGATAACCAAGAAGAAAGGTGCACATTCTCTCTTGGTTTAGTAGCATGCTAGGTTTCAATTATTTACATGAATGTTCTTAGTAGCATGCTAGGATTTGTTTGCCACAATATGTATGTAAAACTAACATGCTATATCAAATGCACAAAATATGTTAAACAAATTAGAATGATGCATGCTTGTATTCATGTTGAACTCAAATGATCAAAATGCATGTGGCATGTACATGAGTAGATAACATAAAGATATGTTATCATGAGATCCTGAAATCTTCAATTGGTATCAGAGCCTAGGTCATGAACATGTATATGTTGCATGTAGTAAGCATGATTTAGGATCATACATATGTGTATGATTTTGATAAGGCTAATGAAGGATATGTGTATGAAGCAATGAAGGCATGTTTGTGTATTTCTGATTGAATGCTATATGCATCTCTTTTGCCATATATGAGCATGTTAGAAGTTGTTTCATACACATGTTGCTTTGTTGAGTCTTGTTGTGTAAATTGAACTAAAACATGTGAATTGCATCAATGTAGATGGCTTGTAAGAATATAGTTGCAGAATTAAACCGTGACCTCAAATTGGATGGTGAAAACTATTCAATTTGGCAACAGAAGGTCAAATTCATTTTAACTGAGCAAGATACTCTTGATGTGCTCACTCAAGAGATCATGCCTCCTGCTGAGGGACAGGATAGGACTGCCTATGAGGCATTCCTAAAGAAGAACTCTATGTGTAGAGTCACTCTCCTCTCCACTATGGTGGATGAGATTATGGTGGAATTCTCCATGCTTGAGGGGGCCAAGGCCATATGGGACTCAGTCAAGGCCAAGTATGGAGATGTTTCTGTAGAGAAACAACGCTCAATGATTCTCAGGTTTGAGAATTATGTGAAGCGTGCTGATCACTCTATGAGTGCTCACTTGCGTGAGATGTCACGCATGATCCACCAACTCAAGACAGCAGGGCATGTGCTCACTGATGAGCAACAAGTGCAAGCAATAATCCGTTCCTTGCCCGATGAGGAATGGCAGTTGATGAAGGTCAACTTACGCCATAACCCTCAAATAATGTCATTTGATGACATTGCTCGTCACCTCCTCCTTGAGGCTGAGGTGATGGCCCTCAAGGACCATTCTAGGGCATATGTTGCCTCATCTTCTATCCAGAAGGGATGGAAGAAGAATGGTGGCAAAGGAGGGCCAGGGAAGGGCAAGGGAAAAGGTCCTGCTTCCAAGAAAAAGTTCAAGAAGAAGCGGGACATAAGCAAGCTGAAGTGCTTCAACTGTGGGCATAAAGGACACTTTGCAAAAGATTGCAAGGGTCCACCCAAGGTACATACATACCCTTCTACTTCCATTGTACATGTTGTGTCATGTACATTACTAACTGAGTGCAATTCTTTGTGGATTGTAGACTCGGGAGCAACAGACCACATAGCCCGGGACAGGTCCTGGTTCGTGGCCTACAGGAAGCTCTCAAAAGGAGCTAAGCACGTTTCAGTGGGGAATGATGCCAGGCTGGAAGTGGAAGGCATAGGAACATGTAGGATTCCTATAGATATTGGATATTTGTATCTAATAGATGTATTGTATGTACCAAACATTTGTAGAAATTTGATTTCTATAAGTTGTATGTTGAAGTACAATTATTGCTTTAATTTCTTTAATAATAGTGTGTCTATTATTAAAGATAATCAGATAGTGTGCACTTGTTCAGTTAATAATGGGCTTTATGAGTTAAAGCCAACTGACCATTCTGTTGCAAGTCCTAGTTGCTATGTGACAGAGGTCACAAATGAAATGAGATGGCATGAAAGGTTAGGTCATATTGGTCAAGATAGAATGAACAAGCTAGCCAAGGGTGGCTTGCTAGGTTCCTTGACCAAGGTTGTCCTTCCAAGTTGTCAATCATGCCTAGAAGGCAAAGCCACAAGAAAGCCTTTTGGCAAAGCAACTAGGAGAGGTGAGGCACTTAGTTTAGTTCACTCTGACCTGTGTGGGCCAATGAGGGTTGAATCCAGAAATGGATTCAAGTACTTCATCACTTTCACAGATGATTATACTCGATTCACCCACATCTACTTACTGAGAAACAAGGCAGAGGCCTTGGCATGCTTTGAGAAGTATGTGCACTTGGTTGAGAACCAAGTAGGTAAGAAGGTTAAGTCCTTGAGGACAGATAGGGGTGGAGAGTATACATCAAATGCATTCAAGGCATTTTGTGACTTGAAGGGTATTGAGAGGGAGTTCACTCTTCCTTGGACACCCCAACAGAATGGAGTGTCTGAGAGGAAGAATAGAACTCTTATGGACATGGTACGTTCCATGATGGCAAAGGCCAATTTAGACATCACTTATTGGAGTGATGCACTGCTGTGTGCAGTTCATGTCCTTAATAGAGTACCCACCAAGAATGTGAACTCTTCTCCATATGAGTTATGGAAGAAGAAAACTCCTAACCTAAGCTATTTACGCCCTTGGGGTTGTTTAGCTTATGTTCACATAACGGACCACCCTTTGGGAAAGTTGGGTCCAAGAGGGAGGAGGTGTGCCTTCCTTGGTTATGCTGAACAATCTAGGGGTTATGTGTTCTTGGATATAAGTCACAAAACTGGGAACATCTTTGATGCAAGGAATGCTAACTTTGTGGAGGATGAGTTCCCCAAAGTTGGTGAGCGTGGTGACTTAACCTCATTAAGCCAGATCCTAGATGAGGATCAACCAAGTGTCATAAGGACACCTGGGACACATGCACCTACTCTAGAGGGAGTACCTCAACCACATGGAGCAATGGCTCCAGAAATGCCTGTTGTTGTGGACCAACATGAGCAAGACCTCCAAGAGGAAGGTTTTGTTCAAGAGGGAGTTGAGGATACTCAAGAGCAAAATGTTGAGCCTCAAGAGATGGAGCATGAGTTGCCTCCATCTCAGCCTACATTGAGAAGATCAATGAGGAAATTTGGACCACCTAAAGAATGGTGGATCTTGGATAGTGAGGCAAATTTGGTTGCATCTGAGATAGATGAGCCAAGTAACATTAAGGAGGCTCTTGAGGGTGCACAGAGGGAAGAGTGGCTAAATGCAATGAAGGATGAGTTGCATTCAATGCATCTCAATGGGGTTTGGGAGCTAAGTGATCTTCCTCCAGGCCGTAAGGCAATTGGGAACAAGTGGGTTCTCAAGATCAAGGTGAACTCTGATGGAAGTATCGAAAGATACAAGGCCCGTTTGGTGGCCAAGGGTTTTACACAGAAGGAGGGTGTTGATTTCAAAGACACCTTCTCTCCTGTTGTAAAATTCACTTCCATCAGGATATTACTTGCCATCGTGGCAAATCTAGACCTAGAGTTACATCAGATGGATGTAAAGACCGCCTTTCTCAATGGTGATTTGAGTGAGGAGATATATATGAGACAACCTGAGGGGTTTGTCCAAAAGGGTCAAGAGGACAAGGTATGTAGACTAAAGAAGTCTATCTATGGTCTTAAGCAAGCTTCAAGACAGTGGTACTTGAAGTTTCACCATGCAATCACAAGCTATGGCTTTGTGATGATGCATGAAGACCATTGTGTATACTTGTACTCTTCTGGGTCTAGTTTTGCAGTATTGACTCTATATGTAGATGATATACTGATTGCAAGTAATGGGCTTGCATTGTTAAGTACCATCAAGGGATGGTTGTCTTCCACCTTTGACATGAAGGACATGGGAGAGGCTGCCTTTATCCTAGGGGTTAAGATCCTGAGGGATAGAAAGGCAAGGCTATTGGCCCTTTCTCAAGAGCCTTATATTGATAAGATTCTTGCAAGGTTCAACTTAACAAATGCAAAGCCCATGAGTACACCTCTTGCATATGGTTGCAAGATTGGAGAGGACTTGTGTCCTAAGACTCCAAAGGAGAAGGAAGAGATGGCTCAGGTCCCCTACCTAAGTGCCATTGGTAGCTTGATGTACGCCATGTTATGTACAAGGCCAGACATCAGCCAAGCGGTTGGACTTCTAGCACGATATTCTTCCAACCCCGGTCTAGAGCATTGGAAGAGTGTCAAGAGGATCCTAAGGTACCTCAAGGGTACGGGTAAAATCCATATTTAGTCCCCTAACTTTAAGGGTTGTCCTAATATGGCCCATTATCTCTAAAAGTGACTATTAAAGTCTCCTAACTCAACTAACATGTCCTATTTTGGTCCCTACTGTCAGCTCTGCCATTATGTTGGATGGAAATTGCCTACGTGGCACATAGATTGCCACGTGGCAGCTTCTTTTATGAAAAGAAGTGACTAGATTGGGAAAATAATAAAGTTAAAGCTAAAATTGACATAAAATAATTTTAGTGACCTAAAAGCTAGTTAACCCAATCTTCCCCCATCTTCCCCAATCCCGCCACCACGCCTCCCCAATTCTTTTTGGATTCGAGCTGGCCGTCGCCGACCACCTCCGGCCTACCCGCTGCCAACCGAAAATCCGCCTTGATACCCACTCGGCCACTTCCTCTTCATCCACCATCTCGATGCCCTCCGTCTCGCCAGTCCGTCTCGCTCCGACCCATGGCTCGCCGCTAAAATCATGCCTTGTTACATTTCGATCGTTGGATAATGAGGTGGCGCGACGCTATGATTAAGGTGGCCATCCACATAAGCAGAAAGAGGAGCAATTTCTCTCTTTTTGGAATCGGGGGTTTCAATTGATGATTTCAAACTAATGTTCATCGGATGGGATTAGGGTGGCCGCTGGAAGCTCTTCATTTGGGACGGATGCGAGTTGGGTGGGATTCGTCGAGTAGGGCCCATAGGATCCATCCAGTCATCCGTCCGTCGCTTCGATTTCCTCTGGCCTTTTCCACCTCTTGTGCGTTATCCACATTCTGCTGACAGGTCGAGGCAACAAACGGCGAAACGGACGAATTGAATGAAGCATCGAAGAAACCTGGGACGAATCGAAGAATCAAAGAAACTGATGAAATGACGATGAAGAAGACAACAATTTTTGGCATCAGATTTGAAGGATTCTAAAGAGAGGAGGAAACGAAATCAAGCGAACGACGATCGAATTAAAAGTCCCTAGGGATTATTGTGGAGCGGGTGGCGGCATAACGACTAGCATATATGGAGACTAACATGAGATTTGAGATGTAGTCTACATATGGGTATAAGTTGGAGAACTTGTGTACTGGACCGACCCACCATGAGAACACTTCATGGATCGTTATATGAGTGTCATGGGTGATAACTAGTGATCATGGTATAGTCCTTCGACCTAAGATCATCAAGGTTCCCTACATGTGAGTTACTTTGATTTTTCCTTTGTTGCTCATAACTGAATGAACTTGAAGGAGGTCATTGGGTATGTCACATATTTAGCCTTTGTAACTTATCTTCGGGCCCCTTGATAGAGTGAGACTTAGAAAATACATGGCCATGCTCAGATGAGTTGATGTACGATATTCCCAAGCTAGTCTACTTCTTATCATAAAAGATTGGGCTGCCACGTGGCAATCTATGTGCCACGTAGGCATATTTGGACATCCAACATATATCGGCAGAACTGACAGGTTTAGTCGAATCACCGACAATCTTGTCACTTGGGTAGCAATGATGTGTTGCTAGACACTCATTGGGGGGATCATAAATGTGATTTATGATCATTAGGACAAGAGCCTATTGGGTCGCAAAGTTAGGGGACCATTTGGGTTATATGGATTTTACCCTCAAGGGTACTAAGGATTATTGGCTTTGTTACCAAGGTAAAGACCTTGGTTTACGTGGCTATTCTGATGCTGATTGGGGAGGAGATAGAGACTCCAGCAAGTCTACATCTGGTTATCTTTTCATGCTAAATGGTGGGGCTACTACTTGGTGTAGTAAGAAGCAAACTTGTACAGCATTGTCCACAATGGAGGCTGAATTTATTTCATGTGCCTCAGCTGTACAAGAAGCCCTTTGGCTAGGTTATTTCCTTAAGAATTTGGAGTCCAGGGTTTCTATTGAGAAACCTATTACTATCTACAGTGATAGTATGGCAGCCATGGCTTATACCAAGGACCCCAAATACCATGGAAAAACCAAGCACATTAGCATGAAATATAACTTTGTGCGGGATGCAATTGAAGAGGGTGAAGTTAGGATTGAGTACATTTCTACAGACCTGATGGTGGCAGATCCTCTCACTAAGCCATTGCCACCACTTGTATTTGCTCGACATGTTAGAGCAATGGGTCTTAGAAGAATGTAAATGTTGGATGTACTTCACCTCTTTGGTGTCACACATGTTATGTATTTCTTTGAAATAATACAGATTATTTTATGAAATACTCAGTTCAATTTTATGAATCACAACGAACAAATGAACATGTCAAACATAGGCAGAGGATGACTTTCTCACACAAGTCATTCGCCCTTGATCTTTGTGTAAGATTAAGGATGAGACTGGCTAAAGACTTAAATGAAACTTAAGTGAATGATACATTTAAGTGGGAGTCATGCTCCAACACATGACACTTTAGCTTTTATGGTCGCCTTGATTATGAGTAATCAAGATTCAATGCTTTGGTGCATTCAGTTTGTATGACCATTCATACATCCTAGCCTATGTTAGATGTAAGCTAAGGCTTACATGGAGAAATTTCATGGTTATTGACATGTCCTCCTTTTATATGTTAAGAGGAGTACACTTCATGGTGTTTTAAGAGGGAGAAATGACACACTCCTCAATTGGAATGGAGATCACTCCAAGTGGGAGTGACATGAGTAAAACACCTTAGAAGTGTATTATGGAACTTTAATGGATGTGTTTCCAAGTGTTCCATGACCATGAAATACGACCAGAGAAGAATTTAAGCAAGTTGTCTCTATTCTTGCTTAGTGTGAGATTCTTCGAATCAGACTCTTAGTGACTATGGCTTGCTATTAGGAAGTTGAGTTAATTATGATTACTTTGATTGGTTGTCGAAGGTCTTAGAGAAATGAGACTGGAGTATCCTCCTTTTGGGTAATCATGTTAACTCATTGACCTAAGTAGTTGAAGCTAAAAGGAAAGACATTAAGATGATACACGTTCACTAAATTCAATCTTGGGCCCACATATTACTGTGAGTAGTATGCTAGATTGAATGACAAGTGATTGAAATGAGTACTCAATGCTTAATACAATCATGGATTTCAAGGAGTTGAAATTCTAAGAAAGAGACTGATTGTGATTAAGAAGTGTATCATATGTCTGGGGTCTGAAAGGCATAACTTGATGTGTTCAAGCAAGCTTGATGTGTTTAAGCAACACACTTGAATTTGATGTGTTCAAAGAAAGTTTGAAGAAGTTCAAACTATGAGGAGAGGACAATCTTCTATTGAGAGTCTAACAACCTCAATGGAAGAGACTTAGTGTGTGTGCCTGAGGTCGCACCCACAACTCTATATATGTAGAAGTGTCTGGATTATTTCGGCTATAAGGATTAAGGAGTTTGTTTTGAGTGGGAGCTGGAAGTTTAAAAGCATCTTAGTGCGAGTGGGAGTTTGTTGGAATTCTTGGCGCACCAAGATCCTTTTAAGATAGGATTTGAGCTCATTGAGCTAACTCTAGCTTGAACAGCTATCTAAGGCAGCTAGAAGTAGCTCCCTTTAGCTCAAGTCAGCTCACTTCAGCTTCAGCTATAAGTAGCTCAAAGTAGCTAGACTTCAGCTCAAGTTAGCTTCAGCTCACTTCAGCTATAAGTAGCTCAAAGTAGCTGCTTCAGCTCAAGTCAGCTCAAGTCAGCTCAAGTCTCTCACTTCAGCTAAGTAGCTCAAGCTCAGTAGCTGGTAGCTTTCAGCTCAAGTTAGCTCAAGTCAGCTCAAGTCAGCTCAAAGTAGCAGCTTCAGCTCAAGTTAGCTCAGCTGGGTAGCTGAATGTAGCTGGACTTCAGTTCACTTCAGCTGAGAGCAGCTAACTCCAGCTCAAGGTCAGCTCTAGGAGCTGGACCTCAGTTCATGGTGCTTGGTTGGAGCTCAAAGGAGCTCAATGGTGCATAAGTAGTATAGTGAGCTAGCTTTGTGCCAGCTCACCTTGCTTTTAGCTCAAAACCACCAAGAGACACATCTTTTGTGTAAAGGTATGTCTCTTCATCAAAAGAGATGACTATTGGCTAAAAGAACATGTCCTTTCATCCAAAGGAAGTGTTCCTTGAGTGAATAGACATGTATATTCGGCCATGGGGTGGTTGGGGTGGTTATTGCACCAAGAATGATGTCCTTTGACATCAAGAGACATGTATATTCGGCCATGAGGTGGTTGGGGTGGTTATTGCACCAAGAATGATGTCCTTTGACATCAAGAGACATGTATATTCGGCCATGGGGTGGTTGGGGTTATTGCACCAAGAATGATGTCCTTTGACATCAAGAGACATGTATATTCGGCCATGAGGTTGGTTATTGCACCAAGAGATGTCTCTTGACCAAAGGTATACATGTCTCTTAGGCCAAAGGAAGTGTTCCTTGGCCAAAGAGACATGTATTTTCGCCACCATAGATGACCCTTGGCCAAAGGAAGTGTTCTTTGGCTTAAAGGACACCTTGCTTGGTGTAAAGGTGTGCCTTTTGGTCATCTATAAATAGCCTTTAGTGGCCGGCCATTTTAAGCATTCGAATTTGGCACTCCATTTGCTCCATTTTCTTGAGAGAAAAGTCTCCTCCTTCCTTTCTTTTAGTGGCCGAAATATTAGACACTTTTTTAGAGCATTGTGGGTGGATTTACATTGAGATTGTTCATCTCAATTCAAGCTTCAAGGTGCTCCTCTAAGATCAAGTTCTTCCTCAAGTTTTCGCCAAAGATAACCAAGAAGAAAGGTGCACATTCTTTCTTGGTTTAGTAGCATGCTAGGTTTCATTCATTATTTACATGAATGTTCTTAGTAGCATGCTAGGATTTGTTTGACACAATATGTATGTAAAATTGATCATGCTATACAACATGCTATATCAAATGCATAAAATATGTTAAACAAATTAGAATTATGCATGCTTATATTCATGTTGAACTCAAATGATCAAATATGCATGTGGCATGTACATGAGTAGATAACATAAAGATATGTTATCATGAGATCCTGAAATCTTTACAACACTAAATAAAGGAAAGAAAATTGAATTGAGCCGAAACCTTCGAGGTAAACAAGAATAATTTTAGAGCAATAACTCATAAATAATTGAAAAAAGACCAAATAAAGAATAAGATAAATAAAAGAAATAATATACAATCATCCTATTCTATTATTCCTAAATTTCAGCTGTTTTTTGTACTCTACTTAATCTTTTTGTAGCCACCAATATTAAAAATGGACCACTTAGATCTATCAGCCATAAAGCATTAGATGAACCAGATGATATTGTATCAATGGTGGTGAAGGAATTCTATGAAGGAGAAAAAACGGTGAGAATGATTGAAGTTAATTCGGTAAAGTAATGTTAAAAAATCAACCAATCAAGCCTAAATTGACATCCAAGTTTGGCCTGATATTCGGAAAGCAAAGGAGAAGAAACGATATAATGAATGTTAGACATATTGAAACAACATGTGTTTAATTAATGAAAATCTCATATATTAGCATTACATTTATTACTGGTTCTCACTCTTGTACCTGGCAATAATTTGAGGAATTTAGTGTTTAGTAACTGGAAAGAAGTCCCAGACACCTTATTGTCCTCTTCCGAAAGTGATTATGGTCGGTTAGAGAAAAACGTACTTTTAATCCTAAAGTCTTACACACTTGTAGTTTTTATTTTACACTAAATAAACTTTTCACTTTTCCAAATGAGACATAATGGGTAAGCAACACTATTGGTCCCAAACCATTAATTATCAATGCAAATTGGTTCTAAACCTCCATTTTGTTGCAAATTGATCCCTAATATTTATAATTCATTATTTATTGGTTCATAGTCTTAGGTAAGTATAGAAATCTTATTATAGATAGAAGAAGTCAATAATTTAAATGGTTCACTAACTGTTAAAAAATTATGGCATGATTTATATTCATGGAAAGATAGTTACTGAATGGTTTAAATTAAAATTTAAAAAATTGATATCAATTAGTTAGTTAAAGTTACTGAACTCAAACTACTCGGCAAGTGCCCTTCAGTAAATTAAAGTAGTATCATTATTTTTTAAAACTTAATGAACTATTCAAACTATCAATTTTTCATCTTTGTAAATTAGATTATTGTGTTAACTCAGCCCTATAATAAATTGGAGACAATTATGAAAATGATTTATAAAAGTATGAGACCAATTTGCAATGAAATAAAGGTTGAGGACCCATTTGTAACAACAACTAAAGGTTTTGGAGCAATGTTGCTTTTTACCTAAGTTCTAAAACTTTAAATGTGTACCCTAGAACTGATCACTTATTTGAAACCAGCTTTCTTTAAATTACTATGTAAACAGTGTAGTAACTATCTTTCAATAAATTTAAATTATAAAATAATTTTTTAACAGTTACATATAATTTAGATTATCAATTTTAATTTCCTATTTGTAAATTATATTTATGTTTGATAATTTTCTTTCTATAAGCGTAGGACCAATAGGACCGATCATTAACACTTATGAAAGATTCAGGGCTGATTTAGACAAATAAAAAGAATGAGGACTTAAACAGAAAAATAGGATATGCTTTAGGACTGTAAATACCGTGGCTTGCAGTTGTTAAGACAACCTTTGGTTGTGCTGGGAGGGCGCTGTTAGAAGGTCCAATGGACTTTGTCTCGGTACATCTTGAGAGCCGACAAATGTAAAGACCCCGGAGCCAAACAGAAGAATTGGGTCAAGTACGTAGGATCAATGGGCTGTTGGGCCCAATGCATGAGTGAAGAAAACCGCCTACTTCACCAATTATGAAGAAGATATGAAGGATAGTGGGCCTGGACTCTGGAGTCTGCCAGTCTGGAGCATCATTCCTTACGCAGTTAAATCATGTATCTCTATTTTTTCCCCCTTGAAAGCTTTTATATAATAATACAAGAAAATCTGAGTTGGAAATAAATGAACAAAGTTAAACAGTGTCTAGGATAGAATTAGTAGACTTTTGACCCTTTCTAGCTTTTTATTAGTCTGCTGTCCTCCATGTCGAAAGGAGGTATAAAAATTTTACTTTTGGGTGGATTTTGGAGCTAATTTTAATTTATTTTAACCCGAGATTTATACTTCAGTTTATTATATTATATATAGCTGTTTTAGTCCCTTAAAAGGACTGCTTTGCTTTAGAAAAATTTCCTTGAGGTTTGATAAAAATACAGTGATATCATGTGTTTTGGGAAACCTCTTACAACCATCTTAGGTTTTTAGGAATCCATGATAACATTTTTTACTGTCCATTTTGAACATTAAAACTAATGGATGAAAATTAGTGTAATTTGGCAAAGCATGAGTCAATTTGGGGAATGTTACAACCGAAATTACCAATTCCATACCGTTTAAGCCGGTATGGACCAAATCGGTCCAGTGAGAAAAAAAAAAAAGAAATAGTGCCTCCCAGATTGTGTGAATGCATGTAATGTTTTTTTCTTTTGTACTTATTTTTAAGCGATTTCTTCAGCAATTTAAAAAAGTAGAGTGAATTCATGTGCAAGTAAACAAATAGAACAAAATTAGCTTTCTATATTAAGAACCTGTTAACAATTTTTTACATCTGTAAAACTAACAGAAAACTCTTGCACTTTCTTCTACAACAAAAGCCATTTACCGATGAACTTGTTTATTGCGACTGATACTGCCTAAATCGACTTCAAGGTTCTAGAAGGATTCCGTCAATGGAGAAAATGGCATCAGAATCCCACGTCTTCGCACTCCACATACCTAACCCCAAAAGTCAGTCTTCAAAATTGTCCTCTTCTCCTCCCATTCCATTCCCAACTACGAAGAATCTCTACCAATTACGCGTCCATCACTGAAGTCACCCTCTCCCATATGAATATGATGCAGCTAGCTGTAAACCACTTTTTTTCCAACAATATCCCACTTCACACCTCAAGCCATTTCCATCCAATCATTACTTTTTTCTTTTTCTTTCTTTTTCCTTTTCTTCGCTAGAATAGTTCTAGTTCTAGACTGAGCTGTACAAATTAAAGGGCTTATAGTTAGTTCATGCTGTTTGAGCTTATTACCAAAACCTTTTATTTCCTATAGGTAGTAAAAATGGAAAGGTATTGGTGACTGAGAATCTCAGTGGTGAAAGGTGGGTGGTAAAGGCTAAAACGTGTTGTTATTTTCTTCCCTGTTTCTCTAAATCTCTCGGTTCCTCAGAAATGCTCTTTGTGGAACTCAAATTTGGTGCCACCTTTTTGATTGAACTCATGGCACAGCTTGCTCAGCTCTTTAGCCAGAACTGGGGCACCACAGTAGAATACACCTGCTCCCGCATATCAACAGTGTCAGAAACATCAAATTCTTTGTGGCTTTCTAATGTGATGCAGTGAAGTTTTGTCTATTCACTTACCTATCCTGGCATTGCAGTGCTTGGAGCTTAGCTTAGAGAGCACGTTTTTCCATTTAGGCCTTGCGAAATGAGTTCGCACCTGGTAATAAATAGTATTTTGAGGACGAAATATTTCAACAACTTGAGCTCATCATGAACCACAAAATTCTGGGGAGATATATATTGTGTCATGTAGATTTGTTACCCTGGTGCCAGAAACAATATCGACCCCATTCTTTGCATGATTTAGAGCCTGAACCATGGTAATGAGAGCTGAACGTGCATCCCCTTCCTCATACACACTTGTCAAATAGTTGTGCATTTCAATGACTCCCTGAAGAGAAAAGGAAGATAATGAACTGAGTTAGCTATAAGAAGGGAAGAGAATTCCATTCAGCTGTGTGGTGGAAATATATATGTGTTACCCTTTGGTCAAGATCTGCAATCTCATTCATCACTCCTTTGAACCAATCAAAGGAACCTTGCTCCCTTGTTACCCAGTAGAAGTAAGCGTTTGTGGTCTTCAGAGCTTTCTTTCTTTTGGGAGACACCTTATTTTGGTTAGTTGAATCCCAGCTTCCCACACTTATGTCTGATGTCCTACTTGCATCAGAGATGAAATCCTGGGATAAAGGATAAGAAGTCCAATGCTGATTCAGGAGTGCACCTCGTTTCCTGACTTGCGTAACAAGGATACTAATATTTAATGCCAGAAACTTACAGCCTGCTCTTCCATTTTCACAATGTTGTTGAGCAAATCCTTTAATATGCTAATGAAAGGTGTTGCTCCTATTCCTAGACCAACAAGCAGCAGGACATCGTATTTCCTGTAGTCTTGTGCAGGAGCACCATAAGGACCATCTATTCGGAGCTTTGGCAAACTGCATTTCCAAGCAAGAAAGTTAACCCAATCAACGATGACCCAAATTATCTTGTAAATACAGTAACGAGTGCTAATGATCAAGTGACAAAGACTAGTGGATGGAAATATGAACTGTAGGATCCAATGTGAATTGAACTTTGTTCGCCACCTTTTCTTGGTCGTTTCATCAGCTCTAAGAAGGCCACTTTTTCCTGCTACAGGAGGTTCACAGGCCTCAGAAAACAGCCTCTTAAGCTCTTGGGTCCAGTCACCCAACTGGCGGATGTGAACACTAAGATAATCATCACCAGGAGCAGAAGTTATGGAAAATGGATGCCTGCCAAAGAGATGAAAAGAAAACCAACTAATTGAGGGCCAGTATGAACATATAC
Organism: Aquilaria sinensis; assembly: GCA_005392925.1. NCBI lineage: Eukaryota > Viridiplantae > Streptophyta > Magnoliopsida > Malvales > Thymelaeaceae > Aquilaria > Aquilaria sinensis. Next base: position 204,994 of record SMDT01003010.1, on the reverse strand, counting down.
GCAACGCGAGTACAGCATGTGCATTATGATTGGGCAGGATAGAAACTTCAACTGAACAACATGGGAATGGCTCTAACTGGAAAACGCTTCACTGAACTCACCATTCAAAGGGAGAAACAGCAGGGCATTGAACAAACATATACTGTCCACTCTTGTACCGAAATTGAGGTGGCTTAGACATTTGCAGTGTTAAAACATTTCCTGGGTATATTGCAACCTATATAATTACAAGTCAAAACAGGATTATTAGAAAAAATAAAAGAGAAACAGAATATCATTACTGAAGTTGAGTACTTCAGTTGAGTTAGTTAAAGAGATATGTACAATGTCGGAGTGCTCTCACCTTCAACAGCCGGACAGTGTAGAAACCAGAGCGGAAGGATCTCAGGATCCTCTCTCCAGCATATAACAAGATTGGAACAGAAAGATACATCCAAGTCTGTAATCAGGAATGACATCCACAGATACACTTACACCCACCAGAAGTAAAACAGACGTACGCAAAGATACATCAGCAGAAATAGTATTAGAGCAGAAAATTACCGTCTTGCGGTACCATTCGTGAACCAGGTAGAGGAAAAGGCCATGGATGATGAGCAAGATGTAGACGATGACGAAAAGATGGTGGGAGTACCAAAAGGCGTTGAATCCAGTCAGCCTATCAAACGGTTTTGGAAGCTTAACCAGGTTCCGTCTAAACCATCTTGTCGCCAATGTGAAGGCTATTATCATAAAAATAACCATTAGAACACCGGTAACTCCTTCGACCCCCTCAACCAGGTGTATGTACGTAGGTCTATGTGCTCCAAAGTCATCAACCAACATTGCGTACTGTTGCTGAGAAGAATGGACGAGCCTCGGAAAATCACAGGCCAAATGGTTCCCAACATGAAGGATGACGCCAATCACAATGGCGGCAGCTATTGTCTACACAAAATCATCCATCAGTTATTTGGAGACAACAGTCAGACTTATTAAGTACAGTACTAGTATTTTTCAGTTAATCTGGGGACCCTTATAATTAAGCATGAGCCGCAATTAATTAGAAATTAGTCACTGATCACGTTGCATAATTGAACGAAATTAAATCCAACCTTTAAAATGATATATCGATGATGCAACTTATGTCGTCACAAGAACGGTCCATGTCTAAACTTGGGAATATATATATGATGTATGTATGTGGTTCTTGGGGGACATGAAGAGGATATAAAGTGGGAGCTTGGGGACAGGAGAAACGCGTATATGGCCATGGGGCCTCACAAGCAACCAAAGTCTGTTCTTAGCTCTCTTCACAAAAGTGCGTAATTTTTATTTATTCCCTGTTGTAGTCGTGTAGCGTTTGGATGCTCTTTCACACCCGAATATATGGGTATTTTGGATGATATTAGCCAACAGGAAGTATGAATTGGTGAACACCACAATTCTCAAAAAGGCACTCTGTCTGGCTCTCTACAGAGCTTTTGCTTTTTTCCTTTTTCGTTATTATTTAATTATACATGCATGCGGAAGAAATCGAAGTGATAGCTCATAATGAGCCATTATTTGATGCGGTTGAGATCAACCATCATTTTGACTTGTATCACAAAGTCGCCGCGTGGGATCGTGCAAGTAGACATAGATAAGAAGCAGGAAAAGAGCAAGGGGAGGGGAGTTGGTACGAACCTTGTGAAAGTTGATATTGTCATCAAAGGGGACCAAATAGCCGAGCCTGGTGGACCTGAGCCAGGTGATGGTGTTTCTACAGACGGGCAAGAGGATTAGAGCCATGTTGAACTTCAAAGTCTCTGCCGCGCCCTTGGCAGTTAGGAGACAGTATCCCATAATCTTAAAAGCATTCTTCTGTTTGTACTGGTAAAACTTCCACGAAAATAGCCCTATCATTATCGCGATCCACAAGGACAGCACCCAGAGCCTCCTCCAGTTTTCCTGCACGTAGTAGGAGACTTTGGTGCTCAGCCTTCGTATGGGGTTCTTTTTTCGTAGTCCCTGAAGGTTCTGGCTCAAGGCTTGGCTCGTGTAGCTCAGCGCTTGGCTGTAGCTCAGATACGTATCTTTTTGCAATAGTAGTGTCTCCAGTTGCCACAACTGCACCAATAGGGTCCATCATGAAACCACAAAACGTTGCAAATATGTTCCATCAGGATCAGGTTCTTAATCATGCAAACGACAAACTAACACACATATATATGTTGTACATCAAGTCAATAAGTTACGCCATAAGAGAAATTGTCAAAGTGTTCAGAACGCGTATTGATGACGAACATAAGGAAGCTACCTCACGTGACTCTAGCACCAAGAAGAGATACCATGAATTCAAATGGTCAATCATAAGATCGATGTTATAGCAGCCAACAGGGCCACCATTCCAAAATGCTAATCATTTTACAGGGAAGAGGATCGAGTGGTGGCTAAATTAACGAAAAGAATGGCCAAAACCAATTTCTTTATTATTAATTATTCTAGCTTGGCTGAAATTGTAATGCCGTAGAAATGGATTTTATTTGATCTATGATCCATATTGGTCAATTTAGTACTAAGTCTTAAATATTTTTTTTTTGGTCCAATACTAAGTCTTAATTAATTGAGATTATAATTTCTTTGAAGGGGTATTATTAAATCAAGCTGTTATTGGTGAATATAGGTTTTGGGCTGTTCTGGTTCTGCAGCGTCACCAGGTGAAACAAGCAACCAGCTATGAATATGATTGGGGAGGTTAAATAAGTCTTAGAATTTCTATTCTTGCACTCACCTAAGTTGTCACGAGGGATAAATGATGAGGGAGTAGTGAACATGCTAAGCCACTAAAGACAAAGAAATTACCAGCAAAAAGTTACAACTGTTGAACCACTCGGAAACGTCTCATCAGCCTGACGATTGTTTTCTATTGACCGAATTATTGGAGTCTTAATTCCTTCTTCATTTAATTCATAGCACTCTAATCTAATTATTTTAGAAACGCTTGCTTTCTTAGAGCACGGTTGATGAACGCCATAGAAACGATAGTTGGCCTAACTATGGACTTCGGGCTCACAAGTCCTAATGACTTCCAATAACCTCTACACACTAAAGTAGCCACTAACTTAACAGTCATCGTTTTTTGGTCCGATATTGTTACAGTATAAGAAAACAACGAATGCGTGTCTCATACGATCATCTAAAAACAAAATCCCTGGTGTAAGATTTTTTTATTTATTTTTAAGAAGGAATATTTAAATAATCGCATTTTTAGCATAGTGTCAATATTAATTGTTTCACTCTTCCATCACTTTTTAATGAGTTTACTGGATTCGCTAATATTTATTTAATTTTAATTATTCTGAACGTTAAAATGTTTTAATTGCTGCTGATATATAGCTGCTTGATTGATTTCATGACTAACGTGTTACTCCTTCCATCCCATGTTTTGAGGGAAAGAACACAGTTAGTTCTAAAATTTTGATCACTTTTCTATTTAAGTTTTAAAACTTTATGAGTTTCTATTTGAGTCCAAAAACTTTCCAAATGTGTAAACAGTTAGTCCTAAATCATTAGCCACTTGTTACGGGGTTAACTTTAGGACTAATTGTTTACACGTTTTATAAGTTTTATAACTCAAATAGAAACTTGAAAATTTTTAGGACTTAAATAGAAAATTGTAAAATATTTAGCACTCAAAGTGATCTTTTCCCCTCCAACTTGATAAAAAAAAGAAGAAGAAGAAGAGTTTCTTATAATTTTTAATTTTCATTTGAGAGTTTTTTGTTTATACTCTTTTAAGTTTTCAATTTTAGAAAAAAAAAAAAAGAAAGAAAGCTAAAAAATACATGTTTTTTTTTTAAATGAGAAATTTTTGAATATCTTAAATGCAGATTAAAATTTTCAAAGAACAAATGATATATTAGTTTAGATATGTTTAGTTACTAGAAAATGATCACTACCCAACTCATATAGAAATAAAACGCTTATTAATGAGTTTGGAAATTTTTCAAAAGGATAAATAAAATAAAAGCCAACGGAATAAAGGGGAAATACCATTTTTAGTTCTAAATCTTTTGCAACTTTTTTTATTTAGGTCCTAAAACTTTAGAATTTCTATTTGAGTCATAAAGCTTGCAAAATATGTAAATAGTTAGTTCTATAATTAACCCTAGAACAGGTGGCTAACAGTTTAAGTCTAATTGTTTTTATGTTTTGAAATTTTATGACTCAAATAAAAACTTGCAAAGTTTTAGGATTTAAATAGAAATGTGGTTAAAGATTTAGGACTAAATGTATTCTTTCCCCTTTTACTTTTATACATTTCACTTTTTTAATTTAAGTTTGACTTAAAATTTATTCATATTATTATTAGATAGAAAAATTTAAAAAAATTATATTTAGAAACTACAAGTTTTAATGTATCATTTATATATAAAAGTTTCACATTTATATACTAAAATATTAATGATAAAAAATTATAGATTAATTATTGTAAGTAGTAAAAGATGTAAAGAATTTGGAATAGTTAATATTATTTTGTGATATATATGTATATATTATTCATAGTATAGGAACACGAGGCCGTGGAAGAATAAGATATGAAGGGAGTTGGTAGAGGACCCACCTCAATATAGCCAAGTCTTTCTGGGTCCAACTCTTCCATTATCAAAGCTGCATATTCCTCTGCTTGTTCCTTCAATCTTGATAGCCTGTTTGCCGAAGCACTAAGCATGATGATCTGTGTCCAAAAAATATATATATATATAATCTGATTCATAACCTGGTTAAAAAGAATTAGTATATGTTTTTGTCAAAAGAAAAGAAAAAAAAAATAAAGTACCCACCAACCACACTGGAAAAGGTCATATTTAGTTTAATTGCAAAAAAGGAAAGCTGAAAATAAGCGTTGGCATTTGGCCAGAGTTGGGAGCGCTCGGGTAGAAACCATGGACGCAGTATTGATGGGAATGGCTGAGTACCAAATTAAGGTGGCGTCAGAGGGTGAGAAAATTGATTGTTTCTTCTGTTCGTTTGTCTTGATTAATGTATTGGAGTAGTTAGTTTAACATTAATTTCTTGTGATTTAAGGTCACCGAATCCCAGCCTAACATGGATTATAATAACCCCAAATGACAGACTGGTGTGGTCTAGCTATTCTTGCTTTTAGACCCCCCAACTGAATACTAATCAGCCTATAAGAGAGAGGTTGACATTACCAACTTAATGTGGCTGATTAAGCAATAATAATATTAATTTAGAAAGGATGGGAGGAATTCGATCTACCTCCTTTACTTCTTCCTCGGTGATTCTACCATCTTCATTCTTGTCCACCCTGTCAGTAAATAAATAACACTGGGGTTAATAACTAAAATAAGGAAGAGTAATTATTGGTCAATCATTTGACTCGTTCATTCATCCATTGTATAGCTCCAAATTAATTAATGCGTACATGTCGAAGAAGATCTGAAGGCGAGAATCGAAACTCTGATCGGTGATTTGGGACCAATACTCGTAGAGCTCGTCTCTGTTGATCTTTTCAACTTCCATTCTCCTTCGCCTGCTTAGCGCATCGAACATCTCCAGTGCAAACTCCTTGGAGTCCTTCATTCCTTCACGCATGGAATTAAGACAAGACCACAGTCATATATACTCCATTAGGAATTCAAAAACGATAAAATCCATGGTAATGTCGTACCTATGCACTGGGCGAAGTCGGAGCGGAAAAGGCAACCGTCCTTCGCAAGCTTCTTGAAGTTCCTCTCAACTTCGTCCCACCCATTGGTTTTGTTATTGCTAATGAATCTGAGTCCCCGAAGGGCCTTTTGCGCCCCTGAGCGCATCCGGTCCAGCTGAGCTCTTTGCCTCCTCAGAGCGCGAGCCGCCAAAGCGGAGTCGAATCCGCTTCCAATGTGAGAACTCGGCGCCGAAAGCGTTCGCGAAGCATGGCCGTGGCTCCAGGAGAACCGCCGTAGCTCGGCTTTCAGCTCCTGCGAGAACTGCCTCGCTTTGGCAACTGCCTCTGCTTTCAGCTCCTGCGACAGCTGCCTCAGTTTGTTCGACGAAGTCCGCTTGATCGCCGGCGATCTCGGAGCTGAGGCCGAAGCCGAAACTGAAACCGGCGGCGTATCCCCTCCTTCCAGATCGAAGTTGATGGCGGTGGCCGGCTCGACGCTGCGGAGGATAATGGTGTCGTCATCCTGGAGGTCGAGGGTGACCTCCACAAACTCCTCGGCGGATGGAGAGAAAGAGTCCGTGGCCACGGGGGAAGTGGCAGAGCTGCCAGTGGTTTTAGCAGGAACGGTGTCGGAGGCCCAGCGGCGCTCGTGCGTTGGCAGAGAAGAGCCGCTCATTGGAGGGCCGGCGAGAGTGGTGAAATCCGTCGAGCGAAAGTGGAATAATGCAAGAGAATAGAAGTATACTACGTCTACTAGTAGTCCGGTAGCGGAAAGCGATTTCGTGCAACGACGCGGTGGTGATCCGAAGGGAAATCTGATCACGCGGAAGGCAGCCCTGTAGGGAGGACAATATTTAAAGGGGTACGGAAAAAGACAGTGTAAAACGGAGGGACCAGTGCAAAGACCAGGAGGAAGAGTACTACAATTAAGATTAAGCGCACATACATATATATTGGATGAATATTTTATGAAATTTTTTCACAAAGCAATTCATTTTTATAAAATTTTATTGGTACCCAACTTCCAAAAATAAAATTATATAAAAAATACTTCATTTTTTTAAATACTTTCTGGACTTTTTTAAGAATTCTTTTTTAAAAATACTTTCTGGACTTATTAAATTGTATAGTTTCAACTGTTATTAAATTAAATGAAAAATTAACAAAATTGAGAATAATGTATCTTCCAAACACAACCACTGAGATTCTTGATTCGTTTAAGTTTATTTTTATTGTAAGATATCGATAAAGCCAGCATCGCTATAATCAGTTATATTTGGCTTCAGGCATTGCATTAAAGTAATTTGTCTCTCACGTTTTAATTATTTGAATTGTTTAGTTTATTACATAAATTCCAAAAATATTTGGATTTTGTTAAGAGTAAAAAACCCATAGCTATTCACTCCTCAAATTGAATTTATGTGAGACATTAAACAAATCAATTAGTAAGATAATATATAGTTTCGAAATAACTAAGTGTGATTGTGGTGAGGGAAATGAACCTCTTCAGCCACCCAATCATTAGAGGTTACAATAAAAGAAAATGCTAAGGTTTATGAGATTACGGAAAACATAAAGATGCAGTGGCGTAAAAATTAGTAGCAAGTACGTAAGGTAAGACTGTAAAATTGGAGTAGAAGAATTTATAGTCTAGCCAGCAATTTCTGTTTGTCTACGTATTTTTGATACATGGAAATTTCTCTGGGATCAGACGTCTTGACATTGAGAAACATGGGTGACGACTTTTGTATGTTTGGGTGTGGATCGGATGGTAACCGCTTCAGTGGGGTGTTAAGGGGAAGGGAAGATACGTATGAGAGTAGAGGATAGGCCGTTGATTTTGGGGAGGAGTAGGTGAGTTGACGGCAGGGATCGTTTGAGTCAACTTGGAGATGAGGGTGGAACAAGAAATACTAGTGTACGTGTTGCACTAGGATATCTCGTAGGAAAAAAGGCTACGTCTTTTCTTCTCTTGGGAATTGGAAACGTGAATATGACGTCGGCCTGGAAAAGTTTCACTTTAATTACGGTTTGAGCAATGAACACCTGCCTCATGGTTTGGTTGGTAAACATCAATCATTTTAGAGTTAAATTATTTTAACTTAATTCAGCTGATTTATTTTTATTTTTATTTTTTATTTAAAATTAATTTTATTTAAAATTTAATATTATATAAATATAATAATTTATTTAAAAGTAAATTTACATAATATTGTTAAATTTTTATAATTTTTTTTAAACTTCTTAAACTAGACAAAAATTCATAAAAATTTAATATAATTATAAAAATTTTATTTTTAATGAATTATTATGGCTACATAATATTAATTTTTAATTAAAATTAGTTACACATAAAAAAATATATAAAAATAAAAATAAATTATTTTAAAATTAGTTAATTTAAATTAAAACAACCAAGTGTTATGCTGTGTACTAATGAAGCACAAGTATAATTAAACAAAAACAAAACACCCCCACTTCGGAGCGGTAACCAAGTAATTTTGGAGCTTGCTTTGTCAAAGTTTATGGTACGTTACATCAATAAGACGTAACTATATTTATATATAATGAGCAAACATCCCTCGTTAAAAAATTTTTAAAAAAACTTGTTAATTTTAGGGTTTTTTATAGTTATGGACCTAAACTTTAAGTGATATTACACTTTTTCACCTAAAGATTGAAAATGTACACTTTATCCCCTGCTTTTTTAACGCCGTTAATCAACCATTAGTCAAAATACTAGCCAGCCACATTTAACTTAGTCTGGTTTACAATACTAGCCAAAATACTAGCCAGCCCAAAAATTTTGAAGTCTATAATTTTCAAAAATTGTCTTTCCTCTTCTCGTCTCATTACTTCTATTCTTCGCTACCACCATTTTGACACCATCCATCTCCACCACCTCCCTACCTCCTTATCCAACCCCATCTTCTTGCTTCATCACCTCCTTCCCCGACCTTGTCCTCAAAGTCGCTTGTCTTCCTTGCCTTAACCTATTCAGACTCACCCAATTTCACCTCACATGTCCTTTTATGGATCGACACAAATCGAAAAAGAAAAGAAGGAGACTAACACTTTAATGCATCTAGCTACTTCAATTGATTTTTTTATCTAAAATTATATCATTTAAATATCTAATTAATAATCACTTGAAAATATTTTTAGAAAATAATATATCTAATTAATATTCACTTGAATAATGTTTTTAGAAAAATAATATTTTTTGTAGCCAACTAAGAAAAAAAATTAAGAGAAAATACCAAGATTTTCCAAAAAGTGTTAAAAAAAATACTTTTTCAACCTTTTTAAATATAAAGTTTCAATCAATATTGTTCAAGTTGAGTAAATAATCTCTATATATCAAAGTAATTACTAATAACTCATTTGTTAGAATCATTGTCAAATATGTAGCAATGTTGTTTTATCCCGTATTTTTAAAATAAATTATTTTTCAGCATTTCTCATTTTTATGTTTTATTTTTATTTTATTTTGAATTCACTACATGAGGAACTAGCTTTTGAGACAAATATAATGGGGACAAATAGCGCATTTATCTCCAATACCTATATTCAAAATTTGAAGCAAAAACTTATAGGCAAATATTATATTTGTCACTAATTAATATACATTGGAGACAAATAAAATATTTGACTTCATAAACTTTATTCAAAATTGGAGGCAAATAATTGAAACCAAATATTATATTGTTGATAATTAGAATAGGATGGAAGGAATAAAAAATTAAACAAAATTTATCTCTAATAAGCAAATTCAAATAATTAGAAGCTCATATTGTATTTTCCACTAATATGGGCAGGAGTGTTTTGCAAACTTTTAGATAATTTGATGAACTTTATAATTTTTTATATTGATATTATTATTATGTGTTTGTTTCATTATTTTTATATATAAACAAATATCTTTCTTGGTAAGACTTACATAAATGACTTATATAGCTCTTAGTCAAAAAACAAATTCAAATCTTTGTGAAAAAAAAACTTGACAGAAATAACGCAAATCTCAGAAAGCTTAAGGAAGGCAGAGTTGAGCTCAATCATGGCCGATACCTAGACTTCATATTCGCATTTCCAGATGGCATTGACCACTGCATTGACATTCTCCATAGCGGTGTCATAGAAATTGTAGTTGAACTCATTTGTTGGTGGCCAAAAGCTAGGAGGCAGCATAACTGTTGCAGTCTCAACATGTTTGGAGTATCTTACAATTATTGCGTGTAAGTGGCACTAACGAAGAGAGTGGAGATGAAGGACCTCGAATCAGTGGCCTTAGTTTGGGTAAGTTTCAATATAGCAACCGCAGAGTTGCCATCGAGAGCTTGAGGAGTGCCGGCAAGAGGGTCAATGGAGAGGGTAATGGAGCAGAAGGAGAAGTCGCATAAAGAGGCGAAGAGGCGCGGGGATGGATGGTTTGATGTGGAGGTGGAGGAGAATGGAAGTGGAGAGATGATGAGGGAAAGGGCAATTTTGAAAAATTGTAGATTTCTAAAGTTTTGGATATAATTGTAAACCAAACTAAATTTAATATGATTGATTGTAATTTTAACTGACGGCTGATTGACGATGTTAAAAAAGTAAGGGGGTAAGTGTTTATTTTCAAACCTAAGCAGGTAATTATAATATCACATAAAGTTCAGTGAATAACTATAAAAAAACCCTTAATTTTATATATCGGAAAGATTATGGTGTATAACATAGATGATTCGCCGGCTTAAAACTTGACCAAAAGCAATGCTTTGTTAAACTTGAGTAGCGAAATCGCGATTATGATTAATTATTGTATAACAATTCTTGCTCTATTAATTTCTCAAAACCAGGCAATAGCCTTTGATGTCCCAAAAAGGATAAAAAGAAATTGAGATAAACTTTTAAAAATTTACTACGTTTTTTCCTTTATTGTAGAGCTAGCTGGTATATATATATGTGCTCGAAAACCACAGAGGGCGGCCAGCATTTATGCATGACGTCGTCCTTGCTCGGTCCGTGATCTACTTCAGCTGATTTTCATTATTCTTCTTAATCATCGTATAATTGAACAAACAACGCACCTAGCTAGATTTGAACACGAATTTTCAGCTTCTTTCTTAATTTCTCTTTTCTTTTTTGTTTGCCACAACTAACTAACTAGATTTTGCAGTTAGCTGCAGAAAATGATACCTGAACTAGCCAGCCAACTCCATTTGATATATATCCATAAAAGCTGTAATAGCTACTAGCTTCCACACCGCTCTTTAGGCAAACCCACCCGTTTGATATATATATATATATATAGTTCTTAGCCACCACATGCATTTTTTGTTATTCTCGGATTACATGATTGCACTTCCTTCCTACTTTTGTTCAATTATTTTTACGAACATATACCAATTGGTCACAAAGCAAAAATGAGTTATGTAGAACTACAATTTGATTATAAAGTGCTCAAATATTAATTCATGTGAACGAACTTAACCTAACCAGAAAAAAAATTAAAAAAAGAGATTGTTCACAAGCATGGAATCACTTGACTTGTGGGACTCATCACCAAGCATGGAATCATTCACGAAAAATATATATATAGTGTAAAAAAAAATTCAAACTTTCTATAATAATAATAATAATAATAATAATAATAATAATAATTTGGGAATAGAATAATTTTGTTATTAAATATAGGGGCGGGGCTAGAATTTTAAGTTAAAGAAGTCAAACTTCTTTTTGAAAATGTTAAAAAAATTAGGATGACCACAGTAGAGATAATATTATTTTTTGAACTTTATCTTTACATATACACATGAGTAGTATATATAATTTACAAGAACTTTTTGGTAGGAGCACCCCCTAATCACCCCACTCCCTCCACCACTAATTAAACTATAGTTTAACGAGGCATAATACAGAATGCAATATACACTACTAAAAAACCATGGTTTTCCAACTGCATTATTACCAACGGCTACTACTAAAAAACCATGGTTTTCCAACTGCATTATTACCAACGGCTTAGCCGTTGGTAATTTCCAACGTGGAGAACCGTTGGTAAAAACTTTCCAACCTGTAGGTGTTGGTGGGTTTTTTTTTTGTTTTTTGTTCTTTTACCAACGGCTTAATTTCCAACGGTTATGACCGTTGGAAAATGTTCCTATTGTGACGCATTGGTAAGCTTTTAGGGGCAATTGGGCGTGTTGGATTAGGCCCATTTACCAACGGCTAGACCGTTGGTAATGGGGAAATAAAAACGGTGCCGTTTGATTAAATAAGATACCAACGGCTAGTCGTTGGTAATATCCTTTTTAAAACCTGTCTCCTTCCTCGCGATTCGCCAATCGCGAATTTACCAGCGTTCTCCTCCTGAGCCCAGCCGCCGGCACGCCTCCGTTTACGGCCGATTGCTCGTCTTCGCCGGCCGTTTTTGACCGTAAAGGGCACCCATTTGGTAGATCTACTGGTACTTTCATCGTTTGCCATTAATTTTAACTGTTATTTGTCGTTTTGAAGTAAATAGCGTAAATGTCTTTTTTTCTTGACAGAGGAGCTTCGATTTGGAAGTTTAAGCTCCGTTCTTGGGTGTTCACGGCTGGGCATTGCGAATCCATCGTCGAAATAGCTGTAAGAGGTAATTTTAATTTTTTTCCGAATATATCCGAATATTTTCTTGATTTTCAGCGAATAAACTGTGTTTTATTTATGTATTTGGTGATTAAAATTTATGTATGGTGATTGTTGAAGGCATTGGTCTGGGTATTTGAGTTTGGTTATTGGCAATTGATTTGTGTTAATTTCTTAAATTTTTAGGTAATTTTATTTATGGAAAATGTGTTATGAAAATTGAATTATGGTATTTAGTTATGGTTAATATAGTTAGTTTCATTTTATGTATAGATCCTTTTATGCATTGATTGTTGCAATCTTTTTTCTATCGGAATTGATTGACTTAAGCTTGAGTTGAAATTGATTCATTTAATTAGTCTTGAGTAATAAGGGCAATAATAACATATTAAAAATAATAATAAGAGTAATAATGCCTAAATAATAATAATGGCTATAATAATAATACTAATAATAATTATTATACGAATAATTTATTGAAATGGTAAATTGATTTTAGTAGTGCAATTAACAAATTTTCTCTCCTATAGTAAATTTATTTAACCTCTCTAATATTGATTAACAATTCCTTTTTCCCTCATAATTAAAGGTTTTTAAGTTTCATGTGGTCTATTAATCTCTTAAGAACTTGGCCCTCCCACTTCTTAATAAATTTTAACTTAATTTGTCTCTTCCTTCTAACACAAATATCTTCTCTCGAAAAAAAATTTGAGGATAAAAATCAACACATGGCCAAAATTCTCAACAATTTACCATAGGAGCAAACCAAACAATAAATTCAATAAATAATCTAGGGTTCAAGCTAACAATCATCAAAGCATCATTCAAGATTCACAAACATTATAGAAGATAGAAAAATTTAGGCTAATAACGAGTTTGAAATAAACTCAACAAATGAACTAAAAAATTCATGCTTAATCCAAGAAATAGAGGGGGGGAAGTAGGAAAAGATCAGAAAAAGATCAAAAGAATTCTTGATTAAAGCTTCCCAATCCTCCCAAGATGAATCGTTCAAGTCTTCTTGTTGCTTTCTTTAATTTCGTTCAGCCTTTTCTTCTTTTTTTTTTTTTCCATCGAGCCGCCATTTGAAGCTTCTTGTATGCTACTTTCCTTTTCTTCTTTTATACATACACACACACACACACACACACACACGAGGTTTATGGTGCCCATGTAATGGTGATTCAATCTATGTTAACATTAAATATAAATATAAACAGTGTAATATCATTTATGAAGGAAAAAAGTTTCGTAAAAATATTTGGTAACAAAAAAGTAAGAATCGAAATAAAAAGTCAATATAAAGTTTTGGATCAAGAGAACTAAGAAAAAAATTGTAAGTATCAAGAGATAAACTTTGGTGGTTAAAATTTTGTTTTCGAAAAGAGAAATAATATGAAAAAATTGATAAAATAAGAGAAAGAAAGGGATTTTGATGACAAAGAGAACAAATGTGAAGATTTTACGAATTAAAGAATTAATCATTAACTTAATAAATAAAAAAATAAATGAAAACATTAACTAAAAAAAATTTGCTTGAACCATATCCAAAAGTAGACAACTCATATATAGTGATTAAAATTTTGTTTTAAAAAATAATAATAAAAAAGCAACAACAAAAAGGTTAAACGAAGTCATTATGATGGATTAGAAAAAGAAAAGAAACAAACCATGGTTTCCAAGATTTTGCTTTAGAATACAATAAATAAGTAAAAACAAAAAAAGTAGAGGCCAAAAGAAAAAATCGAAAAACTCTAGTTATTAAGTTCTATGATTAAAATGTGTTATGAAATGTGTTATGAAGTGGCCAATGTGTTATGAAATTGATTTATGGTATTTAGTTATGGTTAATATAGTTAGTTTCATTTTATGTATAGATTGTTTTTTGAATTGCTTGTTTCAATATTTTTTCTATCGGAATTGGTTGACTTAAGCTTTAGTTGAAATTGATTCATTTAATTAGTCTTGAGTAATAATGGCAATAATAACATAATAAAAATAATAATAAGAGTAATAATGCGTAAATAATAATAATGGCTATAATAATAATAGCCTACATATAGTTTATTACAGGCAAAAGTCAACTTCTGGTCACACTAGTAAATCAAGTAACACAGAACATCATATTATGTCTGCTCTAGTAACTTTATCTTGCCCATAAAGTTTGATCTCACAAGAGTACATGTTCATTACACAAACACATAAAAAGTGTCTACACAAGCTAGACCCATAAGCCTAGTTTCCTACTTTGCTAAGCTATAAGCTCCATTGCCAACTTAACAGAACCTCTTCACTTGTGCCTCAGCAAAATTTATCCATAGTAGCTGCACTGAGAATTTTCCAATATAAGCCACATTCTTTAGTCCTTATTAGACTTAGAACTATTTCTTACTTGAACATTAGGAAAGACTAGTGCATTACTTGTCAATTACCCACACAAGCCCCTACATAGAAAATGAGTACGAGTGCTAGTTCCTTTATTGCATTGAAGACAAAAATGCTGTAAGTTCTAGTAACTCAGTAAGGGCAGCCTATTATAAAGCATAAACAATATGAATAGAAACAAGGGCCTCATTGAAACCCTACAAAGACAAAGAAAACTAAGGTAAGTACAAACTAGTATATATGCATATAAACAGCAACATTCATAGTATTACTTTAAGGGTTAGTACACGCATCCATCACAACAAAAGCATGTAGAAGTCACACACACACCTCGTAAATACAACAAGGGCTCACTCAGTACAAAGGCCCCAGCAAATAGTACACTAGTTGGCTCAACATAAATTGATTTACATTATTAAACTGATTTTCAATTTCAAAACATAAATCAATTTCATAACTAAAACACTATTCTTGTGAGACTTAGGGTCTCACAAAAACACTAGTCTTGTGAGACTTAGGGTCTAATATCAGAAACGAAAATAATATAGGGACTCCAAATGACGACCACTGAAGAGAAGGAGTCACCGTCCTTGGACAAAATAATGCTAGCCTGATTGAACCAAACATGACTTGAACTCAAACCTAATCCTAACACTAACCTTGATGTTATACCCTAAATCTAAACTTAAACCCAAGACCATAATCCTAAACTTTAAAACCCTAAAGACAAAATCTAACCTAAACTATAAGTCTAAAATCCTAACAGTATAAACCCTATACCTAAATCTAAACCCTATACCTAAATCATAAGAACAATAAAGTTGAGAATAAACTTTGTTTATCTCACAATTTTTTAAGGTACTTACGTAAACATTAATGAACTTTTGTTATTTTTATTAACTCAATAGTAAACTTTACTACGTATATCATTTAATAGATTGAGGTGTTTATGATTACGAACAGAGTTTGTTTGTAATGGAATCTGCCCGTAGTTGGATGTACAGTAACCGTTTCTTGCCTTGCCGAACGGGTTACACACAACAGTAGGAGTCCGGCGTTGATGAATTTATATCATTTGCTGTCTCTCACCCTGAAACTATGAGCGGGTTATGCATTCGCTGTCCTTGTCGGAAATGTAAGAATTTGCAGTTTCAACAGTCTGATGAGGTCAGAGTTCATCTGTACAAATGGGGGTTTAAGCCTTTTTACTTGAATTGGACCGCTTATGGCGAGCCATTTAATGAAGCAGCGGATACTTATCCGGGTGTGGGTGGGTTTGATCAGTTTGACCAGGGGTGTTCGACGAATCCATATGAAAGGATGGTATTAGATGTCGTTGCCCCTAGTTACTCACAAATTCCGGAAGTTAATGTTGCAGAGCCGAATGAAAGTGCCAAAATTTTTTTTAATCTTTTGAATTCAGCATCAACTCCTTTATGGGATGGGTGCGAAAGTCATTCTGAGTTATCTGCTGCTGTCCGTCTTCTGAACCTTAAGTCTGAGTATCACATGTCACGAGGATGTTTTAATGGCATTGCCCAACTGATGAAGGAGACTCAACTAACAAATAGTAAGATGCCATCAAATTGGTATGAAACTAAGAAATTAGTTTCCCAGTTGGGTCTGTCTCACGAGAAGATTGATGTCTGTGTGAATGATTGTATGTTGTTCTGGAAAGATGACAGTAGCCTGAGTATTTGTAAGTACTGTGGAGCTGAGAGATATAAGCCAAAAAAGGGAGGTTGTGGTAAAGATCGACCGAGAAAAACCATGCATTATTTACCACTAAGTCCTCGTCTGCAACGCTTATTTGCGTCATTGGCAACAGCTGAGCAGATGAGGTGGCATAAGGAGCAAACACAGGTCCCAGGTGTTATAAAACATCCATCAGATGGTGAAGCTTGGAAACATTTTGATCAGACCTACCCATGGTTTGCTTCGGAAGCACGAAATGTCAGATTGGGGTTGTGTGCCGATGGATTTACACCTTTTGGACCATCTGGGAAACAATACTCTTGTTGGCCTGTGATCGTTACTCCGTATAATTTGCCCCCTTGGATGTGCATGAAAAAACCCTATATGTTCCTTTCGTTGCTGATTCCAGGTCCACGTAGCCCAAATCATAAGATTGATGTTTATCTACAACCTCTAATAGACGAGCTACGACATCTGTGGTTTGATGGCGTTGAAACATGGGATGTGTCATTGAAACAAAATTTTATTCTGCGAGCAGCATTAATGTGGACCATAAATGACTTTCCGGCTTATGGCATGCTATCAGGGTGGATGACACATGGGCGATTGTCTTGCCCTATTTGTATGGGCGAAAGTAAGGCATTCCAACTTAAGTATGGCGGGAAAATTTCATTTTTCGACTGTCATCGGCAATTCCTTGCCCGGAACCACCCATATAGAAGGAATTGTACTTGCTTTAAGAAGGGGAAATCAGAGAAGTCATTGCCTCCTCCGCGCTTATCAGGTGAAGATATATTTGAAAGAATCTCATGGATTCCATCAGTTGGTAACGATGGGCCACAACATCGCCCGTGCGATTATGGGAAATCACATAATTGGACGAAGCGAAGCATTTCTGGGAGTTACCATATTGGGCCACGAACTTAATACGACATAATCTTGATGTTATGCATGTTGAGAAGAACGTGTTTGAGAATATATGTAATACTGCGATGGATGTTAAGAACAAAGCGAAAGATAATGTGAAAGCACGGAAGGACCTGGAAATTTATTGTAATCGGCCGGAGTTAAACATGGTTCCACTTGATGATGGTCGTTTTTTCAAACTAAAGGCAAGGTTCACATTTGATGTTAACCAAAGGCAAGATGTGATCGATTGGGTAAAATCTTTACGATTCCCTGATGGATGTGCCTCGAATCTTGGTCAATGTGTTGATACAGCTGGTTGCAATATGTATGGCATGAAGAGTCATGATTTCCATGTTATGATGCAAAGGCTTCTCCCCAGTGCCCTCGAAGCGCTACCCGATAATATTTGGAAGCCATTAACAGAGTTAAGCCTATTTTTTAAAGACTTGTGCTCTCCAGAGCTGCATGAGAATCACTTGTTTGCGTTGGAGGCCAATATTCAAATTATAATTTGTAAGCTTGAGAGAATTTTTCCTCCAGGGTTTTTCGATGTCATGGAGCATCTCCCAGTTCACTTGCCATTTGAAGCAAGGGTTGGAGGACCTGTTCAGTACCGATGGATGTATAAATTTGAGCGGTGCATGCATGACCTAAAAATGAAGGTTTCTAATACTGCTCATGTTGAGGGATCGATATGTGAAGCATACCTTATAGAGGAGACTTCCATCTTTTGCTCTCATTACTTTGAATCCCATGTTCCCTCCATGATGAACCGAGTACCGAGAAATGATGATGGTGGTCCTGTCCCATGTAATGGTGACTTGTGGTCCATATTCACTTTTCCGGGACGTTCATATGGTGCAAGCCGATATAGATTCCTCACGGACGATGAACTCAAACTTGCAACAACATACGTTCTTCTAAACTGTGCTGAGATCAGGCCATATCTAAAGTAAGTCATCGTTCATAAAAAGGGGTTATTACTTTGATTATGTTGAAATTCAGGAGTACTCACCAACCAAAACTAACATATTTTTATTTATTCTGTTATTGGCCACAGTATGTTTGTGGACATGGTCAGGGAAACTGCACCCGAGATAACAATGTTTGAGATGGACATACACATTGAAAACAATTTCTCAACCTGGCTCCGACACTATGTACGTGTGCTTTTAGTCAGTATGTATTGCAACATGTTAAGTTATAAAAGTCTCCATATATATTGTCCTTAATTGAAAATGTTTTACATAGGTTGATGACCCAGGTAACAATATTGTCGATAACATCTTGTGGGATGTTGCACGTGGGCCCTCACTTCGGGTTCAGACATGGCCGGTTTATTTCACAAATGGGTACAAGTTTCACATAAGTGAATGGGGGAAGGACAAAGCAACATTTAATAGTGGAGTCTACATACGCAGCACGGGTGCAAGCGAAGTTGAATGTGATTTTTATGGTATATTAGAAGAAGTCATTCAACTCGAATATCCGGGCTTTCCACATAAAAATGTTGTCTTGTTTAGGTGCAACTGGTTTGACCCAACACTTGAACGTGGAACTCGAATGCATAAACAGTTTGGGTTAGTTGAGATCCGGAATAGCCGCAGATATCAGAAGTTTGATCCTTTCATTCTAGCATCACAGGCTGACCAAGTTTACTACACACAATATCCGAGTAAGTCACGTGAAAGAAACGGGTGGTCAGCTGTTATGAAGATAAAACCTCGATGGATAATACAGTATGCAATTCTGGACAAGGATGACGTGTATCAAGACAGTGGATCCGTGAATTGTCAAAGAATTGAAGATGACCCAGTTGAGGAGTTAGCTGACCCGGGTGTGGGTGATGATATTGAAGAAGATGTACTTGAGGAGGGGGGATCTAATGGCGAGACAGAGGATGAGGAGGAGTTTATATCCGATGACAGTGACACTGAAGAGTCTGAGGAGTTTGACGAGAATGGAAGCAGTGGGTCGAATGAATGATTAGATAACATGTACTAGGAATAATGATAACCTGTCATTTCTAATGTGTAGAAAATATTTGGTAAATTTATGTACCCCTAATACTCCACAATATATGTCAGACAATATATGTTATGTTTAATTTACCTACTTAGCTAATAATAAATGCAGATGCCTCGTAAAGGGGATAACACCTATAAACGCCGACCTGGGAAAGGACCATTTGCGCAGTTTAAGGAGGTAATGGAGCCAATACTTAATGAACGACATAGGATGGGTTCTTCATCCCGGGCACAAGAGGATGTCGGTGTAGAGACGCAGGACACAACAGTGCCAGCGACGCACGTCCACTCACATGAGCACCGATCTGACGGCGGTGGAGGCACGCCATCTGGACATGGATCTGGTGCGCGCCACGTTAGGCACCCCATAGTGACGACTCATCCCTCAGATGATGATATACATATTGATGACATCCCATCATCGATGTCACAGACAACGGGCCGACCGCGGATGAGGATATCTCTACATGGTAACACGTAAGAACCAAAAACCAGACACACATATTAATAATAGTAAGAATAATTGCTTTACATGGAATCATCAACAACTCAGTAACTAACAAGTTCAACGTCGCAGATTCATTCCAGCTGCAGCGACACGGCTAGTGACACCATGTTTCACCACACATTTCAAACCCTATTCTGATTGGTCATCCGTCTCTCCATTAGACCTGCAGCAATGGTGGCGTGTTTTTGAGGTATAACAATAATAAAACTATGATAATGATGTAATAATGACTATAAGATTAAGAATTGTTTTTTTCCATTCTAATAGTTAATTTAAACATATTAACTTTCACAGAGGAGATGTGAGTGAGATCCGGTACACCATAATGAGGTGTATCGGGTGTGGAATATATTGGGAGCACAGCATTACAGAAGCATGATGTCAGAAATTCGATGTGGGCAAGATCCTGTTAAACGTCGAGCGAAGGCAAACTTCATGTCAAATGCTGCATATACGGAAATGGAGGCATATTGGGCGAGTCCGGAGTTCATTCAGAAGTTCGCTAGGTTCAAGGCAATGCGAGCAACACAAACTGACGAGGATTCACAGTCGGGGTCTTGCAGCGCGACATATGCAGGGGGATCTATCTCGATGTCTGCACATCGAGAGCAAATGGTATGTATCTCGGTAATGTTCTTTCATTTTACATTTAAGATACTAATGAAATTAAATAACATATTAATGTTATGTTTCATTCAATTAGAGAGAGAGAGATCCTGAGAAGAAGGACCCTGGCTTGTTTAACGTCCTTCAAACAACACATAAAAAGAAGAATGGGAAATATGTTAGTAAGCGCTATGAAGAAGTTGCTGTAAGTATTATAACTGTTTGTTCACAATTCATTCTGGTCCATATTACCTTGTTTTAGAAATGATGACTGGCCGAAATGTATTTTATTATGTTTCTGTAGACTCGTATCAGTGAAGAGATTGAGGAACAAACACAACAAGAGGATGGCATAGAGGCAATTGATGAACTAGCAATCATTAGTACTGCATCTGGCGGTAGAAGGAGGGGCTATGTATTTGGATTAGGATTGGAGCAGTGTGTCATACTGGGACGCCGACAGCCAGGTGCCATCCCGCCTATCGACATCACACAGACACCGCAATTCAACGAGCAAGTACAGAAGATGATGGCGGAGGAGAATGCGCGAAGGGATGTGGAGTACGAGAGGAAGCTCGAGAGAATTAAGAGAAGACAGAGAGTAGAGATGGAGGCTCAGAGAGCCGCATTGGAGGCAAACCGGGCTCAGTTGGAGATTATTTGTCGTTCGCTAAACCTTCCGTGCCCGCCGGCTCAACTAGTGACACAATATCCTGCTAACTCGGACTCGGAGGATGAGAAGATAGTCGGGACTCCGTGATGGGCATCATGAACAGGTTAACGCATTTCCAAAGTTCTTGTGTTATCAGACTGACATAATAATTTTTAGACCTAATTAAGGCTCAGTTGAAGTTACTGAAATGTGTAATCCGTTGAATGTTGTATGCTTTCTTCCAGACATATATGTTATTGTTTTAATTATGCTGTCTTTGAGAATATTTTAGTTTAATTACGTTTGCATAGCTGTGTAATGTTTATTGCTGAGTAAAGCTGGGGGAACTTTTGAAATGATATGTTAATTTTGAATGTGTATTCAAAACGGGAAAAAATACGAAACAACCGAAACCTGCAACGTTTAATGTACATTACCAACGTGCAAACAGGGAACTTACCAACTTGCGCGCGTTGATAATTACCGTCTGTCATCTTGTTACCAACGCGAATGCAAGTTCAAAATAACCAACAGCTTCATAACAACTCCCTTACCATGTAAGTTGGTAACAATCAACGCGGGTTTCTACTAACTGTCAGGCAGTTGGTACCAACTACCCACTACCTTACCAGTTGGTAACTTACTTACCAACTGTCAGCAGTTGGTAACTAAAACAAACCGATGGAAACCAAGTCTGGTTTATGACCGTTGGTAATTACCAACGTTAATTTTACCAACTTCTACACGTTGGAATTTACCAACGCGTTATTAATTGCGCGTTGGTAAAAAATTTTCCAACGTATCGAATACCAACTGTCATTTACCCACGTGCAGCAGTTGGTAAATTGCACTTACCAACTGCTGCGCGTTGGTAAATGGCAGTTGGGAAAGTCTTATATTTTAATAGTGATACCAATCCTCCTAAACTCCCTAAACAATCACAAACACAAACTCTCAAAACTAGCGGTACTATTACAACCCCATTTGGGAACAATTGATGTAATTATTGTTATAATTATAGATAATTTATTTAACAGTGAACATAAAAATACTACAGCTAGAAGCTAAAAGCTAAAAATCATCCTTTGATAATCTTTTCAAAATTACAACACTTTCATGCTAATACCAAAT
This sequence comes from Aquilaria sinensis, assembly GCA_005392925.1. Classification (NCBI taxonomy): domain Eukaryota; kingdom Viridiplantae; phylum Streptophyta; class Magnoliopsida; order Malvales; family Thymelaeaceae; genus Aquilaria; species Aquilaria sinensis. The sequence continues at coordinate 182,840 of SMDT01003010.1, read as the reverse complement.
GGGGTTTACATCTCACAAATTCTTAATGGATGGTCTCTCTCTTTACCTTGCAAGTGACTCGGCAAGATAAAGATAATAATAACGATAGTATTTTTCAGTTACCCTTGAACTTAGATTGATGTTATAGCATATTCTTGAGATTGAAAATATAAATTTTTTTCTTTTTTTTTTTTTTACATTGGAACTTCTATCATTCTAGTTTAAACTGTGTTGGGAAAAATTCTTCAATTACCCATCATGCACAATGAAATAACATATGAGCTCAAGCAAGCACACATAAATTGAACGTAGTTCCACTCTTAACTAGCCTATATCCACGGATGAGAAAATTCATTCGAACAAAATATAGAATTTACAGCAGATGTATGCTTTTAGTGCTCACGTTGGTCTATAGATCCCTTACAAACCACTGATAATCCCAATATTTTGCCCTCACGCAATTACATGATGTGATAATTACCAAAAGCTTCTTGTCCTAGCCCGCTTCGACTTCTAGACCTCTCCTCCATCTTGAAACCCTCACATATTATCTCTTCACCATATTGGCTTTTCTCTCATACTCAAGCTCTAACACAACAAGCCTTTTTATAGGTCACATATAAACCTAAATCATATCAAAATAGGAAAACTAAATTTCAAACAAATAAGAAAACTAACACCAAATCCTCAATATAACTAAAATTCTTAACTTTCTTGGATTTGAGCAAATAAACCCAACAATTTTTATCTTGACTCAAATTATTCACCATGGGCATGAATGTCATGAACATATAATCACAATCACAAACATGAACACCAAGAATATCACCAAAACACAAACAAAACAGTGAACGCAAATGAGTATAAATAAAACAAACATAACTCCAAATAACAATATTATCAGCATCAACACACATGAACAAAATCTTTAATCTTCAAACTTATATCAAGTCATCGATTCCATAGTGCAACTATTGTCAAATATTCTTAGGGCTCCACTAAATAATCCAAATCCTTCACCAGGTCACGCATCGCTTCACTATGCTATGAACACACCACAAGCTCTATCGTGTTAAAACCAAACCACAAGCTCTACTATCACTTGTTGAGAAAAAATTTCTTAATCACTCATCACACGTAGCAGAATAACAAACGAGATCAAGCAAGTACACATAAATTTAACGTAGTTTGGCTCTTAACTTATCTATATCCATGAATGAGAGAAGTTCATTCGAACAAAATATAGAAATTACAGCAAATGTATGCCCTTAGTATTCACTATCCTATAAATCCCCCACATACCACTGATAACCTCAATATCTTACCCTCACGTAATTACAAAATATGAGAATCACAAAAAACTTCTTGTCCTAGCCTTCTTTGGTCTCCGAACCTCTCCTCCATCTTGGAACCTCACATCTTGCCTCTTCACTATATTGGTTTTTCTTTTATACTTAAATCCTAATACACCAAACTTTTTTATAGGTCACACACAAACCTAAAATTTATCAAAATAGGAAAAATAAATCCCAAATAAATATAAAAACTAACATCAAATCCTAAACAAATTAAAATTTTTAATCTTCTTAAACTTGAGCCAATAAACCCAACAAACTGTTTAGACACCAGTGTCAAGCACAATGGGAATAAGATCAAGCACCACTCAAGTAAAATTAGCTTAATTGACAATGCTTAAGGCCAACCCATATCTTGAAACTTGTTGATCCACAAAATCAAAATCCACCCATACAACAAGGCAGCTTATGTACACCAACAATGACCGTCAAATGTCGATGAGAGATTAAATCAAAGGAGATAGAGGTTTGAACCTACTGATGGTACCTACAAATGTTAGTGATAGATCAAATAAAAAAAAGAGGGATGTTCAAACCTATTGCTTGCTTCAATCCTGCCCCTAATCCAGTAGTTACCCTTGTCTGATGTCGTCTTTAGCCATCGCCAAACCAATCACCCCACAAAATGAAGAACCAAAGAGAAGATAGTACCCACAAGATGAAGAGAGAGAGGCTAGAGGTTTTAACTTTTCCGACGGATGAAAGGATTAGTTTAGTTTTGATTGGTGAGAGTTAAAGGAGGATATTATGATAAATGGTGTGCAAAAATGATAAAATCAGGAAATAGTGCAAAGAATTTGTAATTTACCAAAAAGGAAAATTATATAGAAAGCTTGGGACGTACAGAATGAGTATGTCTTAGTAATTTCAAGTCAGCTAATATTTTTTTTACAACTAATTAGCATTTAAAAATTATTATTTTGAATTTACAAAAAATTAGATCATTTAAAATACTTAGTAAATGTAAGGAAATATTAAAAGACTGAAATTACTAATAGACAATTATCAATAGTGTAAATTAAGATTTTTGAAGTTCTTATCAAACAACGTTAAAAAAGATAGAGGAAAAAGTGCAGATTTTAAACTTTATTGATGTAAAAATAATATCATCATAAGTTCAGGGTTTAGTGTAAACTACCGTAATAATGATGATGATAATAATAATCTTCTGTGTGTGCAAACATGTGAGAAAAGGAAGTTGGCATAAAATACTATTCCACTAACATCTAGAATGGTTTTTTTTCTTCTACTTAACGCAATTATAAAGCACTTCCTCCATCACAAAAGTTTTGATACATTTGACTTTTTGTTATATTTTGACTTAATTTTATTCATATTATTATTTGTTAAAAAAAATAAAAAAAATATATTTAGAAAATTACATATCTTAAATTATTATTCATATACAAAGATTTTTTATTTATATATTAGAATGTTAAAAATAAAAAAAAAATAGATTAATTATTAAAAATAAATGAAGTAAAATTTTTATGACGGAAGGAATATATATAAGAATATGAGAGAGAATACTCTGGGGCGCTGAGAGCTAAGCCTGTCCATTTCTTGAAATCGGGAAAATTGCATGCTACAGTTTACACTGTTGGTGCATAATGTGTCTCGGTGACAATTAAACCTGGTTGGACACTGGTGAACACCTAACTGTTCGCCACCTTACAGGGCTACTGCAGGCTATTATGGTGGCTTACTAATTTTTTGAAATTTAGTTTAACTTGGTAGATTTCTTTATAAATGACACATATATAATGCTCATATTAGACAACATCATGTAGTTTTTAAATAACAATAACTAACCTAATAAAAATGGAGCAAATAAATTTTAATCCAAAAAAGTCAATTAAAAAAATAAAAACCACTGTGGATTGAAGAGAGTATTAGATGTTGTTCATCAGAAGATGTACGACAATAGTTTACTGATACTATAGTATGTGTGTAGTGTAATTACAGTCTATACAACACTATTATGATTGTTTACCAAACATACTGATTTACTAAAAACGATTATGTTTTCGGACATTGAAAAAAAAAAATAGATTCAGTCTTAATTTTGTACGTACTAAGCATATGATTTTTCATGTCTTCAATATTTTCTACTCAACCTTCAATTAACGGTTAGTGGGTTTTAACCTTTGAAATGAATGATGGGGTGTTATTTTTGGATTTCAAAAAAACTTGAGGGGACTGTAGAATAAATAGAAACGTGGTCCCTAGGCTGGGAAAATCCCCCACAGCCAAATTAAAGATGTACTACCAAAACAACAAAAAGATGTACTTCCATAAACATATAAATATCATTGCTTGTCCAATAAGGCATCTACAAGACCAGTGTTTCTACCATAGCAATTCCAAACAAAGAATGTTCATCTGCGATCGCGGAAACTGCAGGATAACTATTAACTAATACTTTTATATAAATTAAAGTCCACTGTTTTTAGCAGCTGTTTTGACACTTGCAATTCCAGAGAGGGCCCTAATTTTCACCTAAATTTTCTTGTCACTAACATTAATTTCAACCAATTTGGTTTAAGTTGCCCTCGCAAAAACACTTGGGTTTACGGAAACTACAAAAATAAAGAATTAGTAAGGGTAAGAATTATCAATCGAATTAAAAACATTTATAGAAAACGTGTATACCCTAATCTTTTCGTAAGATGTGTATATTTCTTGACCTTTGAGAAGATGTGCATATATATAAATATACACACACATATACATTTACATTCATACATTTATATATATCGGCATGTGTATGGATATCTCTTAGAAATTTGATAAGGTTCATTATTTCCTGAAAAACGGATCAAGTTTTCTATTAAGATATATATCTCATAAAACATTATCATTTTTTCTGAAAAATCTATTCAGAATATAATTAATTAAGCAGTGCTGGATCCCAGTTGGCTTATTAGCGGCCAATGCCTATTAATTAACCCGCCCCGTCTTTTTGTAGGTACTACGATTACACGAGTATATATATAAAAGCAGAGGACTATATATGAACTAGCCTGTCAGCAGCCGCGCCAAGAGTTATATACCAAGAGTTATATATATATATGTATGTATGTATAATATACACGTGGTTAATAAAAATTTAATTTACAGGGATTATATCAAAAAAAAAATTTAATTTACGCATATAATATATATAAAAATATATAATATACACGTGGTTAATAAAAATTTAATTTACAGGGATTAATCGAAAAAAATTTTAATTTACACATATAATATGTGTGTGTGTGTTTTAAATATATATATGTGGACACATACACACGTGAACAAAAGGGGCGGCGATGAGCAAACGCCGCAGCAAGCAAGACAAGGAATAGTGGCCAGCTCGCGGGAGCATTCGGAAAAAGTTAAGGCAAAGCCGATTCAGCGAATGGTTTGCGTGGTGACAACTGACACATGGGAACAGGCTACCATCGCCGCAGGACAATTGTTTCAATATTATATTTCCTATACATTAAGCTGTATGTTAAGGAATTAAGAAACTTATTTACTACCTCTCATCTTGTTTAATATATTTTGATTTGAGATGAACATTAAGAAAGAATTATCTTATCTTTTTCATTTTTATGCTTTTATTTTAGCAAGTTAAGAAAGATAGAAAAATATATTGAAATGATAATTTTAAAAATTATATGGTAAAGTGACTTACCAAATATGAAAATGGTACCAAAATTTGAAATAAATCTAAAATAGTAAATGGTTCAAAAAATATGAGATGGATAAAATTAAGCAATTCCTGCACAAAATGTATAGAACATAAATTGGTAAAAAGTCATTCCTTATAATAACGTAAATTATATTCTCTTACCGTCTCACAAAGATCGCTACATCTTGATCTCTAATAACTTACATCGGACTTGAACCTTCTTATATTAATGTTTATTAAAACATTCAAATCATATCTAAGACTATAGCAGCTTATTGTCATATGCTTTTTAAATTAATAAAATTATGCAACATTTAATGTAAAGTGAACGAGTTAACTTTATGATAATTGCTCAAAGAGTCATTGTTAATGGTAGAGAGGCTAGAACCAGTGGCACGTATAAGTGTGTCCTTCTTCCATACAAATTCATAGTTGTTTTTCATTTTCTTGGCATATTTTTAAGGCCTAAAGACTCTTTAATGCTTTAAACTTTGTCAACTCAAATCTTTTATCCCCTAAATTTTGACTTAAGTTCACTTATTTTTCAAACTTAAAAAATTGGTACCTTTTACCCCTTTTTACACTTAAAAGGTTGTTTAAGGAGTAAAATTATGTCTATGAACCTTTTTTTCTGTTCTATTTTGGATCCCAACATCAAAATATAGTATGAAAAGTTTTTAACCTCAATTTATAGTTTCATTTTAGACCTTTTAAAAATGGAAAGTATTAAAATTGATAAAACTAGTCACGTGGCATGCTAGCGTGGGGCGATTTGCCTTGGTGGCACAATAACCAACTATTGGCGATGATATGTAAAGGAAGAAAACTAATAAAAAAAAGGAAATAAAAAAAAAAGGAAAAAAAAAAATCATTTTCCGTCCTCAACATCCACCTCCATCGACAATCTCCTCCATCATCTGCTGCCGATTGTCCAACCTAATCTTCTTCATCATCTGCCACCGACTCCCCCATCCTTGATACCTATCTTTTTTCCTTGCCAGCCAATCTCCTCAACCTTGTCTGTTCACATCCTCCCACCTGCTTACACCAATCCCCCTCATCCGTTCACACACACCCACTACTGCAAGAAGCTTTGATTTTGTTTGCCCAACTTCAAACCTTTGATTTCACCGAATTCTTATCAAAGCCATCAATTTCACTGAATTCACCGTATTTCACAATAAGCTTCGATTTCACCAAATTCAAACCCCTTACTTTACTTGATGGGCAATGAAATTTGGCAAAGAGATTTGGGACAGGAAGATTCAAGTGAATTGTTGGTGAATCGGGGAGAGGAAGAATCATTGTTATTATTGTTATCACGATTATCAAGGAAAGGAAGAATCGTGCCAATTGTGACCAATTGTTGACGATGATCCAAGGCCACCAATGGTGAAAGGTGTTAAGGTAGAGGGAGAGGAATTTGCCGATGATGGACAGAGGAATGGGAGAGAAGGTGGCACGCCATTGTCAAGGTGAAGGGTTCCTAATTTTCAATTTAATTTTTTTGTTATCTTTTTCTTCATTTTACACATCATCTTTAATTTAATTTTTATTATTGTGCCAATGTGGCCAAGTGCCCCCAAGCTGGCATGCCACATGGCCAATTCCATCAATTTTAATATTTTTCGTTATCCAAAGTCTAAAATGGAACAATAAATTGAGGTTGAAAGCTTCCCTTGCAAGATTTTGAGGTTATGGTCCAAATAGAATGATGACAAAAGGTTAGGTGCCATGGACACAATCACTACTAAAATATAATGATTTTCCAACGGCAATTTTACCAACGCGTAGAACCGTTTGTATTTATTTTCCAACGTGCACGCGTTGGTGAGGGTTTAAAAAAAATTTAACAGTTTTTTTTCCAACGTGCAAACCGTTGGTAATTACTAACGGTTTTAGCCGTTGGTAAAATTCCAACTTCCCAGCAGTTGGTAATTTTTTTTTAAGGGTACTTTACCAACGGCTAGCCGTTGGTAAATTTTTTTTTAAATTGTCCTTTTCCCCAGCTTCCATTTTCGCGTCCGCATCGAGGGAGAGAGAAACGTACGCGAGCTGCTGAGAAGAACGTCGCCATCGCTGTGCTAGCCGGCCGATTTCCGCCCGTTTGCCGCCGTTCACTGCCGCATTGGATAGATCTGGGCGTTGCGACCTTGGGTATGGATTTTTTATGTAATTATACTCTAGTTTAACGTTATTTCTTGTGAAAATGGTGGTTCTTCGCTTTTATGCATTGTTCTTTTAATTTCAGCTTTTATTTGAGGTGGATTATGTTCTCATTGTGTTGATTCAGTTGCTGTGCAAGTTGGTTGAGGTAAGTTATTAAATTTTTTTAATTATCCGAATTAATTCTTTTTTTGGGAAAGAATATGTATTTATTTATTTATGTTGTACTTAAAATTTTAATATTATGACTGTTCATTCTACATTTTTCTGGTGATTTAGTTGGGTCTTTCCCATTTATTTTGTTTTAATTAATTTTTGATTATGGGTAATTTTAGTGATGTCATTAAAATGTTTTTCTTCTTAGTAATTATCTTGGATAAAATTAGATTGTGGGATAATTTCTCTATGGATAAAATAACAAACAAAGCACTAATGATAATAATAATACTAATTTATTATTATTATTATTTGTACCCAATAATATAAACATAATAACAGTAATATTAACCCTTATTAATAGTTGATTGTGGTAGTAGTAAGTTAGAAAATAATAAAAATATTTGGTTAGTGATAGTTGAAATAATATTCATAATAATATTACCTCGAAATAATACAAATAATAATAATTATAATAATACTAATAATAAAAATACTAATAATTAAAATAAAACTAATAATTATGAGCAATTATAATAATACTAATAATAAGGATACTAATAATTATAATAATTATTAGAATTTTGTTTAAATTACGCGTGTAGAGTAACGTTTCTTTTTTTATTTTTCAAAAATTTTTTATATTATCAGGATTTTAAGTTTTTCCCCCCCCTTTTTCAGTTTCTCCCTGCATCTGTGAGCCTGAAGACGTACCCATTGTTTTTCCTCTCCGTTCGAACTCGTTTGAGGTAAGTTTCTATTTTTTTCCTTTCGAATTGAAAACGGGATTTGTCCAGCGAAATTGTTTTTAATTATTAATATTGGTAATAAAACTTATGTGTTGTCACGGTGGTTTGAAAATAGTTTTTCGTATTTGAATTTGCAGTTTATGTACATTATTTGTTATATCTGTGGATATTTTTTCTGATGCATTAGAGTGAATATGTAATTTCTTTGTTCCTTGTATAATGCTTAGTTTTATGGAATGATTATTAGTATAAGTGTATGGTAATAGGTATAGTTATGGTTTAGTTGGAGTGATTTAGTGTAAATGGTTACATTATGTCATTAGTATGTTAATAATAATTATTATTATTATTATAAAACCATGTGACAATAATATGACAATAATAATGCAGAAAAATTAAAAAATTTATCTAGAGAAAATGTAAAAACTTTAGGTATTAAGAGTTTAACAATTGACTTTGGAAAAGTTAAGAAAAAAAAGACTTATCTAACTGAAAAAATTAATTAAATCATGGTCATGACTTTGGGAAATAAGACATTAATAAAAATAAGCAATGAATTAAAAAAAACACTATAATTTATTAAACTTAGGGTGTAATATAATTGATGAAAATAATATAAGGTCTGGAAATGTGTTTCACAAAAAAGACAAGTTTAACTCACAGAATAGCGAAATCGACAATCGATAAGATATTTTCATTCGAATTTGTCACCAACCTTCCAAAAGAAGCAACCAAACCATAAATCCACTTTCTATATCCCTAAACCCTCAATTAAACCCAAAGATGTAAAACCTTAAACTTAATATACCATTAATTAACCTTAAATCCCAAACCCTAAATACTGTCCCCAAAACCCTAAAATCATAAACTAAACCCAAAATACACAAACCCATAACCATAAATTAAACACTAAGACCTAAAATGCTAAACCCTAAGTACAACCCGTTAAACCTAAACCCTTGTTAATTAAATGTAAACCCTAAAACCCTAAATTAAACCATAAATACACAAACCTCAAACCTAAAACCCAAATTAGTACTGCAAGGCCTAAAACCCTAAACTCTAATTCTATATCCCTTAACCCTAAGAACCAAAACCCTAAACCGTAGCTATTTTTATATCCCTAAATCCTACACCCTAAAATATCCTAAACCTTATACGCTTATAAACCCTAAACCCTAATTCTATATCCCTAAACCCTAGCTAAGTAACTAACATTAACTCTAAATCATAACCCTATAGCCTAATTAAACCATAAACCGTAAAACCCTAAACCCAAATTCTATATCCTTAAAACCCTAAACACATTATTCATAAGAAACTTACAATGTTTAACATATAATGACACACTCAAATGTATTTTATTATGTTTCTGTAGACTCGTATCAGTGCGGAGATTGAGGAGCAAACACAACAAGAGGATGGAATAGAGGCAATTGATGAACTAGCAATCATTAGTACTGCATCTGGCGGTAGAAGAAGAGGCCGTGTATTTGGATTAGGATCTGAGCAGTGTGCTATACCGGGACGCCGACAGCCAGGTGCCATCCCGCCGATCGACATCACGCAGACACCGCAATTCAACGAGCAAGTACAGAAGATGATGGCAGAGGAGAATGCGCGAAGGGATGCGGAGTACGAGAGGAAGCTCGAGAGAATTAAGAGGAGACAGAGAGCAGAGATGGAGGCTCAGAGAGCCGCATTGGAGGCAAACAGGGCTCAGTTGGAGATTATCTGTCGTTCACTAAACCTTCCGTGCCCGCCGGCTTAATCAGTTCCACAGTATCCTGATGACTCGGATTCGGAGGATGAGGAGATAGTCGGGACTCCATGATGGGCGTCGACATCAACAGGTAAACGCATTTCCAAAGTTATTGTGTTAGAGACCTTACATAATAATTTTTAGACCTAGTTAAAACTCAGTTGAAATTACTGAAATGTGTAATCCGTTGAATGTTGAATACTTTCTTGCAGACAGTAAATGTTCTTGTTTTAATTATACTGTATTTGAGAATATGTTATTTTAATTACGTTTGCATACTTGTGTAATGTTTATAGCTGAGTAAAGATGGGCGAACTTTTGAATGTGTATTCAAACTGCGAAAAATACGAAACAACCGAACCCTGGACCGTTTAATGTATAGTACCAACATGCAAACGGGGAACTTACCAACTTGCGCGCGTTGGTAATTACCAACGGCTTCATAACTACTACCTTACCAACTGATGTAAGTTGGTAATTACCAACTGCCAAATTACCAACTGGTGGAAGTTGGTAAGCTACCAACTGCTCAGCCGTTGGTAATTTACCAACTGACTGACCAGTTGGTAACTTACCAACTGCTCAGCAGTTGGTAACTACAACTATGCGATGGAAACCACGCTTGGTTCATGACCGTTGGTAAATTACCAACGTGAATTTTGCCAACGTGTATACGTTGGAATTTACCAACGTGTTCTTGATTGCGCGTTGGTAAATAATTTTTCAACGTATCGAATACCAATTGCCATTTACCAACGTGCAGCAGTTGGTAAATTCAGGTTACCAACTGCTGCACTTTGGTAAATGGCAGTTGGTAAAGTCCTATATTTTAGTAGTGAATTAACCCATTGTCTAAGTTATACATGGACCAAAATGAAGAAAAGATGGAAAATAAAGGGCTTACTAACCATTTGACTCGACTTTTGCATTATTTCGATTATCTATTTCAATCCTCTCAATTCAAGTATTTTAGTGAACCATCACCTTGTATAATCTATATAATCCAACTAACCTTCTATGTCGAAATATGATTCATTTAATTTTAGTACCAGACTTGTTTAATAGAACTAGGTGTTTATGTAAGAAAATTGACTTATTAGTCCTTTATCTTCTATAACTTAAATAGTTATTATGTAGGTTCAGGGCTTAAAAGGTACTAATTTCCAAAGTTTGAAAAGTAAATGAACCCAAGTCAAAATTTAGGGGGCAAAAGATTTGAGTTGACAAAGTTTAATAGGTGAAATGGGTTTTAGGTCTATTTTTAATGGATGCACATGGCCTTTTAGATTAATTATTGACCACGACATCAATGGACTATTGTAATCAATAGAGAGCATGTAATCTATCATATATATATTATAAAGCAAAAGCTGAATGTGATTTAGTAATTGCAAATTTAATTGATAGGCTAATTAAGTGATATCTCAAACTTTTATATAAAGTTTAGATTTTACCTCTTATTGACTCAATTTTGACCACATAATACTAACCACCATGTTTCGGCCTAGGCATTTAATTTATAGGAAGGCTGCATATCTTCTTCCCATGTAATTTCTCCCAAAATTTATCCCATCCCATAATTGGCATGAAAATCACAGCAAATTAGCCTCAATTGCTTTCCATCTATAAGTAATCTAATTCCATCCAAGCCCTTTAGCTTTTTAAAATTGAGCAAAAAAATTTCTTCACTTGAGAATTTGACACAAAATACCACTTACATTTTGACCACAAAACAAGTAAGTCTATAGCAAATGACAAAATTTTAGATTCTCTAATTTTTTTGGCTATTGGTTCCTCAATCATAAAATTTTTTCCAACATAAAATTACTCATCTACTTGGTTGGTCATTGTATATCAAAAAATTAAATAATATTATAATATAAATAAATTGTATTATTAATCGTGTATTTCACAATTTCCTTTAAATTATTACAGTTGCATTATTACCCAAAATAAAAAAAATGTAACGTTATCTCGATTTCACTTCATAATTGTAAAAATGTAATTTTTTTCTTTGTTTCTTTTTGTTTCTTTTTTTTTTCTTATCTTTTTTTGTAGGAAAAAATTGGACAAAAATATTTATTTATAACAAGAGTCAACTTAAAATTATTAAATTTAAAAATAGAAAAATAAATAAATATTTAGGGCCAATTTATTTTAACTTAAGTTAGTTGACTTATTTTTACTTTTACATTTTTTTTATCTGAAACCAATTTTATTTAAAATCCAACATTATATAGATACAATAATCCATTTGAAAGTAAATTTTTATGATGTTGTTAAATTTTTATGAATTTTTTTAATGTATTAAACTAAAAAAATTCATAAAAATTTAGTAAGATTACAAGCATTGTATTTTCAATTGATTATTATAACTATATAATATCATATTTTAATTAAAATTAGTTCAGAGTAAAAAAAAATATAAGAATAAAAATAAGTTATTTTGAAGTCAATTGACTTAAGTTAAAACAAACTGGGTGTTATTTAAAAAAATTTTCAATGAGTATACAATTTGTAAAATGTTTAAACAGTATAGGAAATTTTGTTTATTAGTGTTGAGTTATCATCAATAAAGTTGTTTCCTATTTACGAAACTATTATTTTGTTAAAATAAAATGGCTTGTTATTTCCTACATGGTTTGCTGTTGCAACAAATAAAAAGTTATTAGTATTAATAACATTATAATATCAGTGTTCAATTTCTATTTCACTTTTTAAATGATGGTTCATATTAACAGTTTGTTAAATGAGAAATATAACTAGGACGTTAAATAAATTTTTCTAAAATAGTGTTTGCTTTGATTGACCAAATGACATAAGCATGATTTGAACCCAAGCAAACAAACTTTTGAAAATTTTAACCACAACGCAAAACTAGGCTTATGACTACGATGCTATGGATCTAAATATTGAATGAGAATGAGGTTTGGTTCATGGCATTGATTTGTATCTATGTATGTATAATCATAGAAAAGATGTCAATAAGAGGTAGTTTAGATACATATGTGTAGTTTTTTCTTTTGTATTGTTCATGTGTTATAGGTATCAATATTTTACTAATACATTAGATTTTAGATCTCCAAATAAAGAATTAAAATTTAAATATGTACAATTTTCACGTGTAAATAAATAATAAAAATTAAAATAAACTTTATTTATGTTAATTCAATTCCCATTTGCAAAACATTTTTCCCTTAATATTTTTAACCAAAAATTATGTCTATAAGACAGGTATACAACTAGTTGTGAGAGTAACAGGTCATCACGGAGTCATTTTTCATTTTTTAAAACTAATAGTAACTATTATTATTATTATTGTTGTTGTTGTTATTGTTATTTAGAAATTATAATCATTACAATAGAAGTTGAGTTAAAGAAATTTATAATAAATAATGGAAGACAATTTTTAAAATAGGCAAGAAGGGTGTGGCCTTATCACTTCTATTTTTTGCTGATAATATTATCTTAATGGCTAAGGCTTCTCCCAAATCTATTGCTATAATTAATGTTCTTGCTGAATTCTGTGAGCTCTCTCATCAAATTATTAGTTCAGATAAAACTGAATATATTGTTCTTTTCTGCCAATAATCCTACGAGTGTAAGAAATCAAATGTGTAACTTGCTTGGCTTCAAAGAAACAAATGATTTGGGTAAATATTTGGGTTTCCTTATGGTGCATGGTAAATGGACTAAAGACAAAGTGCCAGTTGATTATTGATAAAATGAGTAAAAGACTTAATGGTTGGAAGAGAAAGTGTCTTTCTATTGCTGAGAGGGTAGTGTTGACAAAGTTTGCCCTTTCTACTGTCCTACTTATTATATGAATTTGGGTACCCTCCCTAGATCTATCACAACTAATGTGAATAAGTTTTATAGAAATTTCATTTGGGGCTCCCATTTGTTATATGAAGTTGGGTACCCTCCCTAAATCTACCACAGCTAATATGAATAAGTTTTGTAGAAATTTCATTTGGGGTGCCTATCTGGAGCACAAAAAGCTGTACCTGCTTAGTTGGGATTTTGTGTCTAAACCTAAAGCCTTGGGTGGCTTGGGTGTTTGTTCTGCTAAAGAATTAACTAATGAAGCACACTTGTCTAAACTTTTATATCAAATCACTTTGAATGATAAGCTTTCCCAGATTGAGGTGATCAAAGGGAAGTATAAGGATAACCCTCTTTGTAAAAATGCTTCTAGTTCGTGTAAAAATTTGAGGAATCTTTGACAATGACTTGAAAAGTTCATGGTCTAGAAAGTGGGAAATGGGAAAGAAATTCTCTTTTGAACACATGCCTGGTGTAAGAATAGTAGTATCGGAAGTTTGATCCCGGGCCCCCTCCAGGAAGAGGAAGATAGGCTTTCTTTGGTCAAGATTTTCTCTAAGGAGAAGAACATTAGCTTTGTTCTACCCGATGACATCTTGAGTTCTATTTCTTACATGTTTTGTAATCTCTATTCCTTTATACATGACAAGCTCCTCTGTAGTTTTGTGTGTAATGGTAAATTTAGTTTTGCCAAGGCTTATGCTAGCAGAAAATGCATGCCTGGTTTTGAATAAAGGAACTAATGTGAAGAAATCGGTTTTGGAAGTGAGCATTTTCCCTAATATTAAATGCTTCCTTTTGAAAATTATATTACCTTCGTTTTACCAAAAAATAGCCATTTTTTTTTTACTAAAATTTGACTTAAATATATTCATATTAATTTGTATTATAAAATATTTTTAAAAATTATATTTATAAACTAGAGTCTTTAAGATACTTTTTCATGAATCAATTGTTGTGAATAATAAATGGGCCAAACTTTATGAGACGGAAAGAGTACATGATAAATTCTTTGTAAATTCTTATCTTGCTATAGATGGTATCTCCTAAAATTCTGTTTATGCTAGACGTTGTGCAGGACCTAGAACTATCACTTACTTGTTCCTTGAATAAGCCTTTAGTAGAGACATGTAGTTAGATATTGACATAACTAATTGTCTATATTTTTCTGCTTATGATTGGCAACCTATGTATAAGTCTTTGTGCTTATAAGTTAACAAGACTGTGTAGTTCAATATTCCATACTCCTTTTTATTTCCTGTTTACTCTTTCAAATATTCAAAAAGAGAGGAGTTCTCTCATTTTTTTTTTTTTGGGGAAGCATTTGGATCTCACCGCTGTGGTGTGAAGAATTAAGGAACAAGTTGTGGAATGTTTTGCTTTGCTAAAAAAGAACACAATCTAAGAGGTAGCTCTTAAAGTCCCAAATTGTTTCTTGGACTCCTTCCACGATGGGCACATTTAAATTAAACTTTGATGGTTTCCTGGACACGGCCTTTGGTGCAGCGGGCTAGGGCTGGAGGTGTTATTAGAGATCATAAAGGGATTTTTGTTATTGCTTTTGCAGAAAAACTGGGTCAAGGTGGCCCTAGCTAGGTTAAGATTTAGGGCCTTTTAATTTGAGTGTATCAAAATGTCTTCCCTCACGGGGGATGTTGTTTGAAGATAGAAATTGATTGTGAATAACTGTATGACTTGATCGTCCTAGACACTCTTTGATGCTCATTACATAAAAAACATTGTTTTTTAGTGCAAGTCGTCAATGAGAAGGATGAGAATCAATTGGCTAAAGCGTAGAGTTGCAGATGCATTGGTGAAGCATGGTGCAAACATGGACGACTTGTTCACTTATTTCTATCCATCAGGAAAATTTTTTAGGTTCTTAGTAGTGGTGGCTATTTATTTATTGTCCTTTTAATGTACCATACCTTTTTTAGGGACCTCTTAGGTCATGAGGTTGCCTTGGTCCGAGACAAACTAGAAACTTTCTGAGGGATAGCTGTGCTTCTTTCTGGCCCTCCACAACTTAAGTTCTATACACCATCTAAGTTTTTTTTACTTAAATTTAATTTAAATTTATTTATATTAATATTTGTTAATTTTTTTTAAAAAAATTATGTTTAAAAACCACAAGAATTATAATTTTTAAATATAATGTTTTAAAAAATTAATAAATATTAGTATAAATAAATTTAAATCAAACTTAAATGAAAAAAATTAAAATTATGCAAAGAACCTATTCCAGAGGTAATACTTAGCTTGTATTCCTGGTCCCCACTTTAGAAGTAAAGACATTATGCTGTAGCCTTGTTTCCGTTTTGATTTTTTTTTTTTTTAAAAAAAAAAAGAGGACAATTTTTCTCCGATCATGACTCAAACCACATGTTTTGAAATTGAATGTAACTTATAAATTTGGGGATTGAACTATGTTGTCAAACCTACAATTTTTTATACAAGTTATTACATAACATGATTTCCTTCAATTTAAAAAAGAAAACCAATAAACAAGAAAAAGTGTATGGTATTTTTTTTAACTGTTTCATTCTTTTCCCCGCATAATGGAGTCGTTAGCCTATAATCTTTTCGCTGTCCCGGATGGGCTTCTAGAAGATAGTCGGGCAGGTTGGGTCCACCAGGAATCGCCCCACGTCAATTGTTTGCCACCGAGTACCCATTGACTCATTTGTTAGGTGAACCTGAGAAGATGCCAGACGAAATATTAATTTTAGGAAGAAGGAAGAAAATTGTCACTAATATTTACTTGCAGGAGTAATTTTTTTTATTAATATTTTTTGTATCAAATTTATCATCAATGATAAGGTATAAGAGTAATTTTTTTATTAAAGTTGTAAAATAAAAGCAAAATAATAACTGAGTGTCTAACAATATAAGTATTTTGTCCAAAATGAGAAAATTTTATATTACATCAACATTATATCAACAACTGACAAACTGAAAAAACTCTCAAACTAGTTACTAAAAATTTAGATATTAGCTCCTAGGTGCCAAGCTCTTGATAAGCTTATATTTATTTCTTTCATATTTAGTATGTTTTAATATGTTTTGAACATTAAAGATATATTTTGAGTATGTTTTATAGCTTACAGTATATATGGACTCAATTGATTGAAAGTGAATTTAATTTGTCATTTTACAAGTTTTAATTTGGTTGTGTTCTTTCAGAATTTTGACAGATTGGTGATATTCTGGTAGAAAAATCATATCTTTAGCTACAGAGATCAGAATGAAGTGATTCTTGATTCATTGGAAAGCTAACATCTGGAGCTACAAATCACATTCAGACCATGAAACCCAGTTTGCACGTTAAGAGGGTCAAATTCAGCTTCAAAGTCGCGATTTACGAGTCATCGCTGGTTCGGAAGCAGTTGCGGTATTTTGGGCATATCTTTGGCTGTAGATGTCCGTTTTATGCGATTCAGGTGTCGTTTCGAAGCTAAGAAGGAGCTATACAACTTTCATGTTTTGAGGTTTGAGAAATAGTGACTGCATCAAGGTCGAATATCAGCTTGAAGTTACTGTTGCTGTTCTAGAGCATTGCTTGGCTGACAACTTTCAAACATTCTAGTTATTTTGAATCTTTTTATTTGTTTGGGGTACTTTTGTAACAATATAGAAAGTTTAGGGAGGATTTGTGCATTTAGCACACTAGGTTTAAGTATTTAAAGGGAGGGCTGGCTGGCTGGCGGCTTCTCCTCTCTCTCCCTCTCTTTTTCGCTTTTTAGTTTTTCTTCTATTATTATTGTTCTTTGTTTTTCTTCCAATCATGAGTGAGTAATTTTCTGGTTCAGTTCTAGGGGCGATTTCCATCGCCAACACCGGTTGTGAGGATAGATTTTACTTGCTTAAATGCTCTTTAAATTCAAGTATTTACTTCTTTGTTGTTCAGATTTATTGCAATTAATTTTCCTGTTCTCGCTTGTTGAATTGGTATTGCAATTGCAAATTTGCTTGATTTTCTTTCAACCGCTTAGGTGAAGAATTCAATTTAGAAGCAAGTGAATTAACTAAATATTACTTTTATTTCTGGTTAGTTCATACGAAGAAGTAAAACAGGTTAAATTGTTCAAGCTTTTGAATTATTGCCTGGAATAAACTTTTTGGTTCATTGTTCTTAATGCTAATTTTGGGTTTATTAGAAATTGCTTTTCAATATCTGATTACTCAAAATTAAGAAATTAATCTGAAGCTTTTTCTGGTTAATTTTTACTGCTGAATTCTTAGGATTCTTTTTTAGCTTTAAAGAGAGTCCTGTTTATTTACTTGGATTAAAGAAATATTTTCTTTCGATGATCAACTGCGAGATTGGAATGGATAATCAACCCTGAACTGAGCGTTTTTAGTATTACTTAATTTCATTTTAATTCTAAAGTTAATTTAGTTCAGCATTCATTTCAAGAAAACCCCTTCGACCTTTTATTTCAGTTTTCTGATAGAAAGCTTTCGGTATAAAAATTTTCCTTATGATTCGACCTGGTTTCCACTACTATACTACGAATTTATTTATTCTGAGTTGTTAGTGATACCAGAATTATTTTTGACGGTTTTGACGACCGACCAGCTCTGCTATGTGGCTCTGGCTCATGTACTATAGGTTTTGTTGCCCGTCGCCAACCTCACCTCCCTCCCCAAGGCCACTGTCCTCACCGTCACTATCTTCTTCATCTTCTTCAACATTTTATGCTTAAATAGCTTAAGCCCATAAATCCCCATAGCTACTTTACTTAAGAACTCATGTCACTGATTAATTTCCTACCCTAAAAATCTCATGAAATTAGCAATACTCAATCCAATTTTGAAGAAGAAACATAAATGATGAAGATAACGATGAAAATGATAGATTTAAAAATTTAAAAATTAGGATTTTAGAAAAATAAAAATTGGAATTAAAATTTACATTTTTTTTTTTTACATTTGCCACGTGAGCGATTTAATGATCAGTAACAAAATTGTTGCATCAAACAAACATTAGTTGCTATTTTACCCTTTTCCCCTAATTTCACTAAGATGTGATTAAAGAAAATAAAAATCATTTAAATATGGTTTAAAATTGAAGGAGTTCTTATAGGTATTTTTGAGAGTTTAAATTCAACTAAGTCCTCTTTGATTTATGATATCCAAAAAATGTAGGAATAGTCCCTTATTATTATTATTTTCCCAATTTAAAATTATTTTATTTATGATTTTTTCCTAGTATGTATTTATGATTATGAATTTAATAAATGTAAAACAAAACCTGCAAGCTTTAGAAAATTTATATAATTTTTCATTTTACAACTAGCAAACTTTTTGTTTTGTAATTAAAAATATCTATATAAGATATAAGAGATAATGAAAAGGAGAATGTTCATCCCTAGACTTAGAAGTTACTCGAACTAATATTAGAGCATTATATTGAAAAAAGAGAAGGTTATGGTTCAAATCTCTTGCCTTCTCTATATTCCTCTAACTTATTGGCTACTATGCCAAGGTGCTGCTAACAACTAGCAAACTTCAAATAGAACTCAAGTGGTTGTAGTTATTAGAACCCAGTTAACGTATTTTTGGGAAGGAAGTAAAGTGCCACGTGTGGGTTAATATACCAAAAAAGTTTCCCATATTTATGGTCTGCTGCTGTTGTTCGATATACTGTCGGAGCTGCAACAAGCAGAACTTTACTTATCCATCATCCATGGTTTTTTCCTCTTTGATTCTTAAGCTGTTCGAGTGACCACAGGTAGTCAGTTGTCTTCACCAAATAATTTTGGACGTATCGCCAGCCTGATCGCGTTAAACTGTAGCCTTGCCAGTCCCCACGGTTTTTAACTTCAACAACAAACTGGATGAAGTTGTCTTTCGCAACATCTCTCTAATGTTTAAGCCGCATGAGTCCTAGTTCAGCCCTCTCATCCCAGTTGGGGTTGAACATCAGGATGTCGTCCGTCATTGGATGAAATGATTCACCAGAGTATGAGGTTTCCTTAGATGGGAACTGTAGCACAGGGCGAATATGAAATCGTGGATGCCGGAGACGGAGTTGGTGCTCTTCCTGGGTCTTACCTTGGCTAGCGAAAAGTGAAGCCCACGTGTAAATTGAAGAAAATAGAGTAATTGCTGTTGCAAAACTAATTTTCTCATTCTCATTTACATACATAAATACTGGTACAAGCTGGTACAAGGATGAGTTTCAATAGGTTAGGCAACTAGGAGATAAACTAGGAGATAATCACATATATGCGATATATCTATATATATCTTCCCATGATAAGCATATCCATTGGTTCCTTCACTCCCCCTCAAGTTGGTGCATGTAAGTCTATCATGCCCAACTTGCTTAGTAATGATTCGAAGGCATTCTTGCCTAATGCCTTGGTAAACAAGTCAACGACCTGCACCTTAGTCCAAATTTTCATTGGTTGTATTTTTCACGATTGTACTTGTTCTTTAACAAAGTAACAATCCATCTCCACATGTTTCATCCTTTTATGGAATACTGGATTCATCGTTATGTGCAACGCTGCTTGGTTGTCACAAAATAGTGTGGTTGGCCCTTCCAGTGGTGCATGCAGCTCTTTTACTAACCATCGTAGCCATAAGATCTCACTGACTGTTGTGGCTATTGCCCTGTACTCTCCTTCAGTTGACGACTTAGCCACCACCGTCTACTTCTTGGTTTTCCATGAAATTGGTGACCCACCTAGTGTGATGAAGTACCCAGTGCAAGATCTTCACGTTGCTTGACAACCTCCCCAGTTAACATCACTGTACGCTTACAATTTCAGGTCACCATAGGCTCTCAACAAGATACCTTGTCCGGGAGCTGACTTTAGGTACCTTAGGACTCTTTTCGCCACGTCCATATGTGTTCTCCATGGTGTTGCCATAAACTGACTCAAGACATTAACTGCAAACATTATGTTCGATCTCATGACTATTAGATACAGTAGTTTCCCAACTAACCTCCGGTACCTTGCTGCATTGACAAGTGTTCCACCATCGTCAGGTTTTAATTTGCAATTTTGTTCCATAGGGAATACACTGGGACGACAAGCTTTCATCCGAGCTTTTTTCAAGATGCCTAACATGTACTTTCATTGGCTGAGGATGATTCCTTGCTCTGATCATGCCACCTCTATGCCCAGAAAATATTCAAGTCTCCCAAGTCCTTTATGCTGAATTTTTCATTCAGATGCTTCTTTACTTCTTCCATTTTCTTGCAGTCATTTCCTCCCAAAATGACGTCGGCTACATATATTAGTGTTGTAGCAAAATTCTCACCCCTTTTGTATATGAGCAAGGAATGGTATGCCTTTGATTGTTGGAAGTCTAGCTCGGTTAGTGCCTCTATATATTTTTGGTACCAATTTCTCAATGCTTGTTTGAGTCTATGTAACAATTTTCTCAACTGGCATGCTCTCGTTTCTTCCTTCCTTGCTAACCCTTGTGGAATATGCATGTAAACTTCTTCTTCTAAATCTTCATGGAGGAAAACGTTGTTTACATCAAGCTGGTGCATTTTCCAATTTCTCTTAGCTGCTACCACCAACAAAGTTCAAACGGTGATGAGTTTCACAACTTGCGCATATGTTTCATGGAAATCAATGCCCTCAATTTGTGTGAATCCTTTGGCAACAAGGCACACTTTTTAGCATTCTACTTTACCGTTTGGTTTGAACTTGATTTTGTAAACCCATTTAGAGTCCACTGCAAACTTTCTTGGCGGCAAATGCTCAAAAGTCCATATATCAATTCTTTCAAGTGCTTCTATCTCCTTCCGCATGGCTTTTCTCCATCGCTCACCTTTAACGGCCTGAGAGAACGTTTTTGGCTCATCATCCACAGTGATGGCCGATAAAAAAGCTATATGTGAATGTGAAAACTTATAATAACCAACAAAGTATGAGAGAGGGTATACCACAGAGTTGCTTGTCGAAGGAATAGGCTGTTGCGATTGCTTGATGGAGGGTGGCAAATCAACTTCATATCCTTCAAGGCACCTTAAGGGCTGTCTGATTCATTGACTATGTCTTGTCTAGACCTCTGTCCTATTGCCATGTGCTGAGGTGCCCTTCTCAGTGCTCACCTCAGGGACTACTTCTTCTTAGGGGATTTTGTGCCCTTCATCTTCTTGTGGGAATTCTTCATACTCTTGATCATAAGACATTCTCACTTCTTGTCTCATTCTCTCTTGGTTTACTGTGTCGTCCTCTTGCTTCTTGTATGGATATTTATTCTCCAAGAACATGACATCTCTTAATACATGAATTTTTCCATTCTTCAAGTCATAGAGTTTATTTTCTTTTTGCCCACTGGGATATCCAATGAAAATGTAGGGTTTCCCCCTTTCGCTAAACTTGTCCTCTCCCATTTTTTTGTGAGCATATGCAAGACATCCAAGGGTTCTCAAATGGCCATAGTTCGGTTTTCTTCCCAATAAAATTTCATGGGGTGTTTTGTTGCCAATTGTTGTGGATGGTAGTCTATTTATTATGTAAACTATCGTGAGCACGCATTCTCACCAAAAATCTACTGGTAAACTAGCATGGAACCTCAGTGCATGTGCAACTTCCAAGATGTGTCTATGTTTTCGCTCAACTATGCCATTCTGTTGGGGAGTATAGGTGCATGTGGTTTGTATGACTATGCCTTGCTCTTCATATAGTCTTTGCATGAGATGTGATCGAAACTCCAGACCATTGTCTACCCTTATTTGTTTTACTCTTTTTCTGAATTGTGTCTCAACCATTCTTAAAAACACAGGCAAATAATGGCTCACTTCGGATTTATGCTTCATTAGATAAACCCAAACCCCTCGACTGAAATCATCAACTATGGTGAGAAAGTAGTGTACTCCTGATAGAGATGCTGCCTTATAGTTTCCCCATATGTTGCAATGTATTAAATCAAAACATGCAGCACTTTTTATTTCACTTTTAGGAAAAGGAAGTCTAGTTTGCTTAGTTCAAATACAAGAATCACAATGCTTAAGTTTTCCACCTCCAACTTGTTTGAAGCTTGACTGCATTATTTTGAGTTTTTTCTCTAATGCATGACCTAGCCTTTGATACCAAATTTTCGCCTCATCTGTCTTAGTAACTGCTATTGACACACCTCCATCTTGCACTGGCTTAAGGAGATATAGCCCGTCGCACTACCTACCCACTCCAATTAGGTTCCTCGTAGGTAAGTCCTGCATCACATAAAGGTCGGCCACGAAAATTAATGCACAGTTTAGCTCTTTTGTCAATTTGCTAACTGAAAGAATGTTGCATTTAAAGTCAGGAATATTCAAGATGTGATCAACTCTCATTCTGTTTGGCAAGTATAGTTTTCCTATTCCTTTGACTAGCACACTTTATCCATTTGGTATTTTCACTGGTTTCTGTTCTTTTTCTTTTTGCCTTTCTTCGAGTATTTCACCATTGCATGTAATATGTTCAGTCGCACTTGAATCAATTATCCATGGTTTTACGAATTTTATCTTACCAGCCATGTTGACCACTAGTGTTGCATGTCCTTCTGTCTTTGGTGCCTCACTTTCCTAACCGAGACACTGTAGTAAGTGATCATATTGAGCCTATGTCAGACCTGGAATGGGGCTGCTGCTCGTGCTTACTTGGGCCGCCTTTGGACTGTCATTTTTGTTAGTCTACGTTCTTCCTTTCCTGTCTCGTTTTCCCTTGTTCCATCCTGGCGGGTAGCCTATTATTTTGAAGCATTCTTCCTCCAAGTGTCCCAACTTATGGCAGTGGTCGCATCTTGGCTTCTCTTTCCTCTCGACCTTTTGGTCTTTCACTATTTTGGCATCACGGCCCCTTGTGTCTGGAAAGCTGCCGCCTTTACCACTGGTTTGTACGTTGTGGTGATTTGCCTCTGCTGCTCATCCTGAGCGACCAAGTGGTCAGCGCTGCTAAGACCATGGATCTGCTTTGTACTAAGGATCTGTGTCTTGATGGTGCTGAATATGTCATCCAAACCCATGAGGAAGTCATACAATTGCTCCTTGCCTCTTATCTTTGTCAGCTGCTTTTGAACATCACATGTACAACCTCATAAGTGCATTTTGGCCAAGGTGAGATAGATTGCACTTTGTCCCATAGGCCCTTTAACTTTGTGTAGTAGGCCGAAACTGAAAGTTTCTTTTGCCTTAGGAGGGCTATGGCACGCCTTAGCTCATAAGCTCTTGGTGTATTCCCTTTCCCAAATCTTTCTTCAAGATTCTGTCAAATCTCTTGGGCGGTCTTCACATACCGCATGCTGCTTTGGATTTCTTTATCCATGGAACTCTTTAACCACCTGTTGACCATGGCGTCATAGCGCATCCAGTGGCTCAGGTCTGGCGAGTTTATTGGTGGCCTTGGGATTGTCTTGTCTACGAAGCCCGCTTTGTTCTTGGTGAATAGGGCGTTGCTTATGTCATTCACCTATTCCCCGTAGTTTCCATCATTGAGGAGTTCACTGACGTAGATTTGCTCAGGGCTGTCCGAGACATGTATGCAATATGGCGACATCACATCCATGTTTCTCCATTGGCTGCTCGTGGCTATGGCTCCATCTTGGAGTCGTTGCTTGTAATCCTTTGGTTGACGTAGGAGCCACAATGTTACTTGCAATTTAAGAAAGCCAAGTTCGGCTCTAATACCATGAAGAAAAGAGAGTAATTGCTGCTGCAAAACTGATTTTCTCATTCTTATTTACGTTCATAAATACTGGTACAAGTTGGCACAAGGATGAGTTTCGATAGGTTAGGCAACCAGGAGAAAAACTAGGAGATAATCACATATATACAATATATCTATATATATCTTCTCATGATAAGCATGTCCATTGGTTCCTTCATGAATGGAGGGGCACAGTGTAATGGAGGACAATAGTCAAATAAAAAATTTGTTGGAATGACTAGTTTGCTGCATAGCCATAACTTTTGTGTTAGAAAACAGGGCGGAGAGAGGTAAAAAAACTCTGACGGGCAAGTGTTAGTTGGTGGGCCTACAATAAAACCAGGTCTATTCGATGTATATCGGTTAAATCTGTAAATATTGCTATGTTTAGGGGCTTATCTGACTATATATTCCATGGGCCATGTATGGATTTCAACTTGGCTGCGTAAAGGTGTTAACCCCAATGTGTTAAACACAGCCGCCCATGTACATTCGAAGCTTTGTCCGATACAAACCTGTTCTTAACTTTCATGTTGTATTACCTTCTAAACTGCCTCGCTCCTATTTTCTTTCTAAACTGCGGCTCCACAATTTTTTGTTTCATTTTGCCATTTCCACCAGAAGGGTATTAGTAGCTATCAGTTTATTTTAGGATCAAGGAAAGAAATGTTGCTACGCGAATGGCCACGAATTTCATTTTAGACAAAGTTAAATTTAAGGGCCTTTTTTCAGAACTTGAGGAAATAGCTTATTCTTTTTGTGTTTTTATAATGTGGGAAAATTCGAATAACCCTTCTAAAAATTAAGTGAAATTATAGTTTATCTTTTTTTCTTGTTTCAAAATCTCACACTTTGCCAACACCATCTCCCTTGTCCGCTCTCCCGTCGTGGCCATCTCCACCCACACCGTCCCCCCTTGAATTTACGGAATTGAAGCGATTGACAATGGTGTTACCCCTCGATTTATTTATGGACCTCTTCATGATCATTTCAGTATTTCACCTCTATGCATATATTTCAGCCGCAGATCACAACAATAAAAACAATTTTTTGACTAAAAAAGGATTAAGCAAATAAATTCTTATTTCATGAAATCAAATAAAATCAGTTCAACATTATTCAATGGCTAAATTCCAATTTCGAATCTCCCCACCATCAAAATCCAGTCTGTGATCGAACCCAGTGGCATCAAAAGCTTCAACCCCAAAAGCCTAAACAACGCTATGAAGCGTCGAAACCACTGCCACGGGCACAACTGCACTGGTCTGCAAATCCATCAGAATCCATCGCGCTCCGGACGCTCAAATTATTCCGAAAGTCCTCGCCAATCAGGTCCAGCTCCTCCACCCCATCGATCCTTTCTACGCAAGCCTCCTCCCACCAAAACCCACCTCCAGTTCCTGCCTCCTTCTCCTCCAGTGGCGCCGCCAACCCCCGCTTCTCCTCCTGAAGCTGCTGCCGAGAGATGAGGTAAGAGATGACCACGGTGGGAATATTAATACACCTTTAGCAATTTGTCAACCTGCAGTATCCAAATGATTATTGGTTGCTCTCTTATTACTCAATTCCAAAGAAACAAAACTATTGTTCATCCAGTAGAAGGCTGCACCCCAAGGAGAATTTTACGAGCATAACACAAAAGGTCTCAGGTTAATACTATTGAGAATTTTATTTAGGTCCAGACGCAACTGCCTTTGATGTGGTACAAAATCAGGTCTCCGGTTCTAAGGTGGGCCATTTGGATGTGGTGGGGACTAAACGGAGCAAGGGTTTATGGGTTGGGTTAGGAGGGTGGCGATGAAGGAAGAGGGGAGGGAGCCAGGGGATTCAAGTTAGGAATAGGTGGTTCAATTGTTAGATGAAAAAGTTTCAAGGCTTCTAAGATAATGCAAAAGTTTTCAAGGGTTAAAACTACTTTTTTCACTTTTTTCTCATCCAACTTAATGGCTTTAGTTAATGAAAAGTTCAACATACAACATTTAAATAAGATTAGAGACCTTCTATACAAGAAATTGAGATCAGGATCTAAAATGATATGATAATAAAAGGTTAGGGGTCACATATACAATTAACCCCACGCTTTTCCATCATATGAGTAATTGATGAACATAGACAAACTACACATTCAACTACCTAAATTCTTAATTTTACTCTTTTGCACCCTAACCTTTTGCCACCAACATCTAACCCTCCATTCTTATCCTTTGTCCTCCTCACCACCTTAGCCCTTATCCTAGCCCAGCCGATCGAGACCCATTCACCAATGACCACCTCCCTTTGACCATCCCTCTTGCTGTTAGAACCCCCACTACAACAACGCCCCTCAATGCTCTTGAAATCACTTCAAATCGATGCTCCAGATTCATCGTCGTTATTGTCATCTCAAAACTAAGTTCAAAGGCAGACATCAATCGCAATATCTTCCAACCCATGATGAATATCCAGGCCATTGGTTCCTCATCCCAAAAGCGAATGTGGGCACCAGTAAGCTGTACAAGCTCATTAAGCCCGAAGCAGCAGCTTCCACTTGATCAAGCTTGCTTGGGTTCATCTAGGTTAGCTAGTGTAGGCTTTAAATCCAAATTAATAAAACCAAACACAGCAAGGCAAACATGAGCAGATTCAAATGGACAAAAAATCAATCAAATTGGATTGAGTTCTCTCTGAAGATTTGAGATTAACGGGTTTTAGGTTAAATCTTTGCACTGCAATTTGATCTTATCGTAGTGCAATTGGTTCTGGGAAGCTTAGGGCTACTATTGCCTGTTTTGAGCGAGGGCTATCCTTTGTTTGACCATGTTCATTACCTTTTGGTCGGTGACATTTACTACCATAGGTGGGGGAATGAGGCTTTTTTTTTTCTTTTTTGGGTAATCAGAGTAAAAATAGAGGAAATTGAAAAAGTAATGAAGTAGCAAGTTGATGAGCGGCATGTATAATCCTCCTCTTCCTTTGTGTGATACTTGGGGACATGACCAGAATCTATATCCCAATTATCGCCCTAATATTTTCATCACTGATGTGGCATGGAGTGATGCATTTGTGTTTAGAGTAGTGGCTTGAATTTGGCTTAGAACTAATGGCCTTCTTTATTGTCACCAAGGCATTATTTAATATCACTATGAATCTGCTTTTGGGGTAGAACTTCATGTAGTTTATGAGGTAGTGTCGCTTGCACTTGACCAACAACTTTTCTCAATAACTTTATTAATAGATTGTTCCAAAGTTTTGCAAGTTTTACCAAATACCTTTGATCTAGAGATTTCCCTCCAGGAGGTAGTCTTTCAAATGCTTCACTTACTTGGATTGCTTTTGTGATATTCGATTGTGATCATGCCCAAACAAAAAGTTTGTTTTTGCAAAATATAAAATATTTGAGTAAATTCTTCAATGCTTACTTCTTTTTTCTTTTCTGTTTTGAGAGGATAAGTCCCCTTGTTTGGAAGAGTTGATATTTAGCCACTTAGGTCTTCTAATACTATTAATGAGTTTAGGGGTAATATGGTTTTGGTTTTTTTTTTTAAATTCGGTTGGTTTAAAAACCAAAGTTTATGTTCGGTTATCAGACCGATAATTGGTTTTAAATACTTGAAACCGTATAAACTAAATAGTAATAAATATTTTACCATATTCATATTGACCTAATATATATAAAGCTATTTCCCTATAATCCTAGACTATTTATTTTTTTATCATTCTTTAATTTTGAGTATAAGACATAAAATCTTGAATATTTATCATATTTTTTCATTTACAATATGCTTAGGTCTTAGAAAGATGAACAGAAAAAACTAAAAGAGTAAAGTCCATGGTAGTCTTTTAACTTATTTTCTTGTCCAATTCGAACCACATAACTCCATTTTATCTTAGTGAGGTCCTTTACCTTTTATAGCATGTCCTATCGGGGTCTATGTTGATAATTGGGTGGTTAACTTCGACAGAATCTAGGTGAAGAATGGTAACTTCAGTCCTTAAATTTTCTTTACCCTGCTCCCCATTATCCTAAACTTATAAATCTAATACTTCAATCCTCCTTTTTACCTCACTCTAAATCCGGCCGAATTCAATTGGGGATTCTAATCCAATACAGTGATAGCCGAAGGGCCATCTCCTCTCCCAGTGCGTACTTCCTGCCGAAAGTATGATCAGGAAGCCTGGCGTCACCCGAAAGAGACATTATCACTGACCTCGGAAGGAACGAAGCCAAGCACTCCGAACTTGGAACTTCGGCAAAGAACGCCAGGGATCGCAAAGATGATGCTGGCTCCCTCGGGGGACCGAACAGATCGCCTTCGGTTACAGAGAATTAGCTATCGCAAGCAGAAGGGAATCTCCCCAAAGATAGAACCTCCGAACAAGGGAACCCCCCAAAAGCACGAGCATAACTCCCGAAGAAGGGCGACCGTGTCAAAGAACGACCTCGCCCAAAGGACCTCGGGAGTACGGCATGAACATTTAAGGAGCCTCTGACATGCCGCCCACAGACGCTACATGTCACCTCAAACGGTGATTTGACACGCCGACGCCGTCCAGGTCTTGTCACGACCTGTCTTGGTTCAAGGCTCAAGGAGCCTGTCACCAGCTACTCACCCCCTACGCCCAGAAACTCAAAGAACATCCGACCGAACACGTGTCATCATCTGAACGGGCTAGGCTTCTCTATAAATACCAGGGAACAGACCTTGGCAAATGGTTCGACTCCTCCCTGAGAAAATACAGGCAAGCCCACTGAAAACTCTAATGCTTCCCCCTTAACTTCTCAGGAAACTGACTTGGGCGTCGGAGGCTCCTCCCCGGAAAAACACCCCGAGGACCTCCTAACCCTCTTCTCTGAGCTTTTCAGGCACATTCCCCTGGGAAACCTCATCTCCAGACGCTCTCCTCCACAGGAAGTCCTCCCGAAAGTCACCATGCCTTCCAGCGAAGATGTCTCAAGGCATCATACAGAAAATCCAAAAAACGAATCAACAAGTTGAACTCAACAAATGGAAAACAAAAAGTTAACAAAACCGTAACATAAAAACCAAAAATAAAGAAAATCTGTGTCACCGTCTGATTCCTGCTTTTCTGCCCGAGGACCATCGTCATTGAGTTCCCTGCGTCGGACAACGCAGAAGTTTCTTCAATAAAAATCGCACCGTCCTGAGAATGGGCAAAGCCGAGTGGATTGAATGATTAGCGGAGATGAACAAGGAGGGAGACGAATCGGCGGAGACGAAATTGGACGAATCGGTGGAGATGAAATAGACGAATTGGAGAAATGAGCAGAGGGATGAATCGGACAAATCGGATGAATCAAAGAGACAAATGGAGGGACGAATTAGAGAAGAAATATGAGGAGATGAATCAGGGGAGACTAACAGAGGGATGAATCGGAGGAGATGAACGAAGGTACGAATCAGACGAATCGGGAAAACGGATGGATCGGAGAAAAATGAAGGGACGAGTAGGAGAGATGAATCAGAGGAGACGAATGGAGGAAAGACGAGCGGAGGAAAGACTTGGCTTTGGAGGAGAAATCTGAGGATCTGGACTGGGTTTTTATTGTTTGTCTGGTGGAAATCATGAAGGGGAGCGAGAAAGTTGTGTTTGATGAAGGAAATGGTTGAAGTGTATGGTTTGTAAATTCTAGGGTGTAGTAACTAGGATGAAGAATACTTGAGGATTAAATTGGGCATTTTCATCGAGGTTTTGTTAAAATTAACGAGGGGAGATGATAGAATAGACTCTCATAGGGCGTGGTGATATATGGGATGTAGTATCTCACTAGGACAAAATGGAGTTACATGACCTGGATTGGACATGAAAATAAGTTAATAGACTTACAGCTAGCGGTGTTCGCGGTGCGGTTTCAACCGGTTTTACCCTAAACCTAAACCGCACCATATATGTGACCGGTTTACATATTATAAAACCAAACCGTACTGTTTACAACAAACTCTAATTGAAAACCAAACTGCATAAAATGCGATTCGGTTTGACTGATTTATCTTTTCTATCCTGTAAAACAATTTAAGCTACTTCACAACACTTGTTTTAATGTTAATACGTTGTTCTGAAAACTAAATAGCTTTATAAAATATCAACAATTCCGTACTTTAGAACATCGCAAACACAAAACAATCTGATTTGTTTACCTTTATCTAAATCTATTCAATTCGTTTCATTATATCAATTGGCTCTCATTTTCTCCAGTTATTTGTTTCCGTCTTGAAGCTAATAAGGGGTATGAGCATGAAAATGAGAAGAGTATAGATAGGTGGCATGACTCATTGTCAAATCCTTCTCAAATTTGATCAGCTAAAAACTGTTCAAGCGGCACCAGTAAAAAACACAGATCAAGTAAACAATGATCAAACAACATTAACCAAAATAAATTGAGAAACCTCAAGTTGTTTCCAAAAGAGTTAATTCAAATACCCTAAAACATCCAAACAAAACTGATTATTTTCATAAAATGGGTACTTAATAGGATGAACCTTGAGAAAAGCTTCCATTTTGTGGCCATTACAAGAGGAAGAGAAGAAAGGCCGAAATCCGAAAGATATGAGGCTGCGATGTACGACTGTGAATGCCGATGCCTCCACGCGAGATTGAGAGAGGAAAGGTCAGGCTGAGAGAGGTTGTGACTTGAGAGTGAAAGAGTAAGAGGCTAAAAGAGTAGACATAAGACTGAGACAAAATAGATGAAGGGCAAGGGCGTGCAACGTGGACGTGGGACATGCGGCAGAAGCATGGAGGGCCTGGAGGCTGAGATTCTAAAAATGCGAGAATGCAACTATGGAAGGGTAGCTGGGTAAATCGTGCAGCAACAGAGGAGGTCCAGACCTAATATAACTCGGCTGAACTTAGTCTTAGACTAGAAAAGGGGATGGGCTAATGGGCTTAAAGTTTCTACCAAGTTATTAAGGGTGCAGGTTCGGTCCGGTTGTACCGGGTTTCAAAATTAAAACCCGAACCATACCGCATATACATCGGTTTTTAGTTGTTAGAACTCAAACCGCATCATAAGCCGCATAAACCCACATAATCAACGGGTTGATTCGGTTCGGTCTGTGCGATTTCACAGGTTAGGTGGGTTGGATTACGGCGGAATTTACTCTAAACTAAAATATTATTTTGATAATTCGGATTGGTTCTAACATGTAATTCGGATGGTTTAGATACATTTTATAAACATAAAAAATTGACCAGATCATTGTGCTTGGATCAATTTCAAGCTGAACCAATTAAATACTCGACCATTAATGAGCTAAACGAACGTTCAAGTTATTGAGTCAAAAGGTTAAAATGGCCCAATATTAATGTCGATAGTTCAGGGGTCAAAGTGTGTCAGATTGAAGTATGGGAGCAAGGTACCCGAGTCAACATAGTTCATGAATGTCCTGGATAATAGCCCGTGTGATTCTATCACACCCCTTGAATAAATTTCATGAATGGTCCCTAAATTTTAGTCATTGTTTCCTTTTAGTCCCTAATTTATTGAATATTTTGTTTTCATCCTAAAGCTATTAAAATGTTTTGTTTAGTCCTAAATATATTGAGAACGTTTCATTTTGCTCCCAATTTGATAAAATTTGTTAACTCAAAATATTTTTCTGATAACAACATTTTAGATCTTAGTGTAAACTATCTGGTAACTGCCTTATAATAAATTTAATCTGTAAAATAATTTTTTTATTGTTAATAAAAAATTTAACTCACCTTTTTTACCTCTCTATAAATTGAACTCATTTCATTCAGGAAGAAAAAAAATATTAATTTAAATTATCTATTTACTGTTAAAAAATATTAAACTATTTAAATTTACTGAAAGGCAGTTACCGAATATTTAAATTAGTATTTCAAAAGTTTCTATCAGATAATTATTCTGAGTTAATGAATTTCATCTAGTGAGGAACCAAAATGAAACAATTTTAATAGGTTTAGGACCAAAGCAAAACATTTGATAGGTTAGGGACTAAAAGGAAACAATTTTGAAAGGTGAGGGACCATTTGTGCAATTTACTCCACACCCCCTAGAAAAAGCTTAGTAGAAGCTACAGAACAGTTTAATTGGTCAGGCTAATTTTGTGTTAATGTTTTTTAATAAATAACGTGTTTTGATTAGGAACTTGATCGCGCAAACTCTAAAAATATAGATATAGTTTCCGATACTTTTTTATGAGTAATGTGTGATTTCTATCTCATGTAGATTTGAAAAATGAAGTGATTTATTCAGCATGAATAGTATTTGTCAACGTAATTAATGCAGCAGTTGAAGGTTCACTAGCTTTTAGATTATTATGTTACACTACTTGATACTTTTGCATTTTCTTGAAGCAAACATAAAATTAGATGTTTTTTTTCTCCTAAATTGTTGGAGATGAATCCTGATATGATGAGAACATTTAAAAACTTCAATTAATAGAAGAAAGTTTTATTTTTTTATAATAATGAGCATTTATAAGTTAAGATATTACAGAATGTTTGTAACTTTTATCCTTTTATTACAGTACTATTTTAGCAATTAATTGTATTAACTTTTCAGGTTGATATTATATTAAACAAGGAAGTTCAGAAATTCAAAAGTGGTAGTCATTGGAAGGACAGAGGACAAGGAAACAGATGAATTCCACGATCATGTACGTATGCCGACATTGTTAATAGAAAGGAGGTCACCTGCAAGGCCATGCTTGAATAACTGACAGTCACAGTATACAGCTTTTAAGCTTTTTTTTTATTTTTATAAGTTCACCGTTTTGTATTAGTTGGTCATTATATTTTTTTAATTAAAATTTGATTTAAGTATATTAATATCAATATATATTAAAAAAATTTAAATATTATTTAAAAATTATAATTTTTAAAATTTTATTAATTATTGTAAATAATATAGGTGTATTTTGTAAAACAGGAGTAGCTTTTAATGTGAAAGCATTTGCATATACATAGGCACCCAAAATCATTGCAATAATTCCCAACAACCCGTAGCAGCGCACTAGCTGGCTAGCTAGTGTGTTAATAAAAGCAAAGTTTGACTTCAAATCCAGCAAACGAGGCAGGCAAGTGTGTGCGGTTTATAAAATTTTAAAGCAAACATATGAAAAGCAAGCTAGACTTGGCCCCTAATGAAAATTAAAATATTAATTAGAACTTGTTTATATTATTGGGCAAATATGCGCCACTAACTGGAATGCCGTACACGTAAAAAAAGGTCAAAACGGGCATTTGGTCCCTCAACTTAGCCAACTCTAACAAGTTAGCCCATTATCTTTGACTCAGTATGAGTTAGTCCTTCAACTTTGTAAAATTAAGCAAGTTTGCCCAAATTGGATTGAAATTTAAATGGAGTTAGATCTGTTTCTAATGTGGCATGGAGTTGTGCTAAGTTGGTAACAAATTGGAATACTGCCCACTTTGACTTGGGTATAGCCCTGCCACATCAGCCCATTTTTTCCACATCATCTCTTGTCTCTCTCATTGTTCGTGTCTGTTCTAGCTTTTTCACATTCTGATCTTCTCTCTTAGCCACTTCGGCTTCTTCATGTTCGGATCTCTCCCAATGAAGGGCCCTATCTTGGGTATCCTACCTATGTAAGGCCCATTCTTCACTTCTGACTCCATCAGCTTCCCGGTCATCGGGGGTGTCGATATCTTCACATCAATCCTCACTGCTGGAATGATGGACTTGGAGTGGATTTTAAGTTGAGAACGCGAGTATAAGGGTGTGAGGGATCGACTTTAGGGAATTGATCTTTGTTGTTGAAGGAACACTTGAATTAGACCAGAAAACGCTTCTAAAAATAGAAAAGGGTTTGTTGTCGATAAAGGAAGTTGGGCTTATAACAGTGTGGGCGGAGCAGCCATCTGAGAAGGGTTTCAAGGTAAAAGCCATGAACAACATTGGGAACGAAGTGGGTTTCCTCTATTTGTCTTCTAGGGAGAAGAGAGGGCCAATTGTTTTCGTATTCTCTTCCTTGTAGCCTCCAATTTCGGTGATGTCGGAACTGTTCATCGGACCTCTGGCATTCTTCACTTCCATTGGCTGGCAAATCCAATTTGTCTGCTTTTCCTTGGTTGTTGTGTATGGGCAGCCTACTTCAATCGCTGTAATCCCCATCCACTGAGACTCCTTTTGTGGCCGAACAGGGCCCTTAACGCCTTGAATTACTAACACTGGTAGGCTCTTTAGGAGCTATGATCCCACTTGAGTTACAATTGGCTAGTTATTACTCGTGAAGTAATCTTAAATTTTTATATGCAACTAGTTACTTAGCCTACCCTGCATAGGTAATATGCATGCATTGTCCTGGCTATGTGATAACAGTAAATTAAAACTTTAAAGAAAACTGTGGCGCTAGTTCATAAAACATAAGTAAAACAAGCCAAGACATAAAAACTTTAGTTGCTTTAACTACAAGTAACAACTATGTGCATACATCTCAAACCTATATGCACCCAAATGTAACTCTAGCGTTATACACACCAATGGACACTAGTAGAGACAATCTATGTATGAAATTACCATACATATTAAAAGAAGCAACTTAAAGCTATTAAGATCCATCCTTAGCTCTTCACCCAAGCAAGTAGCTTCAAGTGATGAGCCACACTTTCCTTGTACTCACTTAGCCTCAAACTGTAAGGCAAACACTTTGGTCAGTACTTGCTTATGCCATAAGTAACTTAGAAACTTGGAGTTTCCTACTTAGAGAATACCTTTGAACCAATAAAACCTAGCCTTAACAGCTGCCCCTTACCAACTGTTAGACCCGACTAGTCCACTTAAACCTACACAACACTTAAAGGGATGAGTACTTTAAAGTACTCAGTAAGCGATTTAGTACCTGCAGGGAAAAACAATGCAAACATGCAAAGCACAACATGTATATATATATAGCATCCAAAACAAAACAAGCAGTCAACAATGCAACCAGAAGCAAGAATAAAACAACAACCAATGCAAATGATGGATGGATGGATGAATGGATGGATGAAATATGCACATGCAAATGTACTTAGGACTTCTTTATACCGGTAAGTGCTAGACTTGCCGTGAGCTCTTACAACTTGGGTACTTGGATACTGGCCCTTGTATCCTATGCTAGCACTTAACTAACCCCATGAAGTCCTCTTACGGGCGCCTTAGAGTAAGTCATCACTTACTCAAACCTTATCCGCCTTGACGAGCTACTTAGAGTAAGTCACCACTTACTCACTCCTTACCCGTATCTTCCCTTAACTTATTGTGCAGGGTAGCTGCCTTATGTGGTTCAACTTACCAAGCTCTTCGAGATTAGCTTAGGGCCCCTTAGTGGCTTACTTACCAAACCATAAAGTTTGGTTGGGATTCTTTTAGGTTTCCTTTTTATTAACCAATGGTTTATGACATTCCACTCAGCCAACAAAGGGTCTGAAACCCAACTTAATCCCCTTAGTGCTCACTTGGGAACTGAAGTACTTTAACTTCCTTAGCCACCATTACTTACCCTTCCTTAACCACACCACTTAGCTACCACCTAAATAATGCATAATTCCCAACTTAGGAATGAGTTCTAGACCCAACTAAGGCTATGGAACATCTTAAATTAGCCTAGGGATGAAAACCGAGAGTTTGAGACACTCTTAGGATGCCCGGAGCTTGGGGGGAAAATGCCTTAGCGGCGTCGTTGGCAACGCGTCGCCAAAGGCATTGATATTCGGACAATTTTAGCATCTCTCGGCGACGCGTCGCCAATGCCTTTCCAGCATTGCGCGACAACATGCGATCCTGCACAAAACTTGCTCAAACTTTCTCCTCCCAAGGCCAATTCACATAGGTCTTGTTTCTACTTCATTCCCACTCATAATACTACATTTCTATGCATTATTTGAGCTTAATTAACTTAAATCCCTTACCTCAAATCATCTTGAAAGCAAGAAACAAGCAATGAGCACATCCGAGCTCCAATGACTTCCTTTGAGTTCCAAGCCTGAAATCAACCAAATTGGACACTAAGAGCACGAAGTTAAGACAATTTTTAATCATTTAACAAGCTTAAAACTAACCCATAAGGATCAAATACGGTTACCTTTGAGTTTGAACCAAAAACTTGCAAGAACAACTCCAAATGCACTAATTCCATTAAAAACGAGCTAAGGGTTTGTTGGGATAACTTCGGGAACGCAAGGGAGGAAGGAGAGCTACGAAAATGGCAAATGGGGGAGATGATGAATAGTGTCATCTCCTCCATTTATACCCAACTTAGCCCAACTTTCTTCCACTTGTCACCTTGGCCTTTAAACTTAACTTTAAATCACTTAGGCCACTTAAACACTCCCCATTGCCTTACTCATTGGTCACAAAGAAAGATTTTTCTTACCCAAAAACTCTGCCCTTGAGTCACCTAAGCCATTATAAGACATAATAGCTTAATCTCTTACTTAGTACATCTTTTCACCCTTAACTTTTGCTTTTGGTTCAATGACTATAAATACTTATGGTCTTAACTCAACTAGCTAAAAAAAAAACTTGCATAAACCTAATTTTACTAAAATTACGGTCATGCCACTGACTTAGGCCAAAATTATCATTTTGCCCTTTTTGCCCCTTAGGTGCCAATTACTATTTGGAACTCAATTTAACCTTAAGTAGCTTGCTTTCTTTGCTTAATAAAACTTATTTGAGGAAAATAACTTGAAATTCACTTACCTCAACATTTAATGTAAAGGAAATACTAGGAGAGCTTTTACAGCTTTAACCTGAGCCACTGGTCAAAATCCAAGCCATCAACTTTGGTTTCCTTAATGTTGGTGGACGAAGATGATGAACCTGATGGAATTGCTAATTGATCTTCTAATTTTAGTTCCAATTTGCTAGATGAGTGGTTGGATTGCATTTTCTAAACCCTAGCTTAGGCTGCAGGAGTAGTGCTCCCTCATTTATTAGCAGTGCCCCATCATCTCCCTTATCTTGATGAGAGCAGGTACGACTTTCAATCCATGTAAGCAGCTCACAAATGTCATTAAGGTCACATGCACGCATTTCGTCTCATAATGGACTAAGTCACTTAATTTAGCAAAGGTGAAGGACTAAATCACTTAATTAAGCAAATTTGAGGGACTAAGATACTTTGAATCAAAGTCTAGGGACTAACTTGTATGAGTTTGAAAAGTTAAGTGACCAACTATGCATTTAGGCAAAAAAAAAAAAAAAAAAGTTACAATAAGTCGTAGGACCATTGAATCAATGTGGATGAGACCCATGACGTGACATAGAAACGTGAGTGGTTTGACATGACATTATAAGCTTCATGATAGTGGGAGGATGAGAAATGAAATGCAGCCAACATTGATTTTGAAAGAATGTTGTTTCAGCTCAGACTGCATTGATCACTGAAAAAGTTACAATTTTACTTTCCCAAGCCAGAAAAAAAAAACTTCAAAAAGAGTTGGTGTTCCACGTTGATCTTAAAATGCACTCATTCCATTTTACACTAATTAACTATTTTATCTTTTTTAATTAAATTTTAACATGAACATACTTATATTAATATATATTGAAAAGTATTTTAAAAATGGTATTTAGAAACTATAATTTTTAAAGTTTTATTTTCATACAAAATATTCATATTTTTATGATAGATTTTTTTAAAAAATAAAATTATAAATTAATTACTGTAAATAATAAAATGGTAAGTTTTTACAAAACGGAGAGAATATTTTTTTTTTCTCAAAATTTTTGCTTTTACTGCTCTCCTAGCGCAAAATAAGAATTCAAACTCTTTTGAAAAAAAAAAAAATTTCAAAATGCTTCAGGCCCACTTTGGGGCTTTTAAATGAGCCCACTATCGAGCAGCATGCTACATGTGGGTTTACAGTCCACTAGATGGTTCCTCCGCATTTTAAAGTCGGAATAAGGTCTGGCTCACGTTTCTACGGCAGGTCTTTTCAGGAAAACCCGGTTGAGTTTTATTGGTTGCAGAGATCACAATTTCTCATTTTCTCTCCTTTCTTTTTCTGACACAGTAAGTTAACAATAAGAGTTTATTTACTCTTTCTATATAGAACAGTTAACTGTTAGCAAGTCCTCTTGTTCCTTGCACGACAAGCTTTTAGTCAGGCTGTTGCTTAATCTATCTTTTTGTTCTTTTCTATACATAATCTATTCATATTGTTAGTGCCCGACCGGTGATGGGTTTCTGGTTGGAATGACTCTTAAGAATAACTCATATATCCACTACGTTACTTTCTCTAATGCAAAATGCGTATGCCATAGTCTATGACGGTTCATACAATCACGTAAGTGTGATCCTTCTTGGATTGTTTTTAATAGAATATATTTTCTGTCCTACTTTCCTTTAGATTAAAAAAAAAAAAGAACATACTTACGCTTGAATTAGATTATCAAAAGCTGAAAGTAGATTTTTTGGTATTCTTAAGATTATTCTGTGTCCATATTTAAAAGTTACTTCCTAGAGACACTGACGGAGCTATGTATATTTTTGAGGAGGCCATACCAAACTCTTTATATATACTAACTAGAATGTAGATGTTATTGTTATAATTGGTCAAAATTACAAAGCAACTCTAAATTTTATTTATATTTACATTTGGACATTTTGTTTTCAAACTAGACAAATTCATCCAAGTAATTGTGTTTTCTAGTTGTAAACTAATTGCCTTGTCAAATGTGTACCAATTTAGTATGTGAATCATTAATTTAACAATATGAAATTGTTCTTTCTTTTTCAATAGGTAATTTTGTTATCATGTGAAATGCTATGATTTTCTTAAGCTAAGCAATTAATTGTTTGAATTGGCTTCTTTGTTATATATATTTTTTCATTATCTCTTGTTTTGTTTGGTGTCAGCTGTTTTCTAAGAAAAGTAATAAGTAACGAGAAAATGCAGTGAATTTATTTGAGTGAATTATAGTATTTGTGCTCAATAGGATTCAACAATTTTACTTATATGAGAACATTTTTTTAAAATGAAATATCAGTATTGACCCCAAACAGCTAAATCATGGCTACATCATGATATAATTACATGCATAAGCAAAGAATTTCCTCAAAGTAAATTTACTCATATATAAAATCTTAAATCAAATCAATAGTTTTATTTAAAGTGGGCAAAACCCACTCTCATGGTACAGGGCATTACTTCCATGC
This sequence comes from Aquilaria sinensis, assembly GCA_005392925.1. Classification (NCBI taxonomy): domain Eukaryota; kingdom Viridiplantae; phylum Streptophyta; class Magnoliopsida; order Malvales; family Thymelaeaceae; genus Aquilaria; species Aquilaria sinensis. Next base: position 143,380 of record SMDT01003010.1, on the reverse strand, counting down.
GCCGGGCTTTAGTCTGAGCTCGGACACCCAACTCTTAATTAATTTTCGGTGAGTTCCGAAGGCTATGGAGCTTTTGTCGGGCGGTAAAGGAAGTTTGATTTTTGTAAGTGCGTTCGAATCTTGCGGAAGTAATTGTCTTTAGTTTTTCTTTCTTTCTTTTGTTTTTCCGTTTTATTTCTCTACTAGTTTTTTTTCTTCAATTTTGTTTCTCTGTTTTAATTTTCTGTTTTACTTCTCTGTTTTTTTATTTTGTATTGTTCCAGTTTTCTTTCCTTTTCTTTGTCCTGTTTTTTCTTTCCTTTTTATTTTAGCTTTTTTATCTAATTTTTCTCCAGTTATTTTAGTTTCTAAACCTTTACTTTTTTAAAACTTTTGTTTGTTTGTTTGTTTGTTTTTTTTTCAAAATTGTCAACTAATAAAAAGAATAAACATATACAAGTATTGATAAAAAACAAATAACTGCTAATAAAAGAATAGACAACTAATTCATTTAAATAACAAGTATAAATTGATAAAAGAACAAATATGTACTATTAAAAGAACAAACAGTATCTAAAGAACAAGTAGAAAAAAAAAATAAAAAACAAAACAATTACTCATAAAAGAACAAATAACAATTAATAAAAGAACAAACGGTATCTAAAAAATAATGAGAAATTCATAAAAGAACAAATAGTTTTAGTAAAAGAAAAAACAATTACCGATAAAAAAAATGAGTATTAATAAAAGAGCAGACAAGTTGTTTATCTAAAGAACAAATAAGAATTGATAAAAGAACAAATAAATACTGATAAAAAAATAAATAACTACTAATAAAATAACATACAATTAGTTTATCCAAAGAACAAATAGGAACTAATAAAAAGAACAAACAACTGCTAGTAAAAGAACGAATAATTACTAGTAAAAGAACGAATAATTACTAATAAAAGAACAAACAACTACTAATAAAATAACAAATAAGAACTGATAAAAAATGAATAAGAACTCAATTTTTTAGTGTTATCTGTTTGTTTTTCTTTTTTAGATTTTCTTGTATTAAGTTCCAGATTTTTTTAGGACATATTGAAGGAAATAACAGACTAGAGCAAATAATGAAATAAGAAAAAAATGAAAAAAAAAAAAGAGAAACTGAAAAAGAAATGAGAAAACAAAAACAAAAACAAAACTGGAAAAAGTAAATATAAAATAAAGCTAAAAAAATTAAAATGAGGTGCAAGGAGAACAAACAAAAAAAAATTGGGGAGAATTAAAAAACTGAAAAAGAGAGATAAAAAAAAAGTTGGGAAGAGGTTTTTGGAACCCAAACCAAGGTTCTTTTCCACAGTCCAACTGCAAGCTGACCAGTTGGCCCATCAAGAAAGCTTTGTTAAAATCGTTAAAAACTAATATATGTATATTATACGTTTTCGGGCTCAAAATGACAATTTACAACTTTTTAAGGGATGATGCATGTAATTAGCTAGGCCTATGCAATACTTACTCAATCGTATAACTTTCTTGCGTTTGTGATGGTAGAGTAGATCGCTCTCGATCGGATCTGTTTGGATATCAGAATAGAATAGAACAGAAGATCAGAGATACCTGATTTCTTCAGCTAGCGAATCTGCACGTGGGTTTGACGCCTTGTTTTCCTAAGCTTGACGGAATAATATCTTCCCAGATTTTTTCAGGATTTATTCTTGCAACGTGTAACATTATTTTTTAGAGAACTTTCCCACAAATAATTCCAAAAAGACAAATATCTCATAGAAAATTGGTAGAAGCAAAATAAGCCACTATTCTTTCTGGCTTGGACCAAGTATGCCACCATGCATCGATTCAAAGCCTGCAATCATATACCAATAACGTTACATTGTTTGGGGAAACCGCATCAGAAAAATCCTTCTTTTAGTCCCTAGATTTTTTTTTTTTTTACAACAGCCATTTTCTCCCTTATCTCAATTGTTGCACCCAGCCCTTGGATATAGAGGATTGCTCTGAGGGGCTATTAATTGTATGAAGGGTTAAATTAAAGACAAAATTTGATCATCTTGGACCTTTTTTCGCAGGTGTGCATTACAGGAAGAGATATATATATTATGATCTACTTCAAGGAAGGATATAAGTGAATATTGATTACATATCACTACTACGGAGCGAGGAGCCGTGGAAAGGTTCGCGTCGCGTAGCAAATTAATATTCAAGATTTGAATTGATTAGCTAAATATATATATAATTGATTCGGCGGATGGAAAGTTTACAATGCTCCAGTAACTAGAATTAGACATTGGGGGTTAGCACAGGGTGATGTTCTAGATTAATTTCTAGTACATTAATTTGTGGTTCGTCCTTTTAGTTATATACCTACACAGTGAATGTGATTTATATATGTATAAATATATATCAGAATGAAATTAAGTGGATCCATATATCTCTTGTTTTGTTGCTTGATTTTGGATGTCTCAGCAAAAAATTGACGTAATGAAGACGAATCCTCGCTAATCCTAATCAACACAATCCATAATGAAGAATTAGCGCAATTCTCTTCCCCCCATTAATTCCTTGGGGTCAAAGACAGACAAGGAAGGCTTTGAATTTGATGTGAGCGTCGATGGATGTTTGAAATATAGTTTGCCAAATCAGTGACTTGTTGTGGCCCAAAATAGTAGTAGAAGTGGAGACGCAAGAATCGTGGTGACCTTTGATTGGGTGTCGAAAAAAAAAGCAAAAGAAAAAGAAAAAGGCAAGGAAAAGGTTGGTTGTCAGGTTTAGATGAAAGGGACCTAAAACCAGAAAGCAAAGTTATACAATTCCTTAATTAGACAACTTAAGATTGGTCTCTGGTCGGTGGATTTTGCATGCCCCCATGCATTTAATTAATTACATGAACACCTCATCAATGAACATGTGGGTGAGTTGAGTTAGATCCCAGATCTCAAATGCTTACTCTCTCCATATAGGCTGCCTATGTGTGTATTGGGGTTTTAAAGAATATACCTTCCAATTTTACATATGCTTGTGACACGATCTTTAAACGTATAAATAGAGGCACGTAATTGACATTTTTTTTTTTTTACATTTTAAATATTAGAAATATATTAATTTTTTTATTGATTAAATAAAAATTATTAAATAAATATATTTACAAAATTTAAAAATTATTATTAATAAATTTGTCAAAGAAAAAGCACCATAGGCATGAATAAATAAATAAATAAGAAGCACATAATAGATATAAAAAACACAAAGTAATTTTAAATGCACCATCAGTTTTTAGTTGACATAATATCTAGTACTCTGTTTTATTCAAGTTTAAAAGGAAAATTTGGTAACATAAAGAATAGGATAAAATTTGTGAATAGTACCCAATCTTTAATTCATGCTTTTTTATCATCTTTATCATATTAAATATTCCCTTTTGGCTCTAAACTTTTTAAATATTTCATATTAATCCTCAATTAGATGAAATTTGCTAACTCTAAGTAACTATGTAATATCAGCTCTTTCGAAATTTTTTTGAATTGTTTGGTAATTTGCTTTCAAGAAATTTTGAGCTGAGTAATTTTTTTTACACCTAATAAAAAATTACATTATTTTATTTTTTCCATAAATGAAATAGTAATTGTGCATCATTTATGCACTCATGTAAAGTTTCTTGTTGGGCCAAGGAAGTATTTATAGTAGGGACCAAATCAAAATATCTTTAATGAGTTTAGAATAAATAGAGAGTAGTCAAAAGTTGAGATGAAAATAAAATGATGATGAAAATATTGTAGATTAGCTGCATAATTTAGCCTCCGTAATTTTGAATATTGAAGAATTATAATTTTTTAATATATAATTTCATTATAAGTAATTTTTATCCCATAAACCTCCAAACCTTTTCCCTTGTTATACTTAAGCCCCCACATAATCAAAGTTTTTACCACAATTCTAAAATTATTGATTTTTTTAGAACTTATAAAAACAAAAAGTTTCTAAAATATAAATTTATTTATAACTTCTAATAATATAAATTTACTTTCAATTTGATACAATTCATTAATTCAATTTTATTTTTACAGTTTATTGAAAACCAAAATTAGTTCTTGGTAGATTTTATTTTTCATAGAATTCCAGTTTTAAAGTCTTACTATAAAAATGTTAAATGTTATATGTGACAAATTTAATATTTTAAATAGTTATATTTAATAATTTCAAAACTTACAATCTAAGGGTAAAAGTAACCAAATTTAAAAATAATTAATTTGCTAAAATCTTTCTATTAGATGACCTATTTGATAGCTATATAAATTTAAGGACATGTTTGTTGTAAAATTGGAATATAGTAGAGACTTAGGAAATTCATTCACAAAAGTAAAATAAAAGCTCAATAAATTTACTGCATGCAATTAGATATATTTTTTTTATTTTTATAGTAGTGAAAATTAAATATTCAATTTCAAATTTAGCTCTTATCAAAAGTGTAAAATAACTTATTATTTAAAGAGAATTAAGATTTTTCCATAACAGTAAAACTAAGGAATTAGTTGTGATTCAAATTTAAGATTTAACAATATATTTCATTCAAGTTATAAAGTTATTAAATTGATAACATGTTATGATGCAAGGCTTGATTTATGCTATTGTTGTAATTTTTCATAAAATGAAAAGCATTTTTTTCATTTTTTTGTTTTTCTTATAAAATTCTAACATTGATATAAGTTTAATTGTATAGTAAAAAGTTTAGTCCCAACTAGAGAGCTCAACTCACCTTGAGGAATGTTGGTTAATGTATGGTGAGGGTTCAAATCTCTAAACACTTTGCCCGAAAAAAAAAACACATGCTAAATATGGTTGATACATTTTAGGTTTTGAAAAACATGTAAAGTAACTCTTGTGTTTTAATAACTTTAACATACACTCTTAACACTTCATTAAATGCTTCTGATTACCAAAAAAATGTCAATTTTAGTTCTTATAAAAAGAGTTAAAAGACCAATAATGTAATTAATGTTAAAAAGGTGAAGTCATATGTTTCATTGAATTATGCACTTAATTATAATAATACTATAGTGTTACTTGTGTTTCTATCATAATATTTTTTACTGTTAAATTAACTCAATAATTAATATTTATGATTTAATGGTAAAATTGTCAAGTCAGTTTATGTATCTTCACTATTTTTATTTATCATATTTAGTTGCACTTTTAAGTTCTAATAAAAACATATGATTTAATAAGTTAAAAAGTAGAGAAATTGAATAAATTAATCTTGTGTTTAAGAGCATTTTTTTTATAGTAATGTAAACATAGGGGCATTTTTGTTGCAAAACTTAAACTTTAGTGGCAACTCATAGATTTTTGCTATAACAGAGGAAAAGAGCTAGGGTTTGCGCAAATATTATTGTCCCAGAATCAAGCTTAAGTGCTCCCATGCGATTTTCTTCCATTTTTGTGTCTAGGATGTTCGAATAGTCTTAAAACTCTAATTAAATATATAACTACGAATTTAGGTCTTATTAAAATAGTAAAATGTCTTATAACTAAAGGATAAAAAGGTCATTCAATGCTATAGCAAAGTACGGGGTATGCGCAAATCTTATTGTCCTAGAATTAAGCTTAAGTGCTCCCATGTGATTTTCTTCAATTTTTATATCTGTTATGTTCTAATAGTCTTAAAACTCTCATTAAATATATAATGATAAATTTTGGTCTCATTAAAATAGCAAAATATCTAATAAAAGATAAAAATGTAGTTCAACATTTGTGCACATTCATACTTTTTATAATATGTAGATATTAATATAGATATACATGTTTGGTGGTTGGGACTTAGGATAAGAAAAGTTGTTAAATACTCAGACCTACGGTTTCACTCACAAATGAGTATAAGTTATCCACCGATCGTCATATTTATTTATAAATTTGCACAATTCAATTCTTTAAATATTATTTTGTTAATGTAGCACCTATCATCAGAATATGTACCATTGATTATTTTTAAGTTTAATTCCGTTTCAAATTTCATTATTGTTAACTAATTGTTAAATTTTTTTATTCAACATCTGCGCTTAAACAATACTCATATTGCATGCTCTCCTTTTCTTTACAAATGTATAATGAATAATATTTAATTTTGGATGCAGTGAATTTTAAAAAACGACAATCATCTTCATAGATCAAAAGAATCATTTCATTGCTGATTTATGTTTTTCTCTCTGTTTTTTCTTTTTTGGCATGTGCGTGCCTTACTTATAGACCCACCAACTTACCTGAGATTAAACCAAAATGACGGAGTAGCAAAAGTATAACTAAGGAATCTCCGTGCTTTACTCTCCCAAATGTTGTATAATCGAAAGAAAGTGGTCTTGTATCTTAGATTGTAGATATTTTTCACAATTATGAGTTCCTTTGGTGGCAAAATTTCAAAAACAATCCTTTTTTATTGAAAAATCAGGATAGATTTTGATCAAAGAGAGTAGCTATAGGGTATACCTAGTGTACCTCACTACTTCCTTGTTTTTGCATTATTTATAACACGTTTGTTTGAAGAGAACAATACATTTATCTGAAGAGAATAACACTTCACAAAACAATATATTTGTTGAATGAAATAACATTTTTCTGTTGAATCAAATAATATTATTTATGAACAGATTCCACCCCCCCAAATTAAGTATATTTTACAGAACACTAAATTTGTAAGAATGAGATAACATTTCTTACTAAACAGGACAATTTCATTTACGAACAATACATTTTACAAAATGAGCAGTATATTGCAAAATAACACATTTATCTAAACGAAACAATATTTCTTATTAAATCGAACAACATTATTTATGACTAGTATTTTCTTTTCAAATGAACAATATTTTACAAACACCACATTTGTAAGAATGAAACAACAATTCCTACTAAAAAGAACCACACTTATAACTGAAAATGAGCAATATTTATGACTGAATGAAACAACATTAATCACGAACAATACATTTTATGAAATGAACAACATGTTGCAATATAGCTCATTTGTATGAACAGAACAACACTTATTATAAATAGCCTATCTTACAAAATAAACAGTATATTATAGAACATCACATTTTTATGGTAGAAACAACACTCACTACTGAATGAAACATCAATTATTATTGAACAGAATAACACTTATTACGAACAATACATTTTACAAAAATGAACACAATATTATTGAATAACACATTTGCATAAATGGAACAACACTTATTACTGAACCGAACAACACTTATTACTGAACGGAAAAACATAATTTATAAAATGAACAACATATTATAGAATAACACATTTATATGAATGTAACATCACTTATCACTAAATGGAATAGCACTACGGAATAAAAGTATATTTGGATTTAAATAAAAGCTGAGTTTTTCAGTATCACTATCAACGTACTCTTTCAGCCAATTTTTATTGAATCGACACCATAATTTACAAACAGTAAATTTTAAAAAATAAACAGCATATTATAGAACAATACATTTGTACAAATAGAAAAAATACTTCTTTCTGAATAGAACACCATAATTTACGAACAGCACATCTTAGGCAATGAACACCATATTACAAAACAACACATTTGTATGAACAAAACAACACTTCTTATTGAACAGAACACCATAATTTATGAATAACACATCTTATAAAATGAATAACATATTAGAGAATATTACATTTATATGAAAAGAACAACAATTATTACTGAACAGAACATCACAGTTTATGAATAATACATCTTACGAAATGAGCAGTATATTGTAGAACAATATATTTGTCTGGATAAAATAGCACTTCTTGATAAACAAAACACCATAATTTACGAATAACACATTTTACGAAATGAACAACATATTAAGAACAATATATTGGCATCACTATAATAACAATTCTTATTGAACAAAGCACAATAATTTATGAACAATATATCTTATAAAATAAAAAACATATTACAGAATGACATATTTATATGAATAAAACAACATTTCTTGCTGAACAGAACATCATAATTTATGAACAATACATCTTACATAATGAACATCATATTAGAGAATAACTCATTTGTATGAATGAAACAACACTTCTTACAGAACATAACAGTAAAATAGTCATTCTAAAAAAATTGCATAATTTATATTTTATTATCTTTTTTCTTAAAATATATTAATGCATTCAATAAAATATTTAAGAGTAACACATTTTTATGAATGGAACAACACTTCTTACGACACGAAACAACACAATAATCATTCTTAAAATAATATGTATAATTTCTCTTTATTTTCTTCCTTCTTTTTGCCTATTAACAATCTAATTGCGTGTGTTATTTAATCACATAAACCAAGCTTAAAGAATGAAAATAAAATAAACTGAAGGAAAAAAGCAAAGCAAACAAAGAGTGTTTAGTTCAAAAAAATGGATCAGAATAACATAAATATCAAGGGAAAAAATGTTCATATAAAGATGTGTTGGTGTTGAACTAATAGTGTTTCTCTTTCAAATCTTAATTTTTAAATTTTGAATGAACCATTCGAGATTCAATATTCTTCTTTTTTTAGTACTTTGGATTTTTCTCCTTTTCTTAAAATAATCATTAGTGCATTTTAGATTTGAATTTCATTAATTGGATGGATGAATCTAGTGGTGAGTGGCAAGAAAGAGAAGGGAGGAAAAAGATGAAGTGGACGCTAACAAATACTTATATATAAGATGTGTAGTGGCAAATTTGTAAATTAACTAAAAGTCTGTGCGATCTGTGTATGCTAGGTATAGTTTAGCCTTTGTCTTGATCAAATATATCTGTCCCCACCAATTCTTTAAGAATATATACATACAACTATGAGTGGTACCAATTGATTCTAGCATTTATCAAGTTGTTTGACTTTGAACCCAATTTTGCAATCAATGAGCCAAGGTTATTCTGTTTCAAGCTTGGCCTTATGCCGGTTTCGATATTTGAATCTCTTATTGAATCAAGCTTTACCAGGTTATCTTCAGTTTGACAAGTTTTCGAGTCTTATGAATCTTATATGATATTAATATAAATATGTTTAGTTGTCAACTAGAGTCACTAAATACCATTAATTAATATTAAATATAATTATTTTGGAACAAACTTGTGCTTGAGCATGCGTACTTGAGTACAAACCAAGCTCCACGCATCAAGTCTTTCAACTAAGCATCAAGTTCATTGAACCGATTCTAGACATCCATTAACCCAAACTTGAGCTTCATTATAGTGACCTATTGAGCTAGCGCCTACCTCTATATATATTGAGTTGAGTTCGAAAGAGGGATGTTTAGACTCAGCTCAACTTGTTACCATTGCTACATACAACAAAAAATAACCAATCCTTTAATCCAAAATTGATATATCATTGTTAGCTGGAGACTGTACGTTCCACCACCATTTCCTTCGGACATCTCGTCGTAAAACAGAAACATATAAAGCAAAAATGAATAAAAACAGAAAGGGAAAGTTACAATTACCTCCTGAAGTTTATCTTAACCTACAGTTTATCCCCTTTATTTTTTAAAAGTTACACTTTGCCCCCTGGCTCTTTTATATTGTCTGATAACAACTTCTGAAACTGTAATTAAATTGTACAATAGTCATTTGCAGTAATTTCAATCTCTCAAATATTTTTTTATAGTTAATAGACATTTTAAATTATCAATTTTTTCTTTCTGTAAATGAATTTATCTTGTTATAAATGCATATCAGTATTTTTTAAATGTCGGTTAGTTATGAAAAAAATATTAAAAATCTTGAAATTACTGGAACATGATTATTAGACAGTTTAATTTAGGGTTTCAAAAGTTGTTATCAGAAACTATAAAAGAAGGGGGTAAAGTGTAGTTTTTAAAAATATAAGGGGCAAAATGTAGGTTAGATCAAACCATAGGGTCCCTTTTGTAATTTACCCAAACAGAAAATGAGAAAAACTGTAAGCCGAGAAAAGTTTGACGGTAAGACCAAGACCAAGAGCCTGTGTTGTAACCAAATTTTGGCCACATATTTACGGCGACTTTGGAGTTTATGTGCGTTTATGGTATTTAATTATCAATTGGCTGACTAGTGGCTATGGCTTAGAGGAAATGACTGATTCTGAATTTAACCTAACTCGACACCTGTAACGATCTAGATCTCCAGAAACGTGTCGCAACTCCAGACGCATGAATCCCCACAAGCAGGCTACTTGCAGCGATCCACTACAGTGTTCTCCCCTCTTGTCTCTCCAACCGAGGCACGACCCCTTAGGTGAGCAAGTTTGTCTTTTTCCGGCGACGAGCTTTATGCCTTTGCCTATCTCTATAAATACGTAAATTACGGGCCTAGCTTCCTCAACCGCTGATCTGAAGCTCTCTCCGACTGACGAAGGAAATAGCATAGTAAAATAAACTTTCTGGAGAAAAATAATGTTCTTGAAATCGACGTCGGGGCCGATCCACATCGGGCAGGGTCATGATGATAAGATGAAGAAGGGGTGTGCAGAAGGCAGCTTCACGGCGTTAACGGTTTGGAGGAAATCGCTTATTGTAACGTGCAACGGGTTCACGGTGATCGATTCCTTGGGAAACCTGGTTTTTCGCGTCGACAATTACAAGGGTCGTCCCAAGGAGCTCATTCTCATGGACGCTTCTGGAAAATCAGTTCTGACAATGAGACGACGTCCCAAGGTTAGCAATTAATTGGTTGTTAAATGTCGATTTTCATATACAAGTTGATATATATATATATATATATATATATGCGTGTGGCATGTTTTGATATTGAAGTGCAGAGACTAAGACTTGTAGATAGCTGGCTTGTGCATGAAGGAGATGATGAGGAAGGGTCGAGAGAGCCGGTGTGGTGGGTGAAGAAGAGCATCGGCGTCTTCAATTTTGGCGGCTCCAATAATGTCTTGGCTCACGTTTACCGTGGAACCTCGTATGAGAGGTGTGCTTACGTGGTCCAAGGATCATACGCTCACAGATCGTGCAGAGTGGTGGATGAGGCGAAGAGGGTGGTGGCGGAGATCAGGAAGAAGGACGATGTTGCGGGAGGAGTTTCTTTTGGTTTGGAGGTCTTTCTTCTCATAGTATGTGCCGGCATAGATGCTGGCTTCGCAATGGCTCTCGTTTTGCTCCTTGATCAAATGTTTTCCTAGATTCATTCTTATGCTCTCTCTTTTAATAATTTCACTTACCTATTTATATTTTAGTGTTTTATAAGTTAATTAATTTTTGAAATTTTGTTGATCAATTGTGAATAAAGACTAGTTATTATTGTCGATTTTTTACAGAACACATGTATATGTATGCATATATATGGGGATGACTGAACTCTGCCAATGCAGCCAAGCTGTATATTGGCACAAAACTTCACAACCCTATCATGACCCAATTAAAGAAGGGGTACACACAAATTAAATATGTACTACTCTTTTACTAGTAGATGACTCTAAAACTTTGCTTAATTAATTTGAAAAGTAGCGGGCAAGTGTTGGAAACCCAGCCAAAGGGGCCGGGTAGCTAGGACCAGGAGGACTTGCAATGGGCTCACGACGAGCCACTAGGCACCAAGAGAAAAAAGATGATTGATCAATTACTTGGTGTATGGTTCAAAAGGTATGTCCAAAGCACATGAGATCCGGAACTTCAGTCCAATCCGTGCTTTGGGCTTCTTGTTGCTGCCCAACAAATAATTTGCAGTCCAATGATACAATCGATGGAGTGACCAGTGCCAGAAAAGAAACCGCATGCGGTACAGAAATGCGGAACGGAATTTACTTTGGTTTAAACTATTCATTCCCTGCATAATACAAACTCTATAAACTACTAGTAGTATTTACTAGTCATTTGAAAATCATATACACCCTAGGGCAGGCAACTCCCTAATTCGAAAAATTCATCTCATAGATTGGCGAAAATCCAAAATTTATCTACTCATCAGATAGAAAGTGTAGCTCAATACATATATATATATTTATTAACCAGCCGATCGAGAAAAGCAAGAGAGAGACCAGGTAGAGGGAGAAAAGGAATCCCTTCTTTTACCATTGCCCCAGCAGAAGCTTTACATAAGGCAAAGAATTCCCTACAATCATCTACACCTATCTTGACGTTACAGACATTGGAATCTCATCTTCCCGTACAACAGTGGTTTGACAATCTGACCTTCCAACCTACACATAAACATATGTACAAAACAAACTACACTTCTCCTGTGTTCCCTATCCAGCACACCCCACATATTCAAGGCTTGCAATGACCATCCTAACAAATAAGCTTCCGTATACTAAATACACTAAAAATTAACACAAGACTTTGTTCCAGGCTGTGATACTACCTGATCAGTCTAGCGACATGAGTTTTCGCAACTTGTGTTGACTGCTGCTCACAGCTGCTGCTGGCAGATGCACCATGGAGGTTTCCTTTATCTTACAGGTACTGGTGTGTTTCACATCCACATTGTCATACCTAGCTGATTTTCCTGGTGATGTCCTACTTGACCTAGGAGTCGACCATGTTACTGGTCCTTTTCTAATGGAACTGTTATGAGTAAGATCTCGTTTCCTCCCTACAATACAGAGCTTTGGCCTCTTTGACGGCACAATTGGATCCATGCCTCTCGCCATCAGCAGGTCAGAGTCCAGTAGGGGTGAAGGCGAAACACACACTTGTTCAGCCTTTTCAACCATATTCAACCTACGGGCTTTCATTGACTTTTGCAAAGACTTTTTTGTCAGAATGATCCCACCTAGCTTCCGTCTCTTTGGATCCTTTGCAATATCATACAGCATTCTAGCAGCAGCTAATACTCCTGGACAGTGACCAGCTGTTGCAAATGCAAATGAAAGAGAGAATAAAATCAAAATTCAAAGAAAAATAATCAAAGAAGAAACAATAGGTACAGAAACAGAAATAGTTCATATTCTCATGCATGACCAAAAAAAAAGCAATGCACAAATACCATGCCATATGGCATACATGCAGGTCAAGCCACAAAACAACTGCACTAATCAGGATCAACATCTGGTTCTATTGAGTTCAGTTACTGCATAATAGTAGGATATCCAAAAGTCTTCCACTATTCAGAGTGAAAATTAAGAATATAGTAGGGTGAAATCACCAGAAGATATAGTATGAAGAATGCTCAAATCCCACAGGTCAAAAAGTTTGAATGGAGGAAGCGTTTATAATGTGGATTTGAATTCTAAATTAGTTAAAAAAACAAAAAGATGGCGAAGCATACCATTCCATTGATCCTTTGATTGAACTCCATGTTCTGCATTTTCAGGAACAATAGTAGTCGTCATTAGGCTGACATACAACAATAGAGAGGGGGGATGGGAAGCAGGAATGGAGAGAAACTCCTTTAAAGAATATGTCCTTACCAAGCGAAATATTGACAGCTCCAGGACAAGTAGCCCCTGAAGATGAATCCCTCTCATACGATGCAGGAACTCCACTAGAAACAGTAGTCTTATTTCTTATACAACCAAGGTCCGGAGGGAAAGGAACCAGGGTCTGATTGTAAACAACTGATTCCAGGTCAGTAAAACAATTGGTTGAGGTCATAGGGGAACCGAGTTTGTGCGTGATTTTCATCCACCGACCTGGACATGTGCTTCTGTTTGCCAACAACTTGACTGCATCAGAATTGGTTCTAGAATGTCCATTATAAGAATGCGACCAGGGGAATGGTGGCAAGCTTGCTCGACGAGACATTTGCTTGCCTAGACGTAAATCAGATGTATTCCTTGATGATGCAGAGGACTTAGCAGCATCCTGCAGCAATGTTTCCAAGTCCTTGGGTGGAGGCAATGCCAAGCGCTCCAAAATATCTTTAGTCTGACACATAGGGGACTCTGATAGGCAAGTTGGTATTTCGAGCCCACCACACGAATCCTGGTTCAATATAAGGAAAAAATTCTCAACTTCCAGAAACAAAATCACAACATGATTGTATAAAAAAATCTGAAGGAACACCTCACAGTAGGCAATCCAAAATTGTAACAATTTGATGTCACTTGTTCATTACTCAACTCAATGGCAACTACGATACAAGCATGACTAGTCTACATTGTAGTCATGGACATTTTTTAAGCCAATAGAATTAAGGAGCCTGAATTTTGCGAACTTTAGGAAGCAAAGCCAACCATAAACAAACAGCAACTTTTCAGCTCATAACAAACCTTACTACAGGATGACAAAGTTGGTTCACCGGTATCTACATGATCAGCAATGCTGAAAACTGCTGCACTAGGAGGGCATTGGAAATGCTTTCCGGCTGGAAGCACAGAGCAGGCATGCCTAACCACATGCAGAAAATTTTCTTTCCCATTTGGAGCTTGCTTCTCCCTGTCTTGTCTTGAGTTGGGACACTTACAATTGCCATCAAGGAGATCACTAAGTGATAGATCCTCTATAAGCTTGGTGAGATCTTTTACATCCGACTTCAAGCCATATAAACCTGACATTATGTGCAGACGTACCAAATGAATGACAGGTAACCAAGGCAAAAAGAAATACAGAAGACACATGCAAACACATGTATACAATAAGTTTCTAGATTGCTACCATCACAAGCTTGACACATCACATTTTGCAATCACACCATCAAACTGAGGCATTCTGAAAATGGTTAGCTCCAAAGTACTAAAACAGATGGTTACCAATGAAGCCACCATGATGTTTATAAGGATCAAGTGAATCAATGAGATGAATATCATTGGAAACCTAATGTGATAACCACAGAAAAAAACAGTAGAAACCACAAAAGAAAATTATCTTCACAGACCAATCTAAATTACAAACAGAACTAAATACCCTGATGTCATTATTGCCAACAAATACAGTGTACAGCGCAGGGGCATACCAAGAAAGCTGTTCCCTCCACCACCCCCATTGGAATTTGTCGAACAAGCCTTCAAGGAAAAAGAGTCATATTTCAGCTTCAATTGAACTTTGAAATTTCTCCTGTCACCCCGTTTTCCATTAGAGCCGTTTTTCTGTTTCAATGTTTGGTTTTTCTCCAAAACATGTACTGCTTGATGACACCATCACAGGAAAAAGTGAAAAAGTGCAGAAAAAGGAAATAAAAAGAAATAGAAAGGAATTAGAAAGAATCAGTGACATCTCTATAAAGCTGCAATGACTCAAATTTCTCTGTCATCTGGAGAAAGAAGTTAAAATTCTCTAGAAACCAAAACGGCTTTATAAAAGATAGAGTATGATTTTCATGCGTGGATATCTATAAGACGAGTTTATCATCTTACCTTTGGGGATGCAAGCACAGTTGGTAGCTTTAATGTTCTTTGGTATTTTAAATTTTTAAATGCCTAAACACATTAAAAGAGTATTCTTCAGCTACAGCCTTCTATTTCCTCTTTAGGGACCAGAAAGCATCTAGTCACTAATGAGCTATCATGTTCATAGAAAGACCTACTAAGTTTTTTCCTATGCTATTGTAAGTCAAAAACACATAAATACAATAACGTGGAATATTCTACCCTACAGTCTACAAATCATTCTAATAGATGATACAGATTTCAACTCAGGTGTTGCACAAAATACGGCACTTATGTTGCCTGCTCCATTAGTTGTGATGAGATTTACAGAGATGAGTAACAATGATTGAGATAGATCAAACATCAAAATATTTAAATAAAGAGAAGTAATGAAATGGAGCAGATAAAACATAAGAAAACAAAAAAAAAAGTAGCATTACCAATTACATCTTTTGTCTCATCGACTCCAGCAGGATTCGAAGTCTCTGCCTGGTGACCAATCCGTGACCTCTTAGCACACCCATTACTACTACGGGGAACTTTTCCTATTTTTCTTTGCACTTGAACAGATTCTGGAACAGCATCCAGTAGGTGGCAACTAAGTCCATTACAATCACGCGGCTTAGATAATTCTTCACCCCGGGAATCATTCTGATCGCAAGCATGCCTACAGTTTCCAGTACTTGGAATTGTCTCCCAAGAAGTAGACTGCGAGACACTCACAGCGCCAGTGTCATCTGCCAAATGCAAATTCTTCAGCGTAAACCAGATAAATTGAAACGCAAGGTATACTCCACTTGGAAGCCAGAAAGGAAAGAAGGAAAAGAAATACATAGTTAAGAGGCCACAGCCGACAAAAGGTCATCACTGTCAAATTTACTACTATGTTTAACCCAATTTTGAGACCATTAAAGCATCCACAGAACCCTTAACTACTTTCCCAAGAAAGAACGATACTAACAACCAAATCAGATTCCATTCATTTCTTCCGATTCTACTTCTCGCCTCAACAATAACACAAGTAATTACACGAAAACGAAGAAAACCAAATAAAACTACGAAAAGAAAAACTGAAAAAGTTAAGGAGGAAAAACCTTTCCGTTTTAGTGAACTGCTACAACGCTCAATCAAGGAGTTAACAGGCGGCTCGGACTCCTCAGTAACCCTAAGCTTGGAAACATCAACCGGATAATTCACCTCCACAGCGTCCATCGCCAAATCAACCACCAAACACCCTTCAACCGAAGACTAAGATCAGGAAACCAGCGACTTTCGGCGAGAGAAGCGATTTGAAGCTGAGTCCCATCTTCTGCTACCTCAGAGTAGGTGGTTGAAGAGGAATCGAAGGAAGTGACCTCGGATCGGCTGAAAGGAAGTAAGGAGGCGTCTTTTGCGAAGAGGAAATCGGAGGAAAGTGAAGGAATCGGAGGGGAAATGGGAGGTAAGAGGAAGTCGGAAGAAGGTGAGAGTGGTGGTTGCGGCTGGTGAGTGGGAGACGAATTTGGGGGAATTTCAATTTCTAGGGCTAAGAGAGGGCGAGAGAGACCGATATTTATAGTTTTCGGGAAATTTGGCCGTCCGTCGGGGAAATTTCCGGTGAGGCCGTCACCACGTGACATCTGTGTTTTTTTAAGGGGGCTTGACGTTTGCGTTATCGTTTAGATTGAGCTCGCCTACTGTCTAGAACATGGTGTGCTAACAGATTTGCCAATAAGAAAGAGCCATGTCTTCGCTGAATAAAGTTCTTCGTGCTTCAAAGTTGTTTGATTGGTCGAGCAAGAGAGCACAGATTTAGGAAAGGATTTAGTGAGGTGACCATCTGTCTGGACGATCAATTAGCTAAGACCCAAATAATTTAGGAATCGTATTACTTGATTCACGATTTGCAATGACTCATGATTATCATGAGCCATCACTTAGGTTGTTCGGCATCAGGCCTGAAAACCAAATGGCCATCAACATTCATAAATATATCCTAAGCACATGAACCTTTCTTCATTCTGATTAGTCTATTGAACTTTTAAATTTGTGTCTTTGAGTTATTGGATATCTTGATTAAAAAAATTCTTTAACTGTGAACAAAAGATATAATATATAAAATTTAAAAAGCAAGTACAGAATTAAGATTACTCTTCTTTTTTCACAACAGTAGACGGTTAATAAAACTTAGAAATTATTAATATTAATTTTGTACTGCTCCCTATGTGAGTTTTGATTGTATTATAAAACGATATTATTCAATAAATTTTTATACTTATAATATTAGCTTGGATTGATTCTAGATAAAAAAAAATTATAAAAATAAAATAAGTTATTTCGATTGTATTATAAAACGATATTATTCAATAAATTTTTATACTTATAATATTAGCTTGGATTGATTCTAGATAAAAAAAAATTATAAAAATAAAATAAGTTATTTCGATTAATCAAACTTAAATGCAAACAAATTAAACCCAAGGGTTTGATATATGCTCATATTTATATCAACATTTTTAATATAATTTAACTAGTTGAAGAATTTTTCATACTTAGAATCAAAATACTAGATAGTAGAAGAAGAAAATAATAAAGAGGCCGCCGCCTCATGAGCCAAAGTCATATGTTGTTGAGATACCACTACCACTATACAATGATTCAAAGACTCCATAACATGCCGAAGATTGTTGGCCAACTCAAGATAGATAGTATCATACATTGACGTTCCTCATAAAACTACCAGAACCTGTGAATAATCAGTTAAAATAGTTACATTATTTTAATTGGTTTCAACTGTTGACCTCACAACTTCATCAATAACTCTTAATTCTACTTCTAGATCTAAAGCACAATTTTTTCAGGCAGAGGCCTCACAATATCTTGGTGGGGTGTTAGACCCCATCCAGAGCTAAGCCGCAACATCAAACTTTGAAGACCTTCGCCAATCACCATCTACCAAAAAAAGATGTTGAATTTTGGATGAATTATCCCTCTTCAACATGCCCCAAACTTGCCATAGAGAATTTAGGGGGTTAACTTTAAACACTGAAGCGTGGGGAAGAAAATATCTTGCAGAGTGAGGCTAATGGATAAGCTCATTGCAGTGTGATATAAGAAAAAAACTATTGAATGTAGATCGTCGAAACACAGTCTCATTTCATCCTAACCAGATGGTCCACAAAGTTGTCATAAAAAAGAAAAGGTAGCCAATCCAAGCCCCATTTTTTTTTATAATCAAAAGATTTAAGAGCCAGCCTTTAAATGAAAGATTATTATAACTTAGAGGATTAACACAGAATTGTCCCCAAATTTCCATTGAGCCACAGCAACCCCATAATAAATGCATTGAAGTTTCCTCCTTGATATTGCATCTGAGACAGCAGAAACTTACAAAACCTCCATGAGAGGCAAGGTTTGGTATTGTTGTTAATGCAATTAGGAGACACTTCCACATGAATGTCTTCATTTTATGAGGAAGACAAAAGCTCCATAATTGCTTTATAATGCCAAAAAATGAGGATACAGCAAAAATCCTTAGCTCTATCTTTCTAACTCCATGGACAAGTTTGTATTATGTAGAAGTTGATAAACATACCCCATTTTCTTATGTATAACAACCCAGAGTTACAACTTTCCTACATGGAAGGATATGGGCTTGCAGAGATAGAAGGAGCTTACATGAAAAGAACAAAATCTCTGATGTGTAGTGACAATAACATTTTCAAGCGTTCCCTATTCTAACATTGGCTATGATGAAGAGTTAGATTTGCGACTCTAAGGTTTTTAAATAGCTGGAGATTTGGATGAGAATAGTAAATGATAAAAACCTTGGCTGAATGTATTCAAAGAGTCTTAATAAAAATTTAAGCTCCTAATTAACTATCTTTTTTACATTGTTAAAGACCCATTTTCTTTTGTATATTTAGCAACTTGTTTAAACTTGTGTAGTCAAACTTTCAACTTCTTTTAGTACATTTGACAGCTCGATTATAGAGAGAAGAAAAGCAAGAAGTGCATAAATGAATCGAACTCAAAATAAACAGGATACCTCTGCCAGTGTTAGCATCTATTTAATTTCCAAAAATGTGGCTACCCGTACACTAACTTGCCCACACCTGCAAAACTTTTGGCAAGTACTAGTTTAATTAATTATGCTCCACTTTACATGTAACATTCCCAGATTAATATATTTATATCATAATTATTTTATTTTATGGTTGTTCATCATTAATTATTTCTAAATGTAAAATGTTTCCATAAAGTATAAAAATACAAAAAAAATAATAAAAAAAAAATTAATACAGAAATCTAGATTGTATTTGTGGGCAGTACTCACATATCCATAGGATAAGTGTTTGCTGAATGAACTTATGTATTGGTTTAGCTAAACCCGACACGCATTCATTTAGTTCACGTCGCATAATCCGTCAACATATCTAATTACATATTCTGCTTCAGTTACTGTGATGGACAGACTAAACTTGCAATAGATTCAAGTAAGCTCTTTCTGTTTTCTTTCGACGAAAAAGTAAGCTCTTTCCCCCATCTATTTATTTATTTTTCATGAAATATTTCTCTCACCATTAATGTTGGTTGTACAAAAAAAAATTGTCATTTTTGTTGAGTTTACTTTGCAAGCTTAGGATCTTAGATTCTAAGCAACTCGTCAGTAGATTTTTGTCAAATTGAATAAATCTGACGTATGCTCAAGCACAGGCCTAATTAAGTTGTCAATTAGGCCCATCGCTTTTTTGTTACGCCTGTGGACTGATAATAAGCTTTTCTACAGTGTTAAGATGATAAAATTGAAGCAATTTTAACCCTTCTCTCTATAGTTAAAAGAGCTTCACCTGGTAAGGAAATCATCACCCTAGAAAAAGATATTCGGTTTGAAATTATGAATGAAAAAGATGGTTTTGGAAGAGTTTATCCCATAAATAGGGTTTGACACAACTTGACTCTAGATTGGTCATAGCTCAATATAACTGCCGGATATTATGAGATTTTTAGGGGAAAAATAGAAATAGTGGTAAAGGTTAGAAATGACTATATATAAAAATAAGGATGTAACAGTATATTTCCTAGTAGAGATATAACTGTAAGCGTAAATCTTGAATGCGTTGAGTTCACCATGTGCCCAATGCCCCCGGACACATAAGATTGCTGATATTATTAAAATCAGTCCATAGATACGGCTTTGTGTTTGGTGGAATGGCTAAACACTTAGCTGGAATGGAAGAAGACACGAGTTCAAATTTGCTTCCACTTTTCCCTTTTTTGCTTTTTTCCCTTCTTTATTTTCTTTCTTTTTTATTTTCTCTCCTCGCGCATTTTTTTTTCCTTTCATGCTTTTTACCACATATCAATTTTTTATTTTATTTTATTTTCTTTCATTTCATTTTGTTTTTGTTTTTATGTTTCTTTCTCATTTTTTTAAATTATTTTCATGGTTGACACATTTTTTTATATTTTTTTCTTTTTTTTTCTTTTCATTTCATTTATTATTTTTTAATATTATTGTTATTTTCTACAAGCTATCTATTTTTTTCATTTTTTTGTTCCAATACTGTCAATCAATAAAAGAACAAACATCTAGTTAAGCCAAAAGAACAAATAAATGTTGGTAAAAAAAATATCTAGTTCATCTAAAAGAACAAATGGATACTAATAAAAGAGTAGGTAGTTTATATATGTTCTTTTATAAGTTGTTATTTGTTATTTTATAAATTTCATCTGTTTTTTATCATTATTTGTTTGTCTTTTTATCATTTCTTAGATTGTTAATCTATAAAAGAACAAACAGACAGTTAAACCAAAAGAAAAAATAAATATTGTTAAAAGAACATTTAATTACTCTAAAAAAAATAAATAAATACTAATATAAGAACATGTAGTTCATGTCCGTTCTTTTATAAGTTCTTATTTGTTCTTTTATCATTTCTTGTTTGTTCTTTTATCACTTCATTTGCTTTGCTTAAGTTTTGCCCATTCTTTTTTCAATTTTTATTTTTTCTTTTATCATTTTTATCTGTCATTTTATTATATATATTTTTATTTTACCAAATTTATCTACTTTTCATCATATTTATCTATTCTTTTGTCATTTCTTGTTTGTTCTTTTATCATTTTAATTTGTTATTTCTCAATTTTATATGTTCTTTCATTAATTCTTATTTGTTCTTGTATCAATTTCATTTGTTCTTTTCTCAATTTTAGCCATTCTTTTATCAGTTCTTATTTATTTTTTATCAATTTTATGTATTTTTTTCCTCAATTTTATATGTTATTTTATTAGTTTTATCTATTCTTTTATTATTTTTAATAAATTATTTATTTTTTGTTCTTTTATTATTATCTTGTTTTTATTTTGTGAGTATCTATTAGTTTTTTTAGAGAAATTAATTATTCTTTTATCAGTATCTGTTTGTTCTTTTTTAGGAACATCGGTTCTTTTACTAACAAGTATTTGTTCCTTTAGTTCAAATAATTTTTTGTTCTTTTATTAGTTAGAAAATTTGAAACAAAAAAATGAAAAAAAAATAGATTATTTTTTTTAAAAAAAGAATGATATGAATAATAAAAATGAAATAGAACTAAAAATAAAAAATAGATAAATTAAAAAAAAGGAATAAAACAAGAAACAAAACTGAAAATAATGCAAAATAAGAAAAAAAAAAGGGAAAAATTGGGAAAATATAAAATGACGAAAATAGAAAAAAACTGACAAGAATTGAGGGGGGAAACTGAGAAAAAAGTAAGAATAAAAAAGTGTGAAAGAAAAAAGAAAATGAAAAAACGAAGTTGAAGAGGAGGTGGCCCAGGAGGTGTGTTCTAGAACTCGAACCCAACCCGCCTTCCCCCACCCCGTTCATGTGCTGGCCACTCCACGAAATTGGATAGTTTGTTTGAAGTATGCGAACATTTTATAAGTATATTTGATGATTGGCATCAAAATAACAATTCCTAATTTTTTCAAGGATGGCGTACCTAATAAGCCAGGACTAGGCAATACTTGCTTTAACTGTAATACTTCATGTGTCAAAGCCTTCCCAGTTAAACTTGCAATTCAAAATTAACCTGAGCATTCTTGAGGGGTTTAATAGAGATTATTAAAAATGATTAAAATTTAATTATTTTCAAGTAGATGTATTTTCTTTCAAGTTGTACGCTAATTGTATGCCTATTATTCTTTTTTCCTGTTTTTGTAAAGCATATATTCTTATGTTCTTTTTTACTTTGGAAACATGATATATTATTTTAAAAAATTAATTATTTATTAAAAGGAATATGTCAAGTGATAATAGAGTAGATAAAACATAATTTTTAAATAGTATTAAATTCAGAAAAAGATGATAAAATAAAGATCGTTCTTTCTTAAATCAAGATGTGATGGCAACGAGGAGTTTAGGAGCTTTATTTAGCCCAAGCACCATCTCCTTTCACGAGGCACCTTTTAAAAGATAAAACTATGCAATTTTGGCCAAAATGAACAATACCTCACCTAAGCTCGTTTAGGCTATCAAAATGGTGTCATTTGTGGGAGTGATGATACTGCGGTTGGTGTGCCAATATCCTCCTCCTAAGCCTCCTTGTATGGGGTAGAGGTCATGTTGATAGCCAAGGGCTACCGGGGGCTACCTTACATAAGACGGTGACGAGAAACATGTGAGGAGCTTTATATAACTTAAGTACCTTCTTTTATCATAAGGCTTCTTTTAAAAGACAAATTCGTGCAGCATAGGCCAAAGTGGATAATCGTTCATGCAAGCTAGTTTGGCATGTTGAGAGCCAAAGGCTACTAGAGCCTACCTTACATGGGATGGTGTAAGGTGCTTAGAGCTTCATATAGCTTAGGTACCCTTTTGTTCCTCTCCTTTTGTTGTATTGAAGGCCTCTCTTCCTTCTAAAAAAATCTAGCATAATATGAAAATTCATAATAACTAAAAATTAGTAAAGAATAAAATAAATATTAAAAAAAATTCATTGAAAAATCTTGGCCAAACTATACAATTAGTCCCTGAACTTTGACAACTCGAGCGATTCAATCCAAAACTCACTACTCACTAAATATTGGCCCCTAAACTTTGTAAAAGTTTGCGAGTTAATCTATAATGTACTGTAAACTACTGACGGCGTCAACCCAAAATACATAAACAGCCCTTTTTACCTTTTTTTTAACTTAAACATCCATAACTTTTAGATTTACCAAAAATAGTATCTTCCTCAATCTCTCTTTGGCCCGCCACCTATTTGAACACCGGCAACCCCTCTCTCAATTTCTACTACCACGTCATCCCAATGATGCCGCTGAATCACTTTGTGGCTCAAGACCGCTTAGACCACAGATTGGCGACGATGAGGGTGCCGCCGAAGATGAGGAGGAACTCTGAGGTTGAGGAGGAACGCCGCCGGCCTGAAGCTGGAGCCATCTAATTTTTGATGCCTCCGTGCTCCACCTCCCATCCTATAGCCCGTACTCTCAATCCCATTATCCATTTGTTGCTATCCTCAAAGATTGCCCTTCCTTCATTCAATCTCGGTGCCTCCTATCGATCATCGCGATCCAGTTGTTACCTGCCATTTACAATGCTGCCGTAGAAATGAAAAAGTCAGGGCTAGCTCCTATTTCGCATCCTCCCTCATCTTTTCTGGTTACGTATATTATTCTTCGATTACGAATCGGCAATTGGAGAACAGCAAATCGGAGACGACGATGGTGATGATGATTGGAGGATGGCGAATTAGAGAGAAGACGACGATGATAGTGAAATTAGAGGTGAAATCGAAGATTGGAGAACAATAAATCAGTGATTGGAGAATGGTGAATCAGAGACGATGACGGTGATTGGAGGATGGCAAATTGGAGAGAACCCAACAGCGACGATGACTACAAATTGGAGACGGCTACAGTGTCCTCGCTGTTACTTGCAACAATTGGGACAAAATTGGTGACAAATACAACAACAATTTGAAATTTGATGAGTCAGGGGATTTGAAAGAGGGATTGGAGGATATAATCGGCCCCTTTTGTTTGCCGAGGCAGCATTGGAGCTTGTCATTTTTTGGGACAATTAGTGCATTGAGGATGATAGTGTTTTTGGTAGATTTGAAAGTTATGATTGTTTTGGTTTAAAAAAAAAAAGTGAATGGGCTGTAATAGTATTTTGGGATGAAGCCGTCAGTCATGTACAGTACATTGTGGATTAACTTGTGAACTTTTACAAAGTTCAGGGGTTAGTATTTAGTGAGTAATGAGTTATGGGCTAACTCACTCAAGTTATAAAAGTTCAGGGGTCAAATATACAGTTTGGCCAAAAATCTTCAAGCAAAAATCTTCGATTTGGGTATTTGGTGTTCATATCTAGCAACCAATTAGTAACCGCCCTTATTGGCCACTAAAAAACACCCACATTGTTGGTTGCTCTGCCCGTCTCTAGTGACCAATTGGTGACTGTACTAATCGGTCATGCAAAAGCAAAATATTGATTAATTGGCAACTAATTCTCTAGTTGATTTTTGGCACTTCTTTTGTAGTGTCATGTTGGTTAACTAACTAACAGTTCTAGAGAACAATGAGCAGGTGCAAAGTGTAATCGATACCAAGGGAATGTAATAATTCACCCGTCAAGAGTATGAACAGGCACACATGCAAGGATAGTGTGAATTACATTGCATTGAGAAAATGATGAGCTAGTGTGTTAAATACTCAACCGGCACAATGTATATGTGCGTGTATGTATATATGCATGGAATTAAATACTGCGGTATACGATGTGATATATCACTTACTGTAGGCAAGCAGTATGCGGTACAAATATTTTCATACTTTATCATTTTATGGTGTGGTATGTCGCGGTATTTCGCATATCACTCATCTTTTGTGTACATTTTGTCTAACAACCGTGGTATACTGCAAGTACCATGAGGTACGTATCACGATATTTTATTTTTTGCAGATGTATGTGAGATATTTTTTTGGTCATTTTACATCAAAATATCATAAATATATAAAACATTAAAATATAATTAATACAAATATCATAAAATAAATATTTTATTTTTATTCTTTTGGTTAGTTTTCTTAGTTAACATTGAGGATATCAATGGGTTAGGTTTGGGTTGGATATAACTAATATCAAACCCTCTTTTTAAGTGATCGGGTTTAACCCATTTTAATGCATATGTTTGATTTTTTTAGACTTCTTTTTATATATTTACATATATTTAAGTGATCGGGTTTAACCCATTTTAATGCATATGTTTGATTTTTTTAGACTTCTTTTTATATATTTACATATATTTAAGTGATCGGGTTTAACCCATTTTAATGCATATGTTTGATTTTTTTAGACTTCTTTTTATATATTTACATATATTTTCAAAAGAATGCGTATATTCACAATTAATTAATACTTAAAAAATCATAAGTTAAAGTAATATAAGATAATTTATGTTAAATTATAATTTTATTTTTGAAATAAAATCATATTTTGAATATAAATATACTAATTTAATAATGGTGTGGGTAGAGTCAGGTAGGATAAGTTAAATCCATACCCTCTCCATATCTTTGAGGATAGAGTTGAGTTTAGATTTTGGTAGCAGGGTTTGGGGTGGGTAGAGGCGGGTATAGTATTTTTTGACATCCCTAGTTAACTTAAAAATTTAATGGTTACCCCGAGCCACCTAAGACCTCAACGTGGTATTAAAAAATATATTTTTATTATTAAAGTATTATTTTTTATAACAATAAATTAGTTTCTTTCTGAGTATTATTTATTTTGCTTTATATACACAATTTTTTAATGTTTTTTGTATTAAAAAAATATCTTTTATTATATATATTTTATTTATATTTGAAAAATTATGATGAGAAAAATTAGAATATATAAAAAATGTGCAAAAAAAATTATTGAATTTATGTTATCTTAAAATAATATTATAACATTTATTTTTTTGTGAAAACAGTAATAGTATGCGACTCGATATACCATCTAGTATACCTTAAAAATTTAGAGTGCGGTATATCTAACAGCAACAGTATATTTAACACCTTGTAAATAATGTGTTCACGTGCGCCAACATAAAGACTTGGTCTTGTTGTTTACAGATAATAACAGATATATACGCATTGCTCGAGATCCAGTTGGATTGAAGATGCATCTTTAGCTCTATTCCAAGCTAGCCATGAGGGCATCCTAGATTGAAGATGTTGTCTGCTAGCTACCAATTTCAAGTCCTCGTCCTTTTCCTGCTCTACGCAAAATAAGTTAATTAACAATATATATGCTTGAGTCATATATTTGATCTCTTTTCTTTCCATTTTTTTCAAAAAAAAAAGAAGAAGAAGAACATGTTACTTACTGCAAACCCTAAATGTGAAATTGTTCTTTTACACGATGGTTAAAAAATAAAAATAAAAATTTTAGCACGACAATATATTACCACAAAAAAGGGCAAATAAGTAACTAATCTTATATCATGGAACAAATCAACTATTAATTATTTTTTGCCTAAATACCTATTGCATTAACATCTGTCCATTCGCAAAAAGGAAAAATTATGCAATTCGCACAAATTATATTTGTTCTTTTTTTCACCCTAAACTTTCATCTTCAACACCTAAGCTACCATCTCCAACTTATTTTTCTCAATCCACTGGAAATGGAAGCCAAAAAAGTACACCGGCCACTAGGGTTACGAGTTCAATCGTTGCTAGGGATGGTAACTGGGCCCAATTCCACTTATCTAGCATTCAATTCCACTTACCCGGTAATTTTTTCCACCGCCGTGGCACTGTGGGATTACCCTTTGTTGTTGATCGAAGATTGATTTGTGGGGCATGATTTGTCGACATCACTTGCTTATGGGTTCTGATTCTACTCTACCGATGAAGAACTCATCTGCTACTATTTAGAAAATTTTCAATTTCTATCAGTTCTCTCCATTGAACCTGATTAGAACACATGTTTGATGGGACCTGAGAAGAACCCTGACTTGATTGGACTAGAGCTTGGAAGAGGCGGCGGGGGCGAGGGTGTAGGTGACAAACTCGGAGCGCTTGAAGGTGGTAGCAGATTGAGCATTGCTCTGTACTTGACATCAGGAGAGGAGGGGACGAAGAGGTTGTAGAGGGCAGAGATTAGGTGAATGAGGGGATGGAAAGAGGGGGATGCTGTAGCAGAGGTGGGAGAAGAGGAAGGTGAAGGAGAGGTAGGAGAGGACAGTGAGGGTAAGGAAGCGAATGAGGTCAAAGTGTGGATGGTGGGCTGCCGGACAAACAGAGGAGAGGCAAGGGAGGTGGTGTGTGTGAAGAATCCATTCATTGCTCTTCCATTAAACTACTTACGCCCTCCATAGCACGTGTGCTCATGTGAGTTTTTTTTTCTGAGTTAAAGAACCAAAGTGACCAATTTCTAAAAGTCTGTTGGTTCGAGTTAATACAAATCATAATTCAGGGTTTAAATTGTCTGATTCATTGTAGTTCAAGGGAGTAATAGGCAATTAGGCTATTATTATTTTTTTGGCAAATATGCTACCAATATTTTTTTCCAAGCAAATAATTCATTGCTTGTCGGAGAATAAGTGGGTTTTGTTTGTTGTGGGTAGCAAAAGCCTCATTATTTCTCACATATTGCCTACTTGTATAACATCTAATTAATTAAGGCCTAAATCATTTTAAGATGTTAGAGTTTGGATTGAACTTTAATTATAAATTAATTCAATTAAGTCAAAGCAAGTAAAATTGAAACATGATTGGACATGCATGTTTGAAGCTCAACAAATAATCAGTCATTTTTCAATAGTCATTATCAATAATCTCACATTGATAATTTTAAAATTAACATGTAGTTGTTGGGAATCCATTTTCTGGTAGTCGTCTTACCAACAGCTCAATATCGAGCCTTTAGTAATTTACAATATTAGACTGTTGGTAATGGAACAGTTGATAATTACAAATAGTCCAAGGTCTAACACTTTGTACTGATGGTTAAATTGGTACCGATAAAAATACTTTGCCTTTTTTTGCCAGGAAAAAGAAATAAAGAAAATAAGAATGAGTTGGATTAGATTGGGTCGATTGGAATGAGAGAGAAAGAGAGAGGGAGAGAGGGAGAAAGGGGGGTATAGGTATGGGAAGTTAATGAGAAATCAAGATTTTTGGCGCACATGATGTTAGGAAATTATGGGTAGAAGACTAGACTAGAAAGGCAAGTCTCTCAACTGTTGCAGCTAGCTGTTGCATTTCATGTACGTGTGTATTTGTGTGCCTGTGTATGATTTTTATAATAATCTCCATATATACATGACATGCATATATTTTGACTCCCAGCTACATTCATATTTTACACTTCTCACGCGATCTCCTTTCTTAACCACACTTCTCACCGCATTTCCCCATTTTATGTCCACCAACCACACTGTTCTGGAGGGTGGAACAAGCCTAACTCCTTTAATTAGTTGCCCGCTACCCGTATATCTCGCCTAAATATATACCCACGCATGCATATATATCATCAACTATAACCAATATACATAACTATCTTTCAATATTAATTTGGTTTTCTGTTGTGGGCAACGACTTGTCTAATGGCAAATGAATCTTTAAAAAAACTTAATTATATATGTAGGAAGGTATATATTATAAGATTTTTTTTTTTTTGTGGAAAATAAAGATAATGTTCCTGAATCTAATAGTTACGTGAACATCTTTCTGATCACGTAATGGAGGGAGACCTTCTATAAATAAGGAAGCTGGCCAAGCTGCTGGTACAGCCAAATTAAGAGATCAGAGAAAAATAGAATAGATCGGGCCATGAGGTGTAGGGAATTCGAAGTCATTGGCGGTGTGGTCCTAGTACTGCTGGCCAGCTTCATTATGGCCCTTCAACATGGTGTCACCCTGGCGGCTGATAATGCCTCAACCAGCTCCGCGGCATACAACTACGGCGACGCCCTCGCCAAGGCCATTCTCTTCTTCGAAGGCCAGCGTTCCGGCCAACTCCCCACCAATCAACGTGTCAAATGGAGGGCCGATTCTGCGCTTTTTGATGGACGGCCCGAAAATGTATATTTCATAGTGTTATAGTATATCTTTGGTTCCTTTGTGTAACACTTGGCTGTTTTTTCTTTAAACCGATATGGATTCAATTTGTTCATGATCGTGTTTTTTAAAGGTTAAACTTGTGGGAGGTTACTATGATGCTGGGGACAATGTGAAGTTTGCGTGGCCCATGGCATTCTCGACCAGCCTTTTGAGTTGGGCTGCTGTGGAGTTCCAGCAACGGATCTCTTCCGCCAACCAGCTTTCCTACCTCCAGCAAGCCATCCGCTGGGCCACCGACTTCATTTTAGCTTCTCATACTTCTCCCACAACTCTCTATACTCAGGTTATACTTCTCTTTCACTTAACGTCGTCTATATACTTAGAAGCCGAAAACAAAATCATGATCAGAAACAAAATTATTCGTACGTTCCTTCTTCAGGTGGGAGATGCCAATGCTGATCACCAATGCTGGGAGCGTCCGGAGGATATGGACACGCCTCGAACTCTTTACAAGATCACTTCAACTTCGCCAGGAACAGAGGCTGCTGCAGAGGCAGCCGCTGCTCTTGCTGCTGCTTCCATTGTCTTCAAAACAGCTGATCCCAGCTATTCTGCAAAGCTTTTAAGCCACTCTAAATCAGTAATTAGTCAAGAATTGCATCAACTTGTTACCCTTTAAGTTCATCTATATATACATCTATATGTGCCGTATTGAACAAGTTATGCTTGGTTGCAGCTGTTTGATTTCGCTGATAAGTACAGAGGATCGTATTCAGCATCCTGCCCCTTTTACTGCTCTTACTCTGGTTACCAGGTGACTTATATATAAACAAATGATAGAAAATGTGCATGTTTTATTGCTCCAGCACTCCAGACTTAATCTTGTTATAATGAGTTCTTTTTTGTCTTCTTTAATCTCTGCAGGATGAACTGCTGTGGTCTGCTGCTTGGCTATACAAAGCCAGTGGAGATAACAAGTACTTGAGCTATATTTTAAGCAACCAAGGGTGGAGCCAATCAGCATCAGAATTCAGTTGGGACAACAAATTCCCAGGAGTCCAGGCCTTACTAGCCCAGGTATATTATATATATGTGGGTATATTGGTCACAATTTGATTTACAATTCAGCAGACTTAATTAGTGACTATATATATATGGTTAGAATTAGTAATTATCCAACTTTTAACGTGAAATGTTAGTGGCAATCACTAATTAACGCCATGGTTACGGGAGCACAATTAATTGAAGGCCACATCTGAATGAAGTGACATTTGAAACAAATTAATTTGGTTGGGTTCAGGAATACTATTCAGGGAAGAAAGAGTTGGCTAAATTCAATAGCAATTTTGAGTCATTTGTATGTGCCTTAATGCCGGGAAGTAGCTCCTTGCAGATTAAAACAACTCCTGGTACGTAGGGAAACTTTTCTTTCTTTATTTTTTTTTAAACTTAATTATATTTCTCATGGTTTGGAGCATCTCTTGGCGGCTAGACGACGATTAATTAATTTTTATATTTAATAAGTCCAAATGGCTGGCTGCAGGCGGGCTCCTGTACGTCAGAGACAGTTCTAACTTGCAGTATGTTACAACTTCCGCAATGGTCCTCTTCATTTACTCCAACACCTTAACGACTGCTCGTGCCAAAGGAGTCCAGTGTGGCTCCGCCAATTTCTCTGCCTCCCAAATCAAAGCCTTTGCAAAGTCGCAGGTAGCCTATAGCTAGCTTTAGTTAGTATGATAAGATTAATTAATTAATAATTTGCCAATAACTTATAGTAATTAGTAATTGTCACCAGGTCGACTACATACTGGGAAGCAACCCCATGAAGATGTCTTATATGGTGGGATATGGGGGCAAGTCCCCGACGCAGCTACACCACAGAGGCTCATCGATGCCCTCCGTTGGCAGCCACCCGGCGAAGATGGGGTGCAGGGAAGCCTACTCCAGCTACTACTACGCCAACAAACCTAATCCGAACGTTCATGTGGGAGCCGTTGTGGGAGGCCCAGATTCTAGTGACCATTTCAATGATTTGAGATCAGATTATTCTCATGCTGAACCCACAACTTACATTAACGCAGCTTTTGTGGGCTCTGTTGCTGCTTTGCTTCCATCAAGCAAAGCGGAGCAGGCTACTTAGGCGCCGCCTGCCTCCCAATATTGATGCAACTTATTAAGCCTACCAAAAAATTAATACTAATACTTGGCTTCATCTGCGTGGAGGAGTGAAGTGAATTTGTCAAATTTGATTTTAAGATCATGTACTATATATATCATCTCCATATACATACAAGCTCAAAATTGACCTACCTTTCCCTGTCTAGCTAGCTAGCTAGGATAAAGTTGTTAATTCGTGACGTCAATTGTCGTGTTGTTTTTGCAAAATACTGTACCAAAAATATAATTTGCGATGATATATAGTTCTGTAATCTTCCGGTGTTTATACAATATTAAGCCTACAGCTGGGTGTTAAACGATAAATAGTAATCATAGGCTAGTTACTTTAGTTACAATTTCTTATTGTAAGATTGAAACCGAGCAAAGGATAAGAGCTTAGAAAACAAGGGCCGAACTTAAAATTTAATCCTAGCAGAATTCTGTTTTTGAGATGTTTTTTTTAGAAGAGCTTCTTTGGTGCATACAGGAGACTTAGTTTGCTAGGTTTAAGGTCTCTTATTTAGGGTCTTATGAACCAAACAATGCAGCAGAATTAATTAAAACAATTTTAAGATTCTTATGAAATAGGATAAATCGAGTGATACAAATTAAAATTTGTACTTATTAGGTTAAAATCTTTCACTCAACTATTAAGTCGAATTATAAAACTTCAACAATTGATATGTCTAAGCTCTTTAAGGTATCCATACAGACCTGTCATATTACCATCTTTCACCTCATGAATACTGATCTTTTACACAACTATTTAGTCGGGTCATAAAACTTGGACAATTAACATGTCTAAGCTCTTTAAGGTATCCATATGGACCTTTCATATTACTAGCTTTTGCCACATGAATATTGGCAAGATTGTACCTTACTTATGTGATACCCCAAAACATTAATAAAGGAACTAAGTGTAATGGAAAAAAAAGATGGGGTTTAAGTGTATGAGAAAATAAAAACTGGGGACTATAAGATAGTTCATCTTTCTACTGCTAGAAAGCCACTAAACCTAAATGTTTCCCTTGACTTGTGCATCAATTGTAGGCACGTAGAAAGAAGAAGGCAGAGCGTACGTGGAACAAAAGGGAGGAGAAGAAAATACCATCCCAGGTCAAAATTCAAGGTAAGATACTAGCATCGTTCGTAAGATGTAATTATTTATAGGATGTTTCTTGAGAATTGATAATTGGGTAATGCTCATAAAAGTGAAATACTAGGATAAGACTACATCTGGATGATTAAAAGGAATTAGATATGGAGGAAATTAGGAAACAACAGAAATTTTCATGCATCATTTTGGTTTAAGGAATTTCAGCAGTAGGTCAAGATATTTTTTTTTGTTATCTACTAAAATATGACTAGAACCTAAGCTTATAATATATCGTTGGAAAGGTTTATGAGTATACTTTAACATAAAAGAAACAGAATTCAATTTGGACGCTTGACTAAAGAGTTATATTGATTTCTACAAGACATAACTAAAGTGGCAAACTTTGAACAAGTTTGAAACTTGAACAATAAACTGTACCAATTTGCAAACCTAAAAATTGTGAATAAAATATATAATATAGCTTGAGAAGTCTGGTTTCATAGAATTTTATGGATTGTGATTTAAAGTTTTCTACAAAGAGTTATAATTATTTTCGTAGGAGTGTGCAATTCTATCAATTTTATTAATGGCATTTTAAGATGGATATTATGGTATTTAAGTTGAACCAAAGTCTTTGGAGATTAAATTGGGCTCTGATAATAATTCATATTGTTTTGATAAGGTTCTTGAACCTAAGTGATCATTAAATTGGTTCTAGGGTTTGAACAAGATAAGTGGCATCTTATATACCATGCTTGTTTTCTATTCACACTTTACTTGAGTTAAATGTAATTTTGTTTATCGAAATTTCATAAAATGATTACTGTTCTGTGATGATTTCTTTTTAATTTCTTATTTTTATGAATGGTTTATGTTTGTCTTACCAAATGATCAAGCATGAGAAGATTTGTGAAATTCTATTTGATTGACAATGTATTTGTGACTTGACAATGAAAGTATGATTTTTGTGACCTGTTTTTATTATGGATTCTATGAATAATTTCTCATTAAAGAGAGCTTGTAGTCCAGTTACGTAATTGGCCAACGGTATCCTACATCAACACCTAAAACTAATTCTATGACCTTAGTAACGGGAATAATAGTTGGTAATGAATAAATGAAGTATGAAATGTCAACATGACTGATGTTACCAGAACAATAATGATCATAGTTATGACCCTATCTCTAAAATAATAGTGTCCCTTTAAAGAACCTATGAGCTATGAGTGATTTCAAGTATGATATTATGAATAAAGGACTTGTGTTTGTATAAGAATGATATATGCATTTTTATAAACATGTGAATGGTTTGATTTCCCTAATTTATATTTGACCTATGAAAAACTTATGCTTGATCCGGTAAAGTGTATGATGTGTTCTTCTTAGTGTTGTGCCCAAAAGACAATAATGAGATAATTGTATTTTTGCACATTGAGTCATGATATTTTATTAAGGCCTTAATCCAGCAATTATGTTTGTTGTTTTGTTTCTGCGTAACTTAACAAACATAATTGTAACCCTAAAATAATGATATTCTTAAACGTCCCTGGTCTAGTATTATTGTGGAGCGGGTTGCAATAATACATAATGACTAGCATATGTGGAGACTAATATGAGATATGTAGTCTACATATTGGTACAAGTTGGAGAACGTGTGTACTAGACCGACCCACCATGAGAACACTACATGGATCGTTATATGAGTGTCATAAGTGATTCTTATAGTGATCAGGGTATATGTAGTCCTTCGACCTAAGATCATCAATGTTCCCTACATGTGAGTCACATACTTTGATACTTTCATTTGTTACTCGTAACTGAGTGAACTTGAAGGAGGTCATTGGGTATGTCACATATCATACGGAGGGATTTGTATGATCAAGATAGGATTTGTTCTTCCTATGTAACAGGAGTGATATCTTCGGGCCCCTTGATAGAGTGAGACTTAGAAAATGCATGGCCATGCTCGGATGAATTGATATACGATATCAATATCATCAGTTTAAGTTGGTTTACTCGGTAATCAAGAAACCAAAGATTGGGCTATACGAGAGTGACACATTCCATGTCTCGTGCTTAGTCTTGATATCTTGGACAAATAGACAATGGCATATATCGGTGATGATCATAAAGGTTTAGTCAATTCACAGAAAATCTTGTCACTTGGGTAGTAATGATGTGTTGCTAGACACCGTTCATTGCTTATGATTATAAATGTGACTTATGATCATTGCCAACATGGCAATAGCCTATTGGGTCGCACACATAGAGCTATTTGGATCATTAGAGTGCATGGGCTAATTATTTGGGTTATGGTTTCACTTTAATTTCGTATTAATAATGGGCCCAAGAGTTGAGCCATTATTAAATCCGAAATTAAATCCTAATTGGATTAGGGCTTTGAAACCCATTAGACCTGGAAGTTGAGTCTCACTATAAATACAACTTCTAGTGAGAAATTCGCAGGTCTCCTTGCCCTAGCCTCCCAAAAGGACAGCCATATTCTTCTCTTGCAATTCCTTGGAGGACGCAAGTTAGCACTGCGAGTGCAAGATAAACGCATCTGCTGGGACGTGGTGGAAGCGTGGTGATCCCGGAGGCTCGTGTGGATACCATAGAGAGCCTGAACACGCCAACTGTTCAGGTTTAGTGATTCGACTCTACAGTTGAGTGAGAGATCTCAATCGAAAATTAGGTATGAAAATTTTTGAACACCTGGTTTACCCCGTTTCACTTGGATCCTAGAGGGTTTCGGTTAAATTCCGCTGCACTGTTTGGCTCCCGAAACCCATCAATTGTTTACTAGGCTATAAAGCTCACCCTCTTAATATTTTCCTAAATGCATAAAGCAAAGTAGAAGAGATGAACATCGGGCTCATGGTAGCTAGTGCTTGAAGATTTGAAGATTTCTTTATTTGCATTTAGACTTGTAAAAAATCTTTTTATTTAGAACTATGGTTGTGGTATTAAAACTAAGATATTAGATTTGGTTATGTGACCTTATTGGTTTTATTTTTTTATTAAAGAGTATGAGATATGGGTATTGTATATGCCATATTATATTCCAAAAGAAGGCTTTGTATCACAAGCATGGATTAAGGTGATATGGCCATGTTACACTAGGTTATGGGGCATGACAGCTTACCTCATAATACTAGCTACATCCTCCAATGATATGACAACAAGAAAATGTACATCTAGGGTGTCTCTCGATGAAGCTAGCTATTTTTGCCTCTATATATCTTTACATATAGATGTGCAGCAACCGTGACCAATTTGGGTTTCTAACCCTAATTCTTAGGGTTCAATTTTGGGCATATTATGGCTCAACTTGAGCTATAATTCAAAATTCCCAAAGCTAAACCAAACAATTCGGTCTAAACACTCCAAATTTCAACATGCTCTAGGTGTGTGATCCTATGCGTTCTCATTATGTTGTCAATGATCTTAAATCACATTCATCATCATAAATAACGAGTTATGTCTAGTAATATATCATTGATACAAGGTAACAAGAATGTTGATGACTTAACTAAACTATTTTGTTATCATTATCCATATATGTTTTTATCCCTTTGTCCTAAATATCAATATTGAGCACAAGACATAGAATATGTCATTCTTGTATAATCTAACTAAAGGATTTTTTTATTCTCAAGTAAATTAACTATGACAGATAACATTGACATCTCATATCACCTCATCAAAGCATGACCATGCATTTTTCTCAGTCTTATCTAATCAAGGGGCTCATAAATATCACTCTCATTATATAAGAGGTACAAATCCTATCTTAATCATAAAATTCTGTCCATATGATACGTGACATACCTAATAATTACTTGATATCAACTCAATTACGAGCAACAAATATTAGTATCAAAGTATGTGACTCATATGTAGAGAATTTTGATGATCTTTGGTCAAAACATTACATATATCATGATTATTGTGAAAAACACTTATGATACTCATATAACAATATATGTAGTGTTCTTACAGTAGATTGGTATAGTTTACAATTTCTCCAATTTTTATCATATGTGGAATTCATATATTTTATAAATCTCCACATATGTTAGTCTTTATGTACGTATGATTGCAATCTTTTTCAAATAATACTCAACCATAGATATTTAAGAATATAATTATTCTGAGATTATAATTAAATTTGGTCATGTTATGTATAAAAAATAGAACAAATACAATTATTAGAATAATAGCTTAATATCATGACTCAATATGTAAAAATACAATAATCCAATTATTGACTTTTGGCCAGGCACATTACTAACATCCTATTTTTTTTTCTTTTTAAAATTGAATATTAAGGATTGCAGGCATTGAGTCTCCTTAATGTGATATTATTGCACTTTTACAAATTCTCGTTGATCTAATTTTTAAATAAATTTTGCTAAATATAATAAAACTTTTACAAGTCTTATACATACAAAATCTCAGATAATAAGAACTGATTAGATGCATAAAATCTAACAAATAGTCTAATATTCTGCACACATGTATCTTCCGGAATCATAAAATTCAACCTATTGTTAAACAAGTAGTGATTGGTAATCATACTTGTTAATTACTTGTAGTTGGAATTTCCTACTAGATTGAATCCGAACAAAGGATTATAGATATTGAAAAA
This sequence comes from Aquilaria sinensis, assembly GCA_005392925.1. Taxonomy (NCBI): domain Eukaryota; kingdom Viridiplantae; phylum Streptophyta; class Magnoliopsida; order Malvales; family Thymelaeaceae; genus Aquilaria; species Aquilaria sinensis. The sequence continues at coordinate 106,169 of SMDT01003010.1, read as the reverse complement.
AAAAATATTTCAAGGATTCAAAACGGACAGGTGCTTGGAAAAAAAGGACCGAGATTTAAGAATTAATCCTAGTAGAAAATTATTTTTGAGATTTTTTGTCAGAAAAAAAGAAGTTTGTTTGGCCCACAGGAGACAGAGTTGTTCGGTCTAGGGTTGAAGCTGAAACTTGTAAAGATTTGGAGAACTGAAGTATCAATTATATAGGCATTGGGTGTCCTTAAAGTGATAGTGTTGCACTTTCAATTGGATTGCAAATATATCCTCTTGTAATATCCCGCTCGCTAAGTGGCTGGACTGAAAATGATTGATGCTTATTATGTACTCCATATCATTCAATCTGTGGATTTTTTAGATTTTGGGAAAATTACAGGTTGGTCACAAAGTTTCAAAGGAATTTCAATTTAGGACACCTAATTGTCTCGTAAGCTTATAGGCACAACCAAAAGTTTGATACCTGAAGGAAAGCAGAAAAGAAAGTTACAAATGGCAACGCGGAAGAAACTTAAAAGTTTTATGGCCATTTTGAAAGTATCCTTTTCTGTTGACTAATAACTGGCACGCTTTCCTCCTTTCTTTCTTTCCTTTTTCTTCTTCTTCTTCTTTTTTTTTTTTATTTTTTTGAGGTTTATTTTGTTGGTTTTTGTTTGTGGTACTTTAAATCATTATCCAAGTACAATGGTTGAAGTCTTGAAGAGAGACTTGAAGACTTTGCCGGGTTAGTTTTGTGGACTTAGGCCCAATTGAATCATCCGCTAAAACAACTAAGAAATTGCACAATTTGTATCATCTGAATTCTTAGGACTTTATAATTAGGGATGCCCCTTGTTAAGAGTATTAATGATGTTTCCTGTCACATGTTTCTTATTTCCTCTAGTCTTCTACTTATCTTTGTGTCGTATATTATAGTTTAGATTTGTACAAAACCCTTGTGAACCCTTGTATAAAATTCACATACAATCAATGAGAAAGTAATTCATTAACTTGGTCGTTATCAAAATAACGCATATGACAAAGCCTAATTGACCTACATGTAAAAGAGCCTATTAAATGAGAAAATGTCACTGCCAAGAAAAATCATTCATTATGAATTGATTTTGATCAGTTGGATGCCTTAACACACTTGAACCAAACTGATCTAACTCAAGGTGCTTGTCTGGTATACTTTTCATTACTAACAAGATGTGGAATTCATCAGTAACAAGTTGGATTACACGGAACAAACAAAAAAACATCTAAAAAAAAAATTAACTGTGCGTTTAAGCCTTATATCCTAGTACCCTACTATCCGCCGCTACTGCTACAACTACTACTGCAAATGAAAGCTACTGCTAACCATGAACCGCTCAGCTGTTGCCATCCATGAAAGTTGCAAAATCTTCGATGGGCCATAATTCAGGAGATATATCAATAAAGGTTTGATCCATCAGAAGAGATTCCAAATCCTCCAAGCTTTGAACTAGTTCGTTACTGATCACAATCGTGTCCTCTAATTTTTGTCCTCCTTGTAGATCATGAACTTCCTTATTCTCTTGTTCCATAGCCGGAGAAGGAAGCGTTTCCGTGGACAATCGCCTTTCGAGTTGGACACTAGCTTTCGCCTTGTTTCTCTTGCTTCCGGCCAAAGAGCTCCGGCGAGTGGGCTCGCTGTGGCTGTGCTCCGCCGTGTAGGTTATGATGAAGATGTTGGGATCGGAGCAGCTGCGTTCGACTTGCTTTCGTGCTAAGCAACCCTTTAAGCTGCTGCATTTGTAATAGCTCCTGCACCAAGTTTAATTAACTTTGTTTCAATTTTGTTTTGTTTTTGTTTTTGTTTTTTTCGCATGTCTTAACGTACGGAACAGTGTAATAGATGGAAATTAGAAGCTTTTACATCTGATCCAAGGAAAATAAAGAGTTAATTTTTGGTGTGTGGGTGTGTGGATGGGGTACCTTGGATATGGAGATCCCTTAATAGGTTTCTGGCCGTATTTACGCCAAGCCCACGTATCTGACTGAAGACCATCCTCCGTTACATGCTGCACCACTCGGATCTGCTGGTTTTTCCTGTCAATTAATCAAACCGCGAAAAATTAATTAAAATTAATATGATTGTAGTTATAATACAGTTTTAACTTGATACAATTAAACTCAATTAATCTAATCTAGCTAGCTAGTAATTATAGCAGTTCGTACCTAATTTTGTTTGGTTTGGCCACGCGAACAGCAGGAGGTTGAGCAGAAAGAGATTGCAGGCTCTTGAGCTTCTCTGTCTCCATCTCCGGATCCTGGGGAACAGTCGGAGAATCCGTGACGATGGTTCGCCGGAAAATAGGGTGAAATGGCCTATAAAGTCCCTCCAGTTGATCAAAATCTGCACTTGTCGCCTCGAAATTTTCTGGGCAATCGGATGTTAACAATTCTTGCGGTTGGAACTCATGAAGGCCGAAAGGATAATCAAACACAGGATAAGGGTCTATTATGCGATCCCCAAATAGTGCTTGCGAATCCCAGTCGTATTCCATGCAGATCTTCTTGAAAAATTATAAGGGCCGGGTCCAGGATATTGATTGTGGAAGATTGGAGAATATATCTAATGAACAAATCGATGGCTCTCGCTTGAGATATATATAGTCTTGTACTTCAATTTATGTAAATAAGGAGAGATATATAGTTAGTTCATTCACACTCCCGCAAATAATATTCAAGCAGCTAATCCAAGAGGACAGTTTTTGCATTTCCATTGGGTTGACTTTTCCAAAAAGTCAAAATCTGGCCCAAAGTCGAATTATTTGTTAGCTTCCCATTAATTTCAGCCATTGGGAGCCATATTATTATTGGCCAGACTGCTGTCTTTGTCAACGCGCGGTTTGCAAGTTAATAAGCCGAAGCGAACTGGTCATTCATTTGCCTCTAGGTTTCTGGATAAACACGATAATGTTTGAATTTTGACGATCCATGATTCCTTTTAATTGCTTTTCTGAGCTGCCTTTGTTGACTTACAACGAATGTCAATTTGAACGAGATTGAGGTAAGCTTAGCTACACCCACACAAAGCCAATCCCAGTTGGATGATGATACAACAAATTATAGTGCTTCGTTGTGTTTCGGTGATTATTACTCCATTCATCCCACAAATTAATTAATGCCCAAACCACATTTATTGATACACATATATAGGTCCCCAACTACAAAAATAAAACAAACCAAGAAAAATGTCCCTTTTTCTGACTGCTGGCTCTTTTGCAGGGTTCTTGTGAATCTGTGGTTCTCTTAGGAATTTTTGCACGAAACCCTCTAAAATTAAAATACTCCGTTTTAACTTGATTCACATGGGAAGCAAAAACAAACAACCTATCGACTTTTGAGTCTTTTTCTTATATCCTGTGCTCGCAAAATTTGTCATGGGTACGGAGGCAGCCAATGAACTTTGCCTCCATAGGAATATTGCCAATTGCCATCAATCCATCTCCTACAGCGAATATTTTGTTAAGATACGCATTCTCTACGACTCTACGGCCATGGCGTCGTGGCTACAGTGAGGCCTGAGCTTTTTAGAAGAAAAATGTCCTTTTCACCTCCTTTCAGTCTGCCCGCGAGCCCATTTTGCCTTGTCTTCTCACGGCTGGTGGAGTTGGTGTCGGCCGACATGTTGCGTCTTGTCGCGTTGGGCACTTCCGGCAGGTCTCGATTCCAGTTCGCTCACACTTTATCTACACGGGTTCTCCGCCGCTTCTGTCCTTGATTCAGCCAGTCAAGCGGTCGGTTCCCGTTCACACATCCGTCCTCGATTCAGCCTTCTGGATTCCGCTCGCCTTCTCCGCCACCTCAGTCCTACTAGAATGGCCTTCTCCACACCAACCACCCGCTGCCCCATCCCTCCTTCGCTTCCCGAATCCACCTTTTCGCTGCCCCATCCCTCCTCCATATGATTCAATTATCAAGTACAATGGTTTCGCGAGAGACTGGGAGAGAGATAAAGACGAGGACGACGGGCGCCCATATAATTTGGGCGATTGCTTGAAAAATCTGGCAGAGACTCTGGCAAGAGAGAGGGAAGGAAGAGCTCCTACAGGATGGTAGAGGAGACCAAAAAAACAAAGTTTTGGGGGGAATTTGTAAAGTTAGACAAAAGCTCAAGGGCTAAACTAAAATAAATTAACTACATCAGCTAGCCACATGGGCAACATGTGCTAGGTCTTTAATCTACATGGAGGACATCACGGTAGTGGGCAAATATGCAAAAAAGAAAACATTGATGAGGAGATTTAATTGTAAACAACCAATAATGGCTAATCTGTCTATTTTAAAAACCTGAGTGGAATATTTGCCACTTTTACCAAAAAAATAAACGAAAAATGGATCAGCTTCTTCTCTGACAATCAAAATGGCAGGAGTCTTATACTCTCTCATGAACTTTCTTACTTTTTCTCAACTAGGCTTTAAACACTTGTTGACACTATCTTTTCTCTTTAAATATATGAAAAAATTAAGAAGTTAGTTGAATACAAGCTAAAGTTAATGAGTTAAGCGAGAAAAAATGTGTAAATTTTTGGGTTAAAAGAAATTATTTTTATCTTTTATATTTTAGACAACATGAATTTCTCATTCATCTCCTCCATATTTCATTAAAGCAAGCCAACTAAGGGAACAAAAATAAGCTTCGTTATGTAACATTAGTATTTGATATTTGTATGTATGTATGTCTGTGTGCGCACGCATGCGCACAAGTGCATATGTATGTAAACCTGTTTGTAAAACTCTTATGTGCCCCACTCTAAATTAGTGATAAGTATGAAAGTAACTTTTATTTTGGCAAAAAGTGAAATTTGCTATTAAACTATATAGGATAAAGTAATTTTACCACTAAATTTTTTTTGTAGGCAAATTTACTATTAACAATTTGCTTATGGGCAATTTTACCACTAGTCATTAAATGGTACAAATATTTCATTTGTTCAGAAAATATTCCATATCACAACTCTTAAACTAATCCCTAAAACTTTTCTTCTTAACCCCTAGATACCTAAACATTTTACAACACCTAAATGAATTGAAATTATGTGTTTAACCACACACACTCATTGTTAAGCCTTCTTAGTTGCACCTCCTATTATTGCAAAGTAACCCTCCATTACCGCTGTTATCGATCATTTATTCTAAACTGCAGTATATTTGGATTTATTCTCACCTACATTAATCGAACCATATTTAATCAGGGTTTGATTTAAGAAGAGTTCCTAAGAACATTGTCAAGATGTGAGAAAGAGTGGAGGCAATGCCTACAGTGTCAAAAAGGGTGGAAGGTAGCTAAGGGTATAGGAGCTTGTTGGAGTGAAGACAGTTATGAAAATGATATATTCAGAAACTTAAGAGTCAAAGTATTAGGTAAAGGAAACTTTGAATTAAAATTTCTACTTTTTTTTTCATGTTTGTCATGTTGAGCAATTTCAACAATGAGTGACAGATTTGTTCATAACACAAAATATTATTAGCAAATTTGCACATTTCAAAAAGATCAATGAAAAATTTGTCTGTAAAAAAAAAAATTTAGTGGCAAAATTACCCTACCCCTATAATTTTGTGGTAAATTTGCCCCTTTTACTTTTTTGTTTCAGAATTATGCTTTACCCTACCCCCATACCATTATACATCTTCCAGTTTTATCCTTTATCCGATGTGTATCTTACATTCTTAATTTCAGTTCTAATTATGCAGTTAGATAAAGTGGTATACTGAAAACACTTGCATAACATGTCTAGATGGGATTAAATCTTTAATTTTGTACATAAATAATAAAAGTGTCAATAAATGTGAATGAACGGACTATAGTTTTAATTCATAGTTGGTCTAATTTTCTATTAGGAGAAATTGTTATGGAATTGGAAGGAAGAGAATCATATAGTCTATAGATACATAAACGTGTGGACAAACTATGGCATGGAGATCTGGCATGCGTGAATGTATTGTAGGATGAGACCAGGTTGGTCCAAAAAAAAAAACTATGGGCTTCTTCGTTTTCTTTTTAATTGTATAAATGGTTTGTCAAATCAACAAAATTCAACATAAATCGTGTCTAGTCTTTCACGATACTCTCTCGAAGTCGAGTACATATATGAGTGAAAACTTTTTTAATTCAGTTACTCTTAGAACCGAAATGTATATTTAGCCTTCATATACATATTTAGATCACTAAATTATCAGTTACTTATAAAATAAATATCAGGGGAAAAAACTTAAAACAAAAAGAGATGGTTCAAAGGCGTGGACAACGATTGCGTTGCGTGAAGGAAAAGGTGGAAGAATGGAGGTTTGATTTTTTGGACCACGAATAATTATGCAACTTGGCCGAGGATGTTTTATCGTTTTTGTCGACATTTTCTTCGTCCTTTTTTTTCCCCCTTCTCATCCCTCTTTTCCAAAACCTACCACCTACCTCCTAGGCCCAGCTAGCCAACCGTGCATTATTTTTTGTTGTGAATCATATTATAAGTTTTAGCATTCAGAAAATTAATGAAAATAGTATAGTGAACTAACAAAATTAGTAAAATAGTATAATTCTGTCGGTGCTCAAATCTAGATCTTTGAATTTACCAACATTACCGAAATAATACTATAAATATCAATACACACACAGTTGAAGGCTTGAAGCTATGAAACAAGATGCTCCTACACGATTTTATTTAAAATATGGTAAAAGAATTAATAAAAATTTTGTCCAGGTCTTTTCAAAAAAATAAATTAGTTTTTAACTGAATTTTTTTTTTAAGTTCGTCTCTAGTAAAAAGGAAACAATAAGGCCCTAAAGTTTGACCAAGCATAATTTTTATTTCCCTTATTTTAGAAAATATATACCTTGCACCATACTTCTTTTATACTGTCCGATAGTAATTTTTAAAACCCTAATTTAAACTATACAATAGTTATCTGTTAGTAATTTTAATTTTTTTAATATTTTTTTACAACTAATGGACATTTTAAATTATCAATTTTTTAAAATATATTTTTCTCTTTATAAATGCAAATCAATATTTTTTAAATTTTAGTTAACTATGAAAAAGAATATAAATTTTTTTTTAATTATTAGAACATCGTTACCAAATATTTTAAATTATAGCTTTTAGAAATTATTATGGGCAATATAAAAAAAGTGAAGCGTAAAATGTATATTTTTTAAAAAAAATTAAAGTGTAGGTTAGATCAAATATGAGTTTCTGTAACTTCCGTAGGGTAAAATGTTCATTTGTTTAGTTTGAAGATGTGGATTTTAAGCGGAAAGCAGCTGTTTCTTTTCCTTCGCTGCTCAATGAAATGCTTTATTCACCAAAAAAGAAACCAGGTTACGAGTTTAATGCTTCGAAGTTATAACCTTTTTACAGTGACCACAGTTTGTGTAGTGTATGTTTTGGATATTCGCCTAATACTATAATACTATAATATGGCTAGGGTTAGCTCAATAACGAAATAAAAAGTCTTCCCACTTGCACCGCCCATATCCGCGTTTTGTATGTGGCAAATTACAAAAATCTCCTGTATTTCGGGCTAGCCTTTACTTCGTCTCTTTTATTTTTAAAAACATACACTTTAAACTCTAATTTATTTACTGTATCCGATAACAATTTTTGAAACTCTAATTTAAACTATTTGGTAGCTATTTTTTGATAATTTTAATTTTTTTTTATATTTTCTCATAGTTAACGAACATTTTAAAAATAATACTTTGTATTTACAAAAAGGAAAATACATCTACAAAGAGGAAATTTTGATAATTTAAAATAACTATAAACAAATATTAGAAAGATTGAAATTATTGGAATATGGCTATTATATAGTTTAAAATATGGTTTTAAAATTTGTTATCAAATAATTAAAAGAAACAATGATAAAGTATAGATTTTAAAAAAATAAACAGACAAAGTGTAGATTAGGGGAAACCTTAATGGTTATTGTAATAAGTTTCCTTGTTCTATTCAGCATTTTTTACATGCATGCTTCAATAATTCTCTCTCTCTCTCTCTCTCTCTAACATGCGAGGTCGGCAGGATTTAATTTGAAATCATACCATACACTAAAAAATTGTGAAGCGGGTTTTGTCCTATAAACAGTAAGCTACAATGTCGCTCATTTTTTGACCTTTCCTAGACATGATTGATTCTTTGTGAATCTCGGTCCCCATTTTGTAATGAAATCACTTTCTTGAGGGCCTGTGACACTATTTTTTGCATTGCAGACTGTTTCACGATTCTTTATGGTTAATAAGGGTAGCAACAAGGCGGATCAGGCGCGAATACCCTTTACCCGTCATCCGTGCCCGCGGTTTTTTTAGTATCTGTGATTTCACGGGTATCCCAAGCTGGTGAAAATTCTCACACATGCCCACAACCTGCAGGTGATCCATATCCGTGGGTAACCTGTGGTTTAAACTATGTTTTTTAAATTTCATAAAAATAAAATATAAAAAACATATACAAAGTCATTCCATATAATGCAACAAAATCATAAAATATATAAAATCATAACATACATACAAGAAAATATTTTATGTGAATTAGTATAAAATATTAGTTAAATGTAAGTGTTGTATCCCATTATAATCAATAAGTGGGAAATTTATGCTCGCGGGTTTCACGGGTAAGTGGGTTCGATTTACCTGTGATGAATACCCCGTACCTGCCAGCCGCTCGTACCCGCCAGATGGGTATAAGTTGCTACCCACATTCTACTCATCATGGGTATTTTTACCTGTTTATCCACCCGTTACAGATGGATATCCGCGAATCACGGATTTCACCCACCCACTTGCCATCCCTAGTGGTTAAACACATTTGCCCTTAAATTTCTATACTTCATGTTGCAAACTTGTAATACCTGATTTTATCTGTTTGTCACTTTAATCCAAACTTAATAACTAGAGTATTTTCATTCGTTCTCTTGATGCTTAAACTTTTTTTATTTATTATTTTTCAAAGCAAAACTTTGGTCACCATGATTTAATTTTTTTCAATCAACCATAATGATAACATTTAATCTTTTGTTTTGTTGCTTTTCTTTATTATTATTTTTAAAAACAAAATCTTAGTCATTGGGTTGTCTACTTTTTGGTATGGTTAAGCTAATTTAGTTTTATCCAGGTTTTTATTTTATTTTCTCTTTTCTTTGATGAAGGTAATGGTAAAACCGTTCAGTTCTTGAAGTCTTTCCATTTGCTCTTTTTGATCATTTTGTTTTTTTCTTTTATATGTCAATTATTAAACCTCACATTTTGTCACTGAAACCTCATTTTTTGCTTATATTTTATTAACTTTTTCATATTATTTCTTTTTTCTAAAGCAAAACTTTAGTCATTACAGTTTGCTTCCTTTTTTGCATGATTTAGGTTGATAATTTTTTTTGCTAATTGCACTTTTTTCTTTTTCTTTACTAGGTCAATAGTCAAACATTTGGTTCACAAACTTTATCTTGACTTTTTGCCTCCTATTTTTTTTTATTTATTTTTCCATTTCCATTTATTTTTTGTCAATAGTTGTTACTAACCATACTTACATTCAATATTAACACGGATTAAACTGACATGCAATAAGCGGACACCATAAACCTCTTCAAATGACTAATTTAGGGCCAAATGGTTTTCGGCATGGCTCGGCCCCAAGCATGCTTTCTTATATTTCTTATATACATGGATATTAATTTAGCCACATCCCACATGATATAAACAAGAACAATAACAATAATAATAATAGGGAAAATTACAATTTTTCCCATGAGATTTATGTAAAATTACATTTTGCCCCTCCTATTTCAGAAATATACACTTTGCCCCCTTCCTATTTAATATAGTTCAACAGTAACTTCTGAAATAGTCATTACGATAGTCATATTCCAGTAATTTCAATCTATATAGTATTTTTTTTACTATAAATGGACATTTTAAATTATCAATTTTTTATGTATTTCTTTCGATTTTTAAAATAGTATTTTTTTAAAATTTCAGTTAGTTATAAAAAAAAATAGCATACAGATTGAAATTATTTGACAATGACTACTGTATAATCTAAATTAAGATTTCAGATATTACTGTCGGACTGTATTAAAAAGGTAGAGGACAAATTGTATATTTTAAAACAGGAGAGGGTAAAGTGTAATTTCACCTAAACCTGAGGGGACAAATTGTAATTTACCCATAATAATAATAATAATAATAACTGATAAGATAATAACTTTAGAATTTCCTTCTCCCATATGATCACCAAATTCATCGATATTCCAATCTTGACAGTCTAATCAGTAAGTTTAATTATATGTTGAATTGCGTATTATAATTTTTTTTATCAGCAAAAAGTTTTTATTAAGGACTAGCCAGATGCTGGAGGAAAATACAAAGAAGGAGGGAAGTTGGTAGTAAATACTTATCAACTAACTGTATACATCAAAAGCTCGGATAATTAAAATATTGTAAGGATTCATGGATGACTAATGACTTAGAAATTAAAACCCCACGCTTAAGCTATCTAATTATTGTGCCTAATTATTGAAAATAAAGTACTACTTAGTCTCAAATATAAAATAATATTAGATCCACAATATGGTATGAAATAGGCTCAGCATATATTAGAATTTTCTTTTGTATATGACCTTTGCCTTACATGCTTAAGCTCAATGCCTATCGGGGAACAAAAAGAAACAAAAAAAAAATCATGTTTGAGCTTCCTGCTTTTCTGTCTGCCTCTCTGGTAGAGCTCCCGAACCGAGCATCTCCGTCTTTTCCAATTTTCATAAAATTTCCCAAAACGGATGAGCTAGGCCCGTTGAAGGTAAAACCAGGGTGAGTTTCAACGGGCCACGGTCACGGGGACCAAGGCCTGCCCATAATGGACCACTTCCTTATGAGAGCCCGAACTAGACAGAGCCTAAGAGGGCTCAAATGTATTAAACCCACCCAGGCCAGTTCAACCTTGATCACTACAGATATGGGCCCTCAGGTGACATTTAGACCCAACAACAGTTCACCAGTATTTACGATACCCTCTTCTCGAGTTATTGGAGTTCATGATATGTTTTCTGATCATTTTTCTGAGGACACATAACATTTTTACATAATTTTTTTCAGATAAGATATAAGTTATTTCCCTTTTTATTCTTCTTTATTATTTACTATTCATAGGTATTAATTTATAATTTTTTATTTTCAACATTTTGACAAATATGTGCAAAACTTTTATATATATCCAAATATACATGAAAAAAATATAAATTTTAAATATATTTTTTATGAAAACGTACTTAATACATAATAGCATAAATAAATTCAAGTTAAATTTAAGTCAAAACATAGGATGAAGATAGTATAACAAGATATATATATATATATATAAGATGTGTGTGTTTGTGTGTACAACCTATGTTTCTAGTTTTGTGAATTAATTACAGTATTTTTATGGCTTGACACACTATTCTTGTAATATGTTTTTAAATCAACAATTATAGTTTGTCATGTTTGAGCACGAGAGAAAGCGTGCTTTTGTTTTTAAGAAAAATCTACAAGGTTACATAATATTTAAAACTAATATTTGATTTACTTTAAAAGCACTCCAACAGCATTCTTGTTTTTTTTTTTTTTTTTTGTTTCTAAGAGAACGTACTTTTTTTTAATTCAATTTTCTTATCTGCGATAGGAATTAAAAAAAAAAACTAGAAAAGGGAAATTTTGGGCAACAAAAGAAAAGCTTGCTTCATGTGCCAAAATTACTCTCCTTGAAATGTAGCGCGCACTAAAAACGAAAAAGAAAACCAGTTTTCACAACAAATGGATTTTACCAAATTGGCATCCATCCGACACTAGGTGGGGGCGCTGATTCTAGAACCGGCCATTGTAGCCTGTCGATTGTTTTGTCGCCTCTCTCCTCTCGGCCCTCGCATCCTCCATCTCTAAGAGATCTCCGGGTGCGTAAAGCAGCGTTCCATGGGGTCTATGCTCGGCGACTGGCCTTCAATTGACCCTCATAACTTCAGCCAGCTACGCCCCTCCGATCCTTCCAATCCTTCTGTAAGTTTTTTTGCCAAACTACAACTTCTCTATTCAGTTTTTTGAATTTTAATGCTCAAGAATCTTGTTCATGCACATAGATTCAATGTTTTGTAATCTCTTTGGGGTTTTCATCTGATTACTTTCTGTTTGTTGGATTGCGCTCAGCTTGCAAGTTACAGGGTTTCTCCCATTTGCACCTGTTATGCATCTCTGAGTTGGGAAAACCCAGATGCCTTACAGAGTTTTAAATTTCAGCCGCTTTACTTCATACTGGTTATAGTCATACTCACGAATGAATATTCTTGCTTCTTACTATCTAGGCTAATGATGTGAGTTGGAGCGCTTGGAAGATCTGATCCTGCCTAAAAGTTGGTTGCTTTTGAAGCCTACATTGTGTTTGTGAGAAAAGTTTTGTGTGTGTGTGTGTGTGGTTGGGGGGGGGGGGGGGGGGGGGGGGGCGACTTATAACTGGCACCGTGATCTGGCTGGTGCTGGCAATTATGTGAAGCTTATGTTGGCACCCATAGCCAGCGGGATCATGATATTAGTTATGCACATAGGTGAATGTGCTTATATTCTAATGTACTATCAGTTATGCATTTGGCTAAGTAGAAATGTGATTGATCACATGCTCCTGAGGGCTTTGTGTTAATGCTTGAAAAGCTATGGAGAACTAGCTTTCCCTGGTGCCTGATGATATTGAAGGCGTGTTTCAAGTCATCTTACTACAATAAAATATTTCAATTTATGCTGGTAGAGATTTTTAAAATAGATTTTCTATTCACTTTGCTCACTTGTAGAACAATATATAGCTGGGTGCTTTGAAAGACTTAATTGAAACACACCTGAAAGTGTCAAAATGCTAGTAGTGCATGGAGAAGCTTAAGGACTGTAATTTTGACTAATGATATCAGTAGTGCAACTATAAGACTTAACATTGCTCTGCAAGAACCATGCATCTCAATTATGTGTTGATAGAAATTCGTTATATTATATGTGGTAAGTTATGTGACGACATGGTTCATGAAGAAATCTCCTGTTTCTTATCCAAAAGCAAGGAGAAGGTTTGTTTCCTTTTCAGATTTTTATTTTGTGAACTCTTAATGATTTGGCTTAAGGTTACTTGGACATTGATTTCGACTGTTGGGTTATGGACCTGCCTACATGTTCTAGACCTGCCATGTGAAAATACCTGCTATTAGACAGATTTTGTGTTTGATTCCGTGGAGTTTGAGTGACATCAGGAGTTTTTGAAGATGGTGTACATATATGTCTTTGAGCAGCTAGCTTGGCTTCTCTAGCTTAATACTCTTTTGTCCATTAATAAGAATATCCACCTAGTATTTTCCTTCAGGTCTGACATTAATTGTGCTTTAACTGTTTTTGCCAGAAAATGACACCCACCACCTATCGGCCTACTCACAGCAGGACCCTTCCACCTCCTGACCAAGGTAGATATCTTCTGGTTGGTGCTCTTAGAAATGCAATGTTTTTAGATTAAAGAGAACTATAACCATTATCTTGAATTTATAACACATTGATTTGACATGTTAAATACTCAGTTGGCAATCATTTGGCATTTATTGTCTAACCTTTAGCTTACTACCATTTACAATTTGTATGAGCTTTAGAAAATCCACATGTTGCCATTACCTTTCCATCTTTTAATTTATAACCTATAGATCATAAAGAAGATGGTTGTTTCAGATTATACTTTATGTGTCCAATGAAATTGTGGTAAAACAGAAATGGTGCAACTCTGCTGGTAAGATTTTGGCCCAATGGCTAAAACTGAAACCTTCATGTTTATGTAACGTTTAGCTTCAAGTCTCGTGAAAGAAATAGTGTTAACTTTTAGGGAAGGACAGAGGAAAAATAGTGGTAACACAAATAGTTCATTCGTGCATCCATATTTGCTATTTCATCCTATGTTTTCATCTTCCTTTCATAACTGGTCCATTTGAGAGTTGGGTCATAAATTGTGAGAAAGAGGATTAAAACTGGGGAGGAAGGGGAAGTGTTGCATTTGATTAAGACCTCAGATGCCAAGATCATCCTGTCTGCTTTAGAAATTTAAGAATAAACCAGCTCAAGCACACATGTTGGCTCCTTACAAATTTGTCTTTAGAATGGAGTCCCATGAAATCCTCTGGTTAGAGAAATTTGAAGGGCTCCATGTCAGTTATAGCACCTTGGAGTGCAGCTATCTGTGTAGCAGTCAATTACTTTTTCCTGCACTTGACATGCCTAGAGATTGGAGGATAGGAGGAGTAGAAGGACCTTAGACTAAGTTGATATGTGATGAGCGATAATCCAACTTGTTAGATTGGTTATCTGAATTTAAGTGTGCTAGCAAAACACATAGAATCTAGCACTTGACCTATATTAGAGGCATGGGTCATAGTTCTTTAGAACATTTTCAATATTTGTCGCACTATTTCCTCTCTTATTAATCCACTCCCATGCATTGATGAATATGTTTCAATTGGTCGGAGTAACAAGATTTTAGGAAGTTCTAAACAATCGTTTTATGCTCAATTTTTATGCACATGCTGATATTTAATCACTATTGAGTCTGGAATCTGGATTACTTTCACAAAATGTCTGTGCATATGTCTAGCTGATGTACTCATGCTATTTGGCAGTCATAACTACTGAAGCAAAAAACATTCTCATAAGAAATTTCTATCAGCGGACCGAGGACAAGGTTAGTGGTATCTGAACCAGATGGTTTACATGTTTAAAATAGGCGCACAGAAAAGTAATGAAACACCAGTCATCTTTTTCGAGTTGCTGAAGTTTGTACTCTTTGAGCACAAGCTGTGCAGTTGTTTTGCTTGTTCTGTCCATGCTGGGTTTATTAATAGCTTCTGGTTTGTTTTGAACTGCAGTTGAGACCTAAGAGAGCTGCGCCTGAACAACTACCGGAGCATGGAGGCAAGCAACCCAGAGCTTCCACACTGGACTAGGACCAAGACATTGTGCAATTTATTTCACATTGATCATGTATATACCGTCCTATAAAGTCTCATTGAACTTTACTCGCTGTCTGTTGTTGTGTTACTTACCAATACATGTAAAGTTCTCTGCAGCATCTGGTTATAGTAAAAGGCAGGTTCTACTTTAAACATAAGGCTAAACAATCGTGTCCGTCTCCGTCCCTGTGCTTGTGATGAGGAATGGGGAAAGATGGAATGATTAGAGAGGCTCCTGTGGAATATACTACCAGGCAAAAAGACAAAACTCCCACATGATTCTGAAAATGAATTCCACGAATGCAAGTGCAACTATTGTCCCTAACTTAGACGACTAAGAATGGTCTCTTAATTACATCTATACATATTTATGAAGTTGATGAACTTGAAGCAAGGAAGCCATAACCAGAAATAAATAAATAAATAAATAAACTCTTTACAGGCATAAAGAAAGGGAAAATAGCAGGGGGAAAAAACGTAGTCCTATTTTTTATGGAGGGAAAAGAGGGAACTAATCTAACGTGCATCTCCTTATTTTACTTGGAAGAGAAAGGCCAGGAAAACAGAGTCAAGTTTTCGAGAATCAGAAACCACAAGCAAGACTACGCAGATCCTGTGCAAAGCAAATTCGATGGCCATGGCTATGGCCGCTACTCCTTTCTCCACTTATTCTCCGATACTCGCAAAATCCCACACCATCAGGCCCACTACCGCGTCATTATCGCCTTCTCTTGTATACCCTCTTGGTCCAGTTACCAGACATAGGAACATTTCACCCCTCCCTCGTGCCGTACGATATTCGATTTCGCCGGTCGCCGCTACGTCTCTACAGGATGATGGGGCTCCGGCTTCCACAAGACCTTCGAAAACGC
Organism: Aquilaria sinensis; assembly: GCA_005392925.1. Taxonomy (NCBI): domain Eukaryota; kingdom Viridiplantae; phylum Streptophyta; class Magnoliopsida; order Malvales; family Thymelaeaceae; genus Aquilaria; species Aquilaria sinensis. The sequence continues at coordinate 90,321 of SMDT01003010.1, read as the reverse complement.
TGCCGTTTCGGGTCGGTCACGGCTTCGATCTCCATCGCTTGGAGCCTGGCTACCCTTTGATTATTGGTGGGATCGATATCCCTCATGACAGAGGCTGTGAAGCTCACTCCGATGGTAATTCCTTAATATAACTTGTGGGTTTTATGATATTTCGTCTGTCCATCCCCAGATTTTATTTTTTCTGCCGGAGCTTATTCGAATTCGGTACTCATTACCATACCTATTCGTTCTGTTCTATAGAACTGAACTGTTACCCTTTATTGTCAATTGAGTTCTGGTTTACAATTCCTGGAGTTGTTTTTGATGTGTTGTTGCAGGGGATGTTCTGCTTCATTGTGTTGTTGATGCAATATTGGGGGCTTTGGGGCTTCCTGATATTGGACAGATTTTCCCCGATTCTGATCCCAAGTGGAAAGGGGCTCCATCTTCCGTTTTCATTAAAGAAGCTGTGAGTTCCCGGATTTACTGATTATTAGCGTCACATAGCATGTATATTTGTTGATAAAGCTACTGATTTGATTCAGGAACACAATAGCTAAAGCTAGGAGAACGTACGGTAGGGGAATTCAATGAGTTGTCTTGCATTATCGTTATACCCAGTTCATGATCTGCATAAGGCAGGAACTCCCATCCCCAGAATTCAGCAAACAAAACTAGATCATCATGAACTCGAGTTCCTAGTCATCAGTTCTAACCTTCCTCTGGACATTCCTGCATCTTTGCAGGGTCATGGGACAGAAATTGTCCCTTCCACATATCACTTTCTTATCAACATCTTAACCATATAACAGTTTGTTGTTTTTCTCTGGTTTACCATCAGTTGACTTTTGGAAAATGAGGCTTATATGTCAGAGGGCCAGAATGAAAAGGTTCCTAAACTGATCCTAAACTTGTGGGAAAAAAAAAAAAACAAAAACTTCATGACTATAAGCTATGAAATTGATCAGGATGAGAAATCACCATTGCTGTCAACTAGGCTACTGTTCCATTGCTTGGTTGAAATGATAAAGACTCAAGCAAGGACTAAAGTTGAAATGTCACTGGTCATATGAAATTTAAAGTAATCTGAAATAGCATGAGAATGCTATGAATTCGGTGGGTATGAAACACAGAAGAGGAGAAACAGTGGATGATAAACTGAAACAAAGGAATCTAAGTAGGATGCTGAAATAGTGTATTTGGCCAGTAAAACAACCTCAACTTTGTAGATTTACTTGCAATAAGGTATGGTAAGTCAGCAGATAACTTAAGACCTGTAGTCATTCCTTTGAAGCTTCCTGTTCAGCTATACAAAGAAGTTGAATGATGTTAAAAATAAGGTGAAGTTAGTTTAGTATCAGTCATTATCTTCTTTTATATAGATGAAACTTTGCTTCATACTTGAACCACTTGGATAAGTTTGAGATTTCGAACCTTCAAAGGTTATGGTGGTGATAGACCTCAGTTGAGTTCAAATATTTGAAGTGAAGCTGCTAAAGGAATACCGGGATATGTATGATCGGAAAGGAAGTAGTGGGATGGCGGGAACAAATAAACAATTGATTGAAAGTATTGCACTTTATGTAAATCTGGACATGTTTCTTTCTTTCAGGTCAGACTCATGAATGAGGCTGGCTACGAGATTGGGAACTTGGATGCGACATTGATACTCCAACGACCAAAGCTTAGCCCACACAAGGAGGCGATCAGGGCTAATTTGTCTCAATTTCTTGGAGCAGACCCATCTGTCGTAAACCTCAAGGCAAAAACGCATGAAAAGGTGGACAGTCTTGGGGAGAATCGAAGTATTGCAGCGCACACGGTTGTCCTCCTAATGAGGAAGTAAGGGCCCCAAGTCTCATACAGCTCTCATGCATATAAAGAGCAACTGTAGACCATAGACATAACCGTGGATGGTCATGGCCATCAAGTTTTACAGCAAGTGGGTTGAATGGAAAATGTGGTGGCTTCTTCTGTTTCACTTTCAAAAGACTTGAACATTCTGATCTAGGGGCTGGCTGGCGCTAGTTTCCTCCATAGGTGAGGCTCATTCAAAGTTCCATAAAATAAAGATGCCAAAAGGTCCTCAAGACCAAACGCCTTGTTCTACGCAAAATTAACTGGGGAAAGGCTCTCTGTGGCCGCCTCATCACGTGTTCAACATTTTTCCATTCCTGTTCTACACTTCATTGCTGACTCTGATTTCTTATCAAAATCAATACATACAACAATAAACACCGTCAGGATAATCTGTTGAGTTAAAAAAGCGAGTGAAACACGTGATCTTTCTACTCCATGTGCGGAGCGAGTGAGATTTTACCAGAAAAGAAAATTCAACTCACATGGTTGGAAGATGTTAAGCTAGACTTGTCCAACTTCAAGCCGACTTGTATAACTATAGTCTAGAGTATACTAGTATGAATGGAAGTCAATGAGAAGAAAGTGGAGGCGAGTCGCAGAGATGGTGTATCGGTCGAAGGAAGACCTTTCGGTGCTTTCCAGCTCAGCCTGACCATTGAAACAAAACACAACCTCTTTGGTTTCGCGGAAGGGTGCAAGAGATGAAACACACGACGACCATTTAACCTGGCTCTTAACGTTGCAGTTAATAAGATTATCGTAATTTATCTTAGAAATTATAATATCCAGAACCCAAAATCACCTTCGTGGGAAATTATCACAAATTTCATTCACTTGTGTTTCATCCGACTCTTTAATTGCGGCCTTTCTTGATGACATTGATGGGCTGAGATTCTGCCCAACCACCATAGAGGTCGGTCCAAATCTGTGACTAGAATATTTTCCAGATTAATATTATTTCCTCGTATGCAAGAGAGATGTTGAGAATGGGGATTTTTCATGCAAATCTTGGGAATTGGTCTCTCTAATCACCCAGATAATTCTCAATCCGGGATTATTGAAGTGTAGTAGTTTGAGTTTCAAAATAAACAAAGTTAATTAATTGAGAGCCCATTAATTTACTAATATTCATCCTACTGATAAAAAAAAAATTACTTAATCCGTCCCAAAATTTTTACTCTATTTAGCTTTTTGTTGTATTTTTTACCTGAATTTATTTATATTGTTGGTTGTTAGAAAAAAATTAAAAAATATATATATTTAGAAACTATATGTCTTGGTTTATCATTCATATATAAAATTTTTTTATTTATATATTAAAGGATTAAAAATAAAAAATTCTAGATTAATTGTCAAAAATAAATAGAGCAAAAGTTTTGGGATAGAGGAATAAAATTCAACAAACAAGGGTAAAGAAAGCGGTCAAATCTCATAGCTTCATCGAATTGTTTCAATTTGTTCTTTAAAAATTCTGTTTCTCCAGCAAGGACTTGGTCTCGATCATTTTTCTATAAAACTTAATATTGAGAATGTGTTCAAACCAAAATCAAGTTGGCAGATTTGTATGTTTTAGGTGAGAGTGGAATAAAGCTGATGTAAGGTAAAAGTGGGAAAAAATTTTGATTAAAGAATGATGAGAAATTGAAGGTGGCTAGCTTAATTCTTTAAACTAATATATATATATATATATATATATATATATATATATATATATATATATATATAAATGATGAGAAATTGAAGGTGGCTAATTCTTTAAACTAATATATATATATATATATATATTGTCAGAAGCATATGTGATTGTTCAAGAATATTTGTCATACTTTGTAAAGAATGATGACTGTTTTACATACATCTCGAAACCTTGAGGGCATGGAGCAATATTTGTTACCATTTCTTTGATTTTCACGGGCAAGTGTTTGGGAAGAGTTTGGCCTCAACCCCGACAATGTTTGCGAAGATTTTAAACTTGCACTCAATTTGTTTTAATTTAAATTAATTGATTCTAAAATAATTTATTTTTATTTTTATTTTTTATTTAAAATTAATTTTAATTAAAATTTAATATTATATAGGTGCAATAATTCATTAAAAATACAATATTTATAATCTTAATAAATTTTTGTGAATTTTTCTAGGTATTAAAAAATAAAAATTTATAAAAAATTAACAACAACATAAAAATTTACTTTCAAATAGATTATTGTATATACATAATATTAGCTTTCAAATGAAATTAATTTTATATAAAAAAAATATAAAAATAAAAATAAGTCAGCCGACTTAAATTAAAACGAATTGATTCTAATTTATTAATGCGGTGCTTCCATCATATCTTCCATTCAAAATTGATTAGAGGATCCATCACGAGATTAATTACCAAGAGCAAATTTGTTTCGAAGTTCTTCTAGATTACTAGCTATTTGCAGAAATTAATTGCTACCAGAAAGGCCAAAGGTTACGTGACATTAATTGTATGGTATAATACTAGGACAACTAATGAGGATGGCGAGGTAGCTGAATTGCCGATATATAGCTTAGCTAAGTCGTACCTTCTTGATGTACTAGAAAATATACTATATGACTAGTGTATGTATTAGAAAATATATTATATGACTACTGTATGTATGACGTCTACTTGTAGATAACCCACTGTAAATTCATAATAACATCAAGTAGCAAATTTCTTTTGGATAAATATTATTAAATGTGCATCGTCTCTAGCGTACTTTTTTACGCCACTTCTCTCTTATTACATATGGAAACACTCTTAGTTATTCTAGAACTTATAATTAAGGCGATATCATTAGTCAATTCAAGATTTATTTATGTCATGTGTTGCTGGTGGGGAAAAAAAATACATATAAGATATTTATCAATTTTGCCTTAGTGAAAATAAACATAGGCAATTTAAAGCGACTTGTACTATAAGAAAAATGTAAGATCACAACTAAAAGTTAGTCGCTATAAACACTACAATTGGTGTTCAGTCAGTATAAAAAAGGTGTTCTTTAATTGACAACTGCTGGATGACTGAAAATGTCAGTAACCCACATTGTAATCACCCTTCAATTAGTAGGTTTAGTGTCCAATTTGACTACAATTACCTTTCAATTGATATATTAAGTGCTCAATTTGACTATAGTCACTCTTCAATGACTAGGTTAATATAGGATTTGACATTTTTTGGGGTTTAGGGTTTTTAAGGATTTGAAGCCTTTTTTAGGGTTTAGGGTTTAGGGATTTTTTTTACTGTTTAGGATTTGGGATTTTTTAGGGTATAGGGATATAGAATTAGGATTTATGTTTTTTAATGTTTAAGATTATTGAATTAGAGATTAGGGTATTGGATATCAATTTCAAGTTTAGAATTTTTATTTAGGATTTAGAGTTGGAAATTAGTATTTAGAGAAATGGAACTAGGGTTAGGGTATTGAATTAGGGTTTAGGGTTTTGAAATTTTTTTAGAATTTAGGGTTATTTAGGGTTTAGAGTTTTTTTTTAGGGTTTAGGGTTTAGAGATATAGAATTAAAATTTAGGATTTTTCGTTCTCTATGTTTTCTTGTTTTATCGTTTTTGGTTTTTGGTACGAGGAATTAAAACAACAAGAGGGAGAAAGGCGACAGTGTGCAAGTCATCAGCTACAGCTAGGCAAAGGCAAAGGTGCCCCACATCGGAGAAACATAGATTGATAATCATAAATTCAACATCAACATTAATTCGGATCCATACTCCTTATTAATTACGCTTGTTAAGCCAACGCGGTTGGATTGAAATCATTGTTTCTTAGTCGGTGGCGGCGTGGCGTTCGTGCGGATGAGTAATTAGGTTGTTGGATTTGATAAGAGATTCACTTGCACTTGCACTTTATGCAACCAACACCAACCAAACAACATACACACACTCACACATTGTGATATAGATACATACATATAGAGAGAGAGATAGGTTAAATGTAGAGAAACCAAGAACTTAATTTCACCCGCATTTGTGTGCAATAATTTAAAAGAAAAGGAAAAAAAAAACTTCATACATATGCAGGCTTGCCTATTGCACAAGTTTCTTTTTCATTCAATAGTTTCCTAAATATAAACTCAGCCAAGTGTGTTATTAGTGTTATAATACTTTCCAATACATATGGAATAAGTGTCATTTCAATTAAAAATGTAAGTTTTCATATGTAATATATGTCATGTGTCATAAAAAAATATGCTTTGAAACTTTTTTCCCTGCTGCTGTATCATCAGAAAGCCTTGGGTTTAAATATCTATTAATTAATAACATGCTCTATTATGTAAAGTGAAAAATAGTTCCAACCGAAACAATTAAAGATATTGTATGGAAAAAAGAACTTTAGGCATAGCGGTAAGAACACCAAGTTGCCTTGTAACCCACCCGGGTTTAAGGCGTGTCATGCCCACTCCCTCTCACTTAACTCCTAATCCGTATACCTATACCTGTACCTGCTTCTAATTATAAAGAAAAAAAAAGTAATAAAATAATTTTAAGTGACAGGAACTGATTAACTTCATCCAGTGCTACTCAAGTTCATGCATCTAATAAAAACGAGTGACTATAATTCATGTATGATTAATGTGTCATATTAGGTGTAATGCACAGTATTAATGAATTATGATGTAGACGTCCTTGTGCGGGAAAATGACATTTTGATGCTCAAGTTTATCTTACCATTCTGTTTAAGTACTTAAAGTTTTCATTTTTCTAAATAAGTTCTACAACTTTGCTAACATATTAACAATTAGTTTAAATTTATTTAAAGATAATTACTGAAAAAAAATTTATAGTGAAAATATAATAATTTAAACTATCTATTAATTATAAAAAAATTAGCGCACTATCTAAATTTATTAGAAGATGGTTACCTAATATAAAAAAATTTTAACAATTTTATGGCCAATTATTTACACAGTTGAAAATTTTTAGGGCTTATTTTAAAAATTGAAAATTTTTAGAATTAACTATTTACATAGTTGCAAATTTTTAGAATTTATTTGAAAATTTAAAAAATCTAGGACTGAAATAGAAGAATGTACAAAGATTTAGGACTAAAAGTATCCTTCCACCTCTTTGTGCTTTTCATAATTATGCTTATAAATCGTGGCTAATGATAATGATAATGAAGTACGTTATTTTGTGTGTGTGTGTGTGTGTGTTTCTTTTTCATTTTCTTTTTTCCGGAAGTTTGTTTTGTGTTTACTGTTGCAAAATCTGATAATATCGGGTGCCTGCAGGTGAAAAAGAGAACCGGCCACATAATTGACACGCATCAAACACCGGCCACTGGCACAGCCATACATATACAGATATTGCCTAAAAACATAAAACAGAAAAACAAAATCAGAAATTAAGACAAGACACAACAATTCACTCAACTCTAGAAATCTAGTTAATTACAAAAAAAAAAAAAAACCCTGGAAACCTTCTTCTACCCTATACTCCAGAGTATGTATGTGTGTGCAAATGTCAACACGACCTTCCTAAGTTATATAATAAGTCTTGTCTGGGAAGAACTTTTGCCTTAAATGTTTATTAAAATAGAAATTAAATAGCTAAAATTCAAAGTTACAAATAGCTTTTTTAGAATTCTCACACTAATTACCAATATCAATATCAAATGCAACAGTCTACCTAACTAGTGCAAAGAAGGCCTAAATGCATATTTGGCCCCCTCAATTTTGCAAACTCGCACGAGTTAGTTTTTTTGACTTTGACTCATAATGACTTAGTCCTCAAACTTTGATAAACTATACGACTTAGTCTCTAGTTCTATAGAAAGAACACACGTGACACAGACGATGTTTTATGAAGGGCTGATGTGGATTAAAAATGGAGCTAGTTGAGCCACTGGTTAGGGTTTGACATTCCCCAAAATCACAAATCAATTGCCTTTGAAAATTGGAGTGCAACACACGAGTAATCAACAAAAGGTGTGAAGAAGTCGTATAGATTTTGGCCTTGGATTGTGAAGAAGTCGTATAGATTTTGGCCTTGGATTGAGCTACTAAGGAAGTTGCTATTTCCAGATGCTAATAAAGGAAAGCCCATGACTTGAAGACCGATATTTGCTTTCAAAGCAATTTGGTGGCCGCCCTCTAGGAGGTAGTAGAGGTTCACTTCGTCTCTTCGAAGACAGCAACTTATTCTCCGTTCTTACCAAGAGGGTCACAATCATGTGGAAGGAGTATTAAGGACAAAAAGACATAGAATTTTGAGCTATTTATTTTGTTGATGTTGCTTTTTGTGGATGCCAAGGGTTTAATATGTGGATTTGGTGTTTCAAGCAATGCATGTTAGTGTTGGAATCTTATTCCGATTGGGTTTTATGCAAATGAATTATCTATTTTCCAACTAGTTCACAACGTTAAAAATTCTGTTCCTTTTGATGAAAAAAAGATCGAGCCTAAGTTAATTTGTAGTCAATGGTCATAAGTGTGCGTCTTTTGGCCAATTTTTATGTTTTTGTGTGATCAATGTATATAAAATTTACAGGGAACACTAAACGGGAAATTTTAAACAAGCTTAAGATTGATTATTCCGAAATCCCAAATCAATTATAGAAAAAGTAACCCACATAACAAAGTAGATAAATCAAAGGGCGATACGATTCAAGTAATCAAGGACGATGCTATAATACAGGAAGACAAGGAGGGTGACGCTACCGAAGATGTGAGGCTTAGTACTATAAATGACAGAGGCAGCAAATTAATTGTAGAGATGGAGGGAGGTTAAGTCATGTGGTTCTGGGTCAATTAAGTAGTAGGGAGCTTGATCCATAACCACTGGCAACCTCCATGGAAGCCGAGTTGGTGATTCAGTAAAAGAGAGAGTAGCTCAAAAGGTGGTGGTGGTAGGAAAACATTAAGGGGCAATGATAGAGCTAACTATAATACATAAGGGCAAATGTAAATGAACAAACAAAATTCAATGACTAAAAGCATAGTTTCACCTCAATAGAACACTGATGTCCTAACTCAATCCGCCAGTCAAAGGACTGAGTCACATCATTTTGCAAACTTGAGGGACCAACTCCCACTAAGTCAAAGTTAAAAGATTAACTCATTTGAGTTAATAAAGTTAAATGACCAAATGTGCATTTAAGCCTTCAAAGAATTTTTAATTAGTTTTGGTATCTTTAACATAAGTTTACTTAAGTACTAGAAGGATACGATTAAAGAAAAGGAAAGTCCAACTCCTTCTTGTCTCAATTTTATTGTTTCACTTTTTTTATGTCTCAAAACTATTTTTCTAATCCTTAAAGTGGAAATGTATTCTCATTTTTTCTCAACTTTTTCGGTTCTGAATTTTGTGAAAAAAAAAACTTATCAAGGAAAATTAAAAAAAATATATTAAAAGGCAAGCGACTTTCTTAAACTTTATACATTTTAAAATCAAACAATAAATAACAGATAGAGGTAGTAACATATTGAGAAGGCCAATAAAAAGATTTTGTAATGTGTGATGTATCGGAGTTTAATTTTTTATCCTATTCATAAACATTTGAGAATACAAATCAAACATTATCTCAATCTTTTAGTACTCCACATGATATTTTCATTATGAAGAATTGAATCGTGACATGGCAGTGTGCTAAAATGTTCAACGGGAGTTAACCAGCCCTCAATAATGCATTATTTGCAACATTCTTTGTTTTAGTTGTCGAGACCACATTATAGTTGTCTGTTTTGCCCCATGAGTTAAGGCTTATTGCATGCCACATCCTCCCCACATATTTCATTGATTCGGCCACTATGGTTTACCAGTGGAGCTCAATGATCACAAACTCAAGGAAACGAGCACATGTTTTTATCTGCCCCTACCACGAAGTTTGACCGGCTGCTCAGACATCACTTTTTGAATCCTTACTAACCAAGCTTATTGGTTGTCATTCTAGACAAATTGATTTTGCCTAACTCTGACTGATTTGAGGAAGCCACAGACCCAATAGATCAATGAAATGGGGAGAGGCGTCATAGCAATGACCTAGTGGCTGCTATGAAGATCCGATCATCACTGCCGTAGAAGTGATAATAGAATAGGTTGTTCTTTGAAGTGTGATTTAGCTTAGTGATAAGGATGTCGTAGATCCGATCATCACTGCCAGATGACTCTACTTTCCGACTCCTTGTTGTTATGCCATCAATTGCAACATTCCCAATCACCCCTTTGGCCCCTATTCATTCATCCCCAACATTTGTAATTTCTTTGGATGCCATTTCTAGTTTAGCTAGGAGAATGATTAAAGTGTCAGAAATGTGACCTGATTGTAATAAGCTATAGCTTTTAGGGCAAAACGAAAAATGACCCACAATACCATAGTAAGATTGTACAATATTAGGAGCCTAAATGAGAGGAAAGACGATAATTAAACTTGAACCTTGCACTTTTAAGTAATAGAAATGGTTCATACTTTTCTTTTAAAAAATAATTTATTATATTCATTCTTATTAATTTTTATCTATAAATAAAGCCTTTTAAAAGCTAATACGTTATTGAGTTAATAATTACTTAAAATAAGATATTTCTAGAAACTAGTTAATTTTTTTATGAATTTTTTTTTAGTAAAGTCCACGATGTCACTTAACTTATTTTTGTGTCCTAATTGGATACATGACCTTAAGTTTATCCTAACAAACTGCCTTTCTTCTTATTGTGTGTCTTATTCAAGGACTTTTCGTTAATTTCTTCACTAAATCTGATAAAAAATGCTGACATGGTATTAAATAGCACTAAAATAAATTTAGAGTAATGACTTTCATCCTCAAACTTTTTTAATCACTAATTTTATTCCTTTTGACACACCCCACTAATTCTAACCCTTAAACTTCTACTAAAATTAATTGATCACCTTCTCACTCTAGCACCCTAAAACCCTAACTCTTTACCTCTGCCGCCGCCGTCGCCAACAGCCCTCCAACCTCCAGCCCAACCACTTGTCACCCTACCTCTACTACTACCATACTGTAGGACACATAGATTTGCCTTTCTTGTCGCTGTGCAACTAAAGAGGGGAGTCGAATTGTCACTAGTGAAATCTTAAATGACTCCAGCAGTAGTGGTGGTGCTGCCACTATGGAAGAGGACCAGCCTAAAACCCTAAACTCAACCGGCCTTCATCACTACTTGCAAAAGCTTCCTTTTCTAGCAATGGCTTTTTTTAGACCAATTTTACAGTGGCCAATGCAAGAATCATCAGTTGTCAAAAAAATGATCCTTTCTGCACAATCAGATGAGAGAAACTAGTCGCCAGAGTTGATTCCTCCAGAGTTGATTCCTCTTATGGGCTCATCTTTTATGCTTGAAATTTCAAATGAAGGGGAGAAAGAAGGTGGAGCTAGGCAAGGGCCATTGGTCGCCCAGATGTTGCAGCAGAGGTGACTAGACCAACAGCTCCTAAGGTGGTGACTTCAGAGATGAGAGGTTAAGGTTTCAGGGTGTATGTGTGTCGTGTAAGGGTTAAGGAGAGCTAGATTAGGTGAAAGAAAGTAGAATTAATTCTAATGTAAGTTTAAGGGTTAAAATTAGTAATTGGAAAATTTTGAAAACTAAAGTTGTTATTTTAAATTTATTTTAGTATTATTTAGTACTATGTCAGCATTTTTAATATGATTTAATAGAAAAATTAACGGAAAGAACCTAAATATGACACACAATAAAAGAAAATGTAGTTCCCTATGACAAACTTAAGATTTGGCACTCAATTAAAACATAAAAATAAGTTAGGTGACCCCTCATGAGCTTTACTCAGCTTTTCTATATTCAACTAAAGACAAGAAAAAAAAAACTCTTTAAATTTTTTTAATCATAAAGTTTCAATTGGTAAACAAATTGATCAAATAATCGGTATATATCAAAATGATTACTAATGATCCAGTCAAAAACTAAAACAAGATTTCAAGCTTGCATAAAATTTCAGTAAATGGCTATAATTTTCACAATTACGAAAGTCGTGATGTAAGGCCACCAAATCCAACCATTTTGGTTGTTCAAAGATGCATACCGGGGTCCTTCATGGAACTTTCTTCAAGGCCCAGAAACATCTCTTTGGAATTTTCGAAGCCCATGGCCATGCTGACTCCCACTAGAAAACATCTATAAATACTCCACACCGGCAAGTCTTTTCCTACCAACTCCCCTCCAACACTCACTTCACAGTATCGATTCATCTCCAGGCAAACCCGAAACCTGCATAGCTCTAGCAATTACAGACATTTAAAAACTACCCAAAAGCTCAAAATTTCATCTTTCTGTCTCGGTTGCTCGATCTCCGGGTGTTTTTAGAAATTACTGAGAGAAGAAAATGACTGTGCTGTCGAAAAATCAGGGGAATCTCTTGTCGAGGATTGCAACCGGCAATGGGCATGGCGAAGATTCTCCCTATTTTGATGGCTGGAAGGCATACGAAAGCGACCGTTACCACCCCACTGACAACCCTCGTGGAGTTATCCAGATGGGTCTCGCTGAAAATGAGGTAATTAGAGTTGCATCATCTAGTAATTAACATTAATGTAGCTGAGATTAACGCTGAAGTGACAGAAGTACTGAACACTTAACTTTCTTTTTTTCTTCTTTGGGTCGCAGCTTTCATTTCAATTGATTAAGGAATGGCTCATCAATCACCCCGAAGCGTCCATTTGCACCCCAGGTGGAGTGGATGAGTTTAAGGATGTAGCCATTTTCCAGGACTACCATGGCTTGCCACAGTTCAGACAAGTAAGTAACGAGAAATTGTTCTAATGCATGTTTCTTTCTCAAACAATCAAGAACATTGTTTTTATACAAAGTTCTGTTTCTTGGCGCTCTTGTCACAGGCTATAGCAAACTTTATGGCCAAAGTGAGGGGCAACCGAGTGAATTTTGATCCTGACAGGGTTGTGATGAGCGGGGGAGCCACTGGAGCTCATGAGACGATTGCCTTCTGTTTGGCTGATCCTGGTGACGCTTTTCTGGTTCCTACTCCTTATTATCCCGGGTAATATATCTGTCCTAATCTCTGTTTCTACTTTTTACTTTTGCGGAGATCAGATTAACATTTTATGTACAACTAGTTTATTTTGATGGCTATGCTAATCTCTTTGCAAATATAAAATTAATTGCTGAAGTAATTAAGAGTTTCATGCAATATCCTCGCAAGTTGGAAGTTCAAATCTCCGTTCCACTTCAACGTTCCTTATATAAGAAGCTTCTTAGAAAGACTTTAATTCCTGAATAAGAAACGCTGACCAAATTTATAGTGGTTTTCGAGCTGTTTTTTCCGGTCAAACGCTCAAGGCTTAGCAAATGAATTGCTGACCTTGACTCTGTTTGATCTCCAAGAGCACTCAAAGAAAAGGAAGTGGGACGAATCAGCCAGCCAATCAAAGAAAACATTAATTCTGATCAAGTCAACAATGTATGCTTCAGTGCTTAGCATTCGTTCAAAGTTAACTGTCCCGGTCCAAGCGTTTTGGATTGCTCTTTTAAGTTTGATATTAAGCTTGTTTATTCAAAATATGGGGATTTAGTTTAGTTAATGTCACATCTTGAGCTGTCTCTGTGAAGCCGGCTAGCTGATCGTAGGGCCGGGCGATGTTCACACACGCTTGCCATAGATGATAAAACAACTATACCTGGGTTGGTTTGTGGTCGGTAAAGTTTGATAAGGGATTGTGCGCCGGTTTTATTGCTAAAAGATCATCAATTTTTTGGTTGGTTTTGGTTTTATATGGAATAATTTGAGGTTAAATTGAATAAAAAATATATATTTAAATATATTATAGAATCATTTATGAATTTTATAACTTAATGTGCTGCTATTCTAAATTGTATTAATTAAATGTGCGCTTAAACTTTGATGTGGTGGCAAATTGTGTTTAAAATTTCATAATGTGGCGAAAATAACTTAGAAATACAATAAAAAAAATCAAACACACAATTCTGGTTCCTCTCAATTATTGGTTTAGGTTGGATTTTTTGAAACCGTGATTATTTCACATTGGTTCAATTCAACCAAAAACCAGCCCTAACCTGACTCTTACTTAACCCTAAAAATTGTACTTTTATTTGTTGTGTAAAACGTACTAAAAAATGATCACAGCACTTATGAATCAGATGCATGCTAGTACTTTTATATGTAATTGTACTTCCCTTCGAGCATTAATAATACTTGATTAAAAAAAGGGAAAGTTACAACTACCCTTACAGTTTATTCTAATCTACAGTTTATTTTCCTTATTTTTAACAATCTACACTTTGTTCCATAATTTTTTTATGTTGTTTGATAATAACTTCTGAAACTGGATAATAGTTATCTTCCAGTAATGTTGATCTCTCCAATGTTTTTTTTTATAGTTAATAAATATTTTAAATTATCAGTTTTTCTTTTCTTTAAATACAATTTTCTTTCTTTAAATGCATATCAGTACTTTTCAAATATCAGTTAGCAATTAAAAAATATCAAAAATCTTGAAATTACTAGAACATAGTTATTAAACAGTTTAATTTAGGGGTTCAAAAATTTTTATTAAGCAATATAAAAAAAGTAGGGGATGAAGTGTATGTTTTTTAAAATAGAGGGGACAAAGTATAGGTTAGATCAAACTACAGGGGGGGATTTTGTAATTTTACCTTAAAAACTGAACAAAACCGTTGATGGCGATTTGATGTCATTTCACTGTAGTTTGGCAAGTTGTACCAGTACCTTTTTAAGGAATGCACCATAGAGACCTTAGGTACTATTGACGAACCTTTTAACCTGTTCGGTCAAGCAGAAAAATGGAACTACATGTCTCCAAATGGGTTTTCGCTACAATAATGAGTAAATTTCACAAATGATCCCTAACCTTTAACTATTGTTTCGTTTTAGTCCCTAATCTATTGAATGTTATGTTTTGGTCCAAAACTTATTAAAAAGTTTCATTTTAGTCCTAAATCTATTAAAAACATTTCATTTTGGTCCCCACTGAATGAAATATGTTAACTTAAAATATTTGTCTGATAAAAAATTTTTAAATTATAATTTAAACTATTTGGTAACTGTCTTACAATAAATTTAATTTATATAATAATTCTTATAGTTAATAGAAAATTGAAATCATTTTTTTTCTTTCTGTTAATTGAAATTATTTTATTCAGAAAATAAATAATTATCAATTTAAATTATTTATTTTTTATCAAAAAAATTAAACTGTTTAAATTTACTGAAACATAGTTACCAAATGTTTAAATTAAAATTTTAAAAATTTATGTCAGATAGTTATTCTGAGTTAATGAATTTCATCTAGTGAGAAACCAAAATCAAACAATTTTAGTAGGTTAAGGACCAAAACAGAATATTCAATAGGTTAGGAACTAAAACGAAATGTAAATTAAAGGTTAGGGACTATTTACGGAATTTGCTCCTACAATAATTGAGCTCTACCCAACCTAAGTGGCTACTGTGAGATCCATCTCCTATGGTGGCCGGTGGGCACCCAGCTGGTTAGCTATCATTCTTCTATGGGATCAGACAATAGGACCACTGCTAGGTCCACTAAAAAAGATTGGATTGCTTATACATGGAATTAGGCATTTGATATGGGTCCCTAAAATAATACTACATGTACCTTACGGGATTCTGATTTGCTTTAATTAATTTCTAACTTATATCTAATTTGGATCAAGCTTTGCTTGATTATAGCTTAAGGGAAATGTATTGATTTTTTGAATTTTATTTCGATGTGTTTATTTTTTAAAAGAATAAATACGCTAAGCACTCAGCATCACATGAACAATTGCCAAAATCACCAAGGATAATACCAGAATCTATTGCTTTGATTTCCATGTTAAGTTTTGCTTCTCAAGTTACTGAACATTTGCAATCTTGCCGCAGGTTTGATCGAGATTTGAGATGGAGAACTGGTGCTGAGCTGGTTCCAGTTGTTTGCAAGAGTTGTGACAATTTCAAGATCACTAGAACTGCTCTGGAGGCTGCATTGGACAAGGCAAAGGAAGATAACATCAGGGTGAAAGGCTTACTGATAACCAATCCATCAAATCCTTTGGGAACTATCTTGGACAAGGACACACTAAAGATGGTGGTGAGCTTCATTAATGAAAAGAAGATTCATCTTGTGTGTGATGAGATTTATGCTGCCACAGTTTTCACGAGTCAGCATGATTTCGTCAGTGTCTCTGAGATCATAGAGGAGGAAACAGAGTGCGATCGCAATCTCATCCATGTAGTTTATAGTCTTTCCAAGGACATGGGGTTTCCGGGCTTCAGAGTAGGAATAGTTTATTCATACAACGATGAAGTTGTGAGCTGTGCGCGGAAGATGTCAAGTTTTGGGCTAGTCTCCTCACAAACTCAGCATTTGATTGCATCTATGTTGTCTGATGGTGAGTTTGTTGATAAGTTCATAGTGGGAAGCAAAGAGCGGCTAGCCCTAAGGCACAAGACCTTTACCTGGGGCCTTGCCCAAGTTGGGATCAGTTCCCTGAAGAGCAACGCAGGCCTTTTCCTCTGGATGGATTTGAGGAAACTGCTCAAGGAGAAGACGTTCGAGGCAGAAATGGCCTTATGGCGAATGATAATCAAACAAGTTAAGCTCAATATCTCCCCCGGTTCTTCTTTCCACTGCTCGGAGCCAGGTTGGTTCAGAGTTTGCTTTGCAAACATGGATGATGGGACTATGGAACTTGCTCTGTCCAGAATCAAAGAATTCATGGGTCAGAACAAGGAAGCAGCGGTGCCGCCAAGGAAACTATGCCGCCGGAGCAGCCTCAAACTCAGCTTGTCGTGGAAAATGGAAGACTTCATGTCTGCAATGTCTCCGCACTCACCCGTACCTCCATCGCCGCTTGTCCAGTTGTAGCGAAGCCTGGCAGAGGCAGACTCGACCTCATAAGTCTTCTTCCTCCTGATGAGACAGATTATTCGTCTATTTATTTACCTGTTTCTTTTTTGGCTCTCTTCACTAGGAAAATACTAGCGAAGAGGGTTAATAGTAGATGAAAACTTTCATTTATTTGTTGTAGCGTGTATGTTGTCCAGATTGAAGCAGAAAGTTAAGAAATGGGCGAGTGAAGTTATTTTCCTCATTTGTCTCAACTCTTCTGTTTCAATTTTTTTTACTCTAAAGAGGGATTGAGTATTGTAAAGTTTAAAGAAAAGGGTTTAAACTTTAAAGTGTGAAGGCCTGTGATACAAGTTATATTATAGTTATTTGTTTACTAATTTATTTATTATGAAATTGCCACGAGATAAGACAACCCAATAAATTATACTACTAATTTTCATTGCAATTTCCGGCTGTCAATAACCTTCTAGTATATTAAATTTACGCTAAAAGGGCGTAGAGAACTTAAAAACCTCCACCACACATAGAGATTTCAATGGGTTTGGTTTGAAGAGCATAGAGTAATTTTCAAACCCTACCTACAATATAAAAGTTTTACATAAATCATACCTACAACCTATAGTAAGTAAAATTTTTTCACTGAAACCCTCTTCGTATTGGGGCAGGAAGGGTTAGGTATTATATCCACTATACTCACACAAGTGATCACATAACATAAAATTGAAACTAAAAAAAGCATGAGATACTTAAATAATACTCCATCCGTTTCATAAAACCTGTCCTTTTTTATAATGCACGTAAATTAAGACTTCTCTACTTTTTACTTCTTTCTTTTAATATAAAACTATTAGTTTATTTATTTTTATATAAAGTATATGTACTTATCTACTTTTTAATGGGCCCTAAGTACTTTCACTCTTTAACTTTTTCAACTTTCTCTCCTTTCAATAAATGATATATATATATATAATAAAAAAAAATTACCTTATTTGGAAAGATAAAAAGGGGACAATTATTTTGAAATTGTCAAAAAAAGAATAGAGGCCAACTATTGTGAAACGGATGGAGTACAATATAACCAAAAACAAAGAAACCCAGTTACACGATTATGAATTTTAGGGTTTTATAGGTTAGAATTATATTATATATTTAGGTTGTATGGAACGAAAATTGTGTATGTATATATAATATATGTAATATTTTAGATACTTATATACAATATATAATATGTGGGTAGGGTACACACCGGGTTTGGGGAGGGTAAACCCCTAAACCAATACCCTTCCTGTACCAAATGGATACAAAACAAAAAAAAATCTGAATAAGCCCAAACCCGTCAAATTGAAAATAAATAAATAAAAACTCTATTCATCGGATAAGATAGAATAGGTACCCACAAGAAAAAGTATAAATTGACATCCCTAATTACACATTTTAATTGAGAACCTAGATTCGTTAAGCTGTCGTAGCATGCAATTATGTATAGATGAGATTTAGAAGAAAAAAAAAAGGTGTAGGGTTTGTGCACATCATTTATTGTCCAAAACAGGAATGTTGATAGGAACGAGATCATGATAGGCCCATTAATTTGGTTGACGGTGGATTAATTAAAATCTCAACTCAACTTCGGGTTTAGATTTGTTTGTCCACTCATATTCTGCCTGTATATTATATATATTTAATTCTTTAGCAAAAAGTTACCTTAGATGCCATCAAAAGGATAAGCTTGAGTAGATATTACTCTTCGAAACAAACGAGAAGGCAGGGAAAATAAAATAAAATATATGTCACCCAGACGTTGACAATTTTAAAAATTTTATTTTATTCTTACATTTTTTTTACTTAGAATTAATTTTAATTAAAATTTAATATTATGTAGGTGTAATAATTTATTAAAAATACAATTTTTGTAGTCTTACTAAATTTTTTTATAAATTTTTCTAATTTTAGGTATTAAAAAAATTCATAAAAATTTAATAACACCATGAAAATTTACTTTAAAATGAATTATTGTATCTATGTAATATTCACTTTCAAATAAAATTAATTTCAAATAAAAAAATATAAAAATAAAAATAAATCAGTTAACTTAAGTTAAAATGAAAAATGAATTGTCCTCAGCCAGGTGACATTACATACTCTACTTATGTCATGGATTAAGTGCTAAATAAAACCTAAGTATGTCCTCCATCACTTATGTCTGTATTGATGTTCAATAAATTATTAACATTTTATTCTTAATTACATTGAGCTCAATAATTTAAAAATGTCTTCATCTCAAATTTAAGTGTGTTGGCTAAGTAATACATCAAATTTAAGTGTGTTGGTTAAGTAATAAATCGACTCACTTTTTCATAATAATCTTCGAATTTAAGTGGGTTGGCTTACCAATTTTCTTAAAAAAAAAATTCCAAAAGGTTTTAAGCTCAAATTTCATTTTCTAGTGATGGGATTAATTGTGCTAAACTAAAAATAATCACAACTAAAATATTTAAAATACACCATGAGAAACCAAAATAATTTTAAATAAGTATATTTTACTCGAATCACAAACCTGAGTACTCCAGAATCCAGATAATTTAACTCAGTTCGGTTTAATGTAAGTCAATTGAATTTTAAATGACTTATTTTTATTATTATGTATTTTTATCTGAAATTAATTTTAATTAAAAGCCAACATTATGTAGGTGAAATAATCTATTAAAAATATAATTTTTGTAATCTTACTATATTTTTATGAATTTTCCTAGTTTTAGGAATTAAAAAAATAAAAATTCATAAAAATTTAACGGCATCATAAAAATTTACTTTCAAATGAATTATTACATCTACATAATATTGACTTTTAAATGAAATTGATTTCAAGTAAAAAAATATATATAAATAAGAATAAATCAATTGACTTAAATTATAACAAATTGATATACACATATGTTTAAAAAGCGAATTGAGATGCTTATTAAGAGAAAATGATCTACCTAGATAACTAAAATCTCAAATATTAACACTTTAATATATGAAGAACCAAAAAATACATGTATATGAGGATTAGGAAAAATAAAAAGTTACGAAAAAAACTCGGCACATCGGCCAAGGCCATATGATTTTCTTGTGCCACACGCAGAAACCGCGTTTCCAAGCTGCCTGTCTTTTTTAGTATACTTATAAACCCTCGAGATTATTCACCACTAGAGAAGAGAAGAAATGTTTATTCTTTTCCTTCTTACTTGGCCCCTCCCCTACTAAAAAACATTATACAAATGTTCAAAAGAAAGATATACTATAACATGTTAGAGAAATTAGCACTTCAGCTTTTTTGGGACAAAAATAGACATATATCAATTTTTTTGTAACTAGAATGCTAATTGAATAAATTTTATTGCGGCATGATGTTGAGGGACGGAGACAAGAATTCGAACTCTGAAATTCCCCGATATCCACCAAATATTTTAGCCATTACGCCAAGGTGGGGATTGCCTTCTCTGAATTTCAAGAGACTTCCCTGTCAGATTGAATTTCTAGGTCTCTGAGGTCGCACCTGTTCGAGGGGTTCGTGGCTGGATCTTGCTGCTTAGCTCGGTCGGAGTTCGGGCACCTTAACCTAAACTAGCCGAAAAGGAAAACTAAAACCTTGTGAAGTAGCTACAAAGTTCAAAATTAGTACTATTAACTATCTCATGGTTTTACTAGTTTTAGCAATCGAGAGATGTTAAAACAATTGTCTTAATTTTCCAGCAGGATCTAAATGTAACACTAATCGAAAGTACCGATATATATATATCAAACTTACTTACGCTTGCAAAAGGTAGAGAAATTTGGGTTTGATCGAGGTTAATTTGACAAGAGAAAAACTTACACACACCTTGCACAGAAGGTAGCCTCCCTCCTATGAATTAAATATTCATTAATTAATTAATTTAGCCTGTTTTTCAGATACGAAATCCTCCGGATGCATGCAGAGCAGTCACAACTCAACTCATTAATATTGAGGGAGTTAAAAGTAACCAAAAGGTACTGTACCGTACTGTACAAAAGGAGCAATGCCTGTGCCTGATCATAAATTTACGAAAGAATTACCAAAAATTGAAGCTGGATCAGCAAATGACACAGGCATTGGGGTTGTCTTCAACACTCATGACATGGTGATGTGTGGTCAAGTAAGGGTTATAGGCTTTCACAAGCTCCTCTTTCTCGCTTTTTTCACTCTTGTCTCCGGCAACCCCGCCCTTCTGCTTTCCGCCACCATCGTCATTCTTCTCTTCCTTGGCCGGCCCCACCGTCAAAATCTCCGTGCATGGCCACTGCTTCCTGAGCTTGTTCACCACGTCAACCGGGTCCACGTCTCCGATCACCGTTAGCTTCTTCTCCTTCATGTCCATGGCTATGGAATCGATTCCTAAACATTTAAGCAAAAAGTAAACAGTAATTAACACTAACAGAAGATAGTTGATAAACAAATTATTGATGATGGAGTAAGTACCTGAAAGACCAGAAACTGCTTTCATGGCCTTGTGTTTGCATTTGTCATCATGTAAATCCAATTTCAGCACCACTTTCTGCACAAAAAATGAAAACATCAAATCTCCATCCTTGGTTGTTTGACTAATTAAATTAGAAAAGCGGATGATGTTTAAGTGACAAAATTATGGGAATCAGGAGCAGGAGAGAAGAAGATTAGCATAGCAGGGAGCTAGACGAGCCATCACCTTCATTTGCTGTGGAAGATTGGAATGAGGCTGAGTAGAGCGAGGGATTGCTAGGCTTCCTAAGAGAAGACAGCCAAACAGGGCTTTAGACTTTGGAGGCTTATAAACAGTTCAGAATCAGATAGACATGTAACATAGTATAGAAGGAGAAATTAAGAGGAAGAAGTTATACTAATAATTTAGTTGTATTACCTTACCGCTATATATATACATATTTGTGAGATGGAGGAGGAATAGTATTACTGTTGACCTGTTCCTCATTATATATATGTGCATGGCGTGACATATGACGCAACTCTTGCTGCGCTCTACCGATCGGTTGATTCTATTCTACCACCAATTCAATTATTCATATTGCTAATGCATTGCTATTTGCTAGCTCCTTCTTTCTCTCTCTAGTCTACTAGACTCCGTCCCTACTGTCGGCTCGAAATAGCGACCAGTGATTTGAAGCAGACACAGACACTTGGTGACAAAGGTCATCAAAATGAAACAAACAAAAATGTTTGATCCGGTGCATGGCTGTGCCCCTACACTTAAGGTAATAAATTGGGAGCAAAATATTTCCACCTTCTTTTATGCTATTTTCACCACCTCTTCTCTTGCAACCAGAATAGAATCGTGAGAAGAGAGCCGACGGCCTATTCCATTTGAGAATTTTCGGTCAGAGGCTAATGGTGGTGACTTGACTCTCAGTCAATTCCTTACTTTTCAAGATAGGAGGATACGCCTTCATTTTTAGACAAAATGGTATAAATTTATAACCATCCGTCTAGACGCATGATAGTATTTACTTATGTTTTTCTACCAATTGACCCTGCCAGTAAAAATTGCGGTTACGACCAATATTTTTCATCCAACGCTTTTACTAAAAGCTCACAGCCTCTCCTTTTAAAAAGAAACAATTCGTTAAGGCCCCATTTCCTTAACATGTCGACGGCAATAAGTCGAAACTGATTACCGGTGCTAAGCAGAGCCAAGACAATCTGTTGCTTCTCCAGTACAAGCCACATACATGATACATCACGGTCCGTAGCTTTTGCCTTGGTCTCTAAATCTTTCTTTGACGTGTAACTGGTCGTATCGTATCAATGCGCACACCGCATATAACGACAGAGTTCATCTCAAACATCAACAGAAATAAATAGTTCTACAGAAATGACTTTTACAAACAAACTTATTGTATGGCAAAAACGAGTGAACGCCTTACATTGAATTGAACCCTAACTCTACCTTTAATCCCAGTAATTGCAAACCGTGTCGATTTGTTGAGTTCACGCTTGTAAAAGCTTATGTGGTTCTGCCATTATTCTTCTCACAATCCAACCAGCTAGTTACTGGTTATTAGTACACATCTCCGTCTCTCTGTCTGCATGCATGCATCCACCTATACCGTCATACCCTCATAATGATTTTCCAGAAAAAATAAAAAATTAAAGGCAACAGGAATGATCCTTTTAGCGTGGATTATAGTTGCAGAAAAGCACAGCTTACTTCAGCCAATAGGATCATGTTCATCTAAACTGCTTCTAGTAAGGCAACTTTAGCAATTTTAAGTGCCTCCTCTACTGAAGATGCATTCTGAAGCTTGGCTTTGTTGATTGAAGGCTGGCTCCTTGCAAGTTTTGGAAGGAGTTCGAATTCCTACAAAACGATAACTCAAAATTAGCTTTATCTTATTCTATTTATTTATCTTTTTTATTTATTTTTCATTTACTTCTGCTAAACCAAGCTGACAATCCACCTACTTCCCAGTAGTTCAGGCATCTTTAAGTTTCTACTAATAATTAATGCGCATTGGTTGTTATTAGTATCACTGCAATCTTAAACGTTTAGATCCCAATTTGCTCGTATCTTACTGTAGGGAGGCCCTCATTCTCCTGTCTGTCCTCCTAAGTCCTAATGTTCACACAAAAAACAACAACTCACACTACCAACGGATCCTAAAATCTTGGAGAGAGACCGAGAGAGGTACCTCAGGACTTCCACTTTCAACAAGAACACCTTTGAGTTTACCTGTCAATGGCACAAATAATTTAAGAACTTCAATGATCGAACTATGGATACAATAAGTATCTCTCTGCCCTACGTATATGTGTTCTCCTTGGAAAAAGAGTAGAAGTGAGGAACTATAAAAGCCTCATTACCAGCATCTATCCAAAAGGTAGCAATTTTTGGATTGAAGTTCCCAACCTCAACTGTCTCTCCAACTGCCAATAGAATAGCAGTTAGACATATCTTCATTCAAGGGCAAAAAGAGAGGAAGTTCAAATATTATTTCAACAATATTCTTACCATTATCTCCAAAGAACTGCCACCACACTTTTCTTGGGCTTCCCTCATATTCAAAAACTCTCGAATAGAAGTATGGCAAGTAATCATATCTGGATAGCAAAATGGTAATAACATTAGTTAAGAAAGATATTTACTAAGGAGCAAAAACTGAGAGTACATAATGCCTCAAATATAGAGCTAGCATACGTGTGAGTTTGTGCACTGAGCAGTGACTTAACACAGTGCACTGCTGATTTACGAGCATGATCAACGTGTTCAACGCGTGCTATACGATCATAAATCTGTTCATCATACAACATGACTATTTAGACAGTGCGAAGAGAACTAATTTTATATTTTTTGGTGTGTTTAGTTTGAAGAAAAATTTACCTTCAGAGGAAATGCAGCTACATCTCCAATAGCAAATATTCCAGGTGCTCTAGTTCTGAACTGACCATCAACCTTATTCACACATACAACAGCTAAATTATTTATAGACCACAGAATTAAAGAAACGATACCAACGCGAGGTGTCTCCATGGAAATCAGAGTGTAAGCATCATAATGGGCAAGGATGCATAAAGCAAGGTCTGGTATATGTGTGTCGCCTTATGAGAAGATTATGAAGCTGAATAATGCACATAAAAAATAGCACATGGTGCATAGACATCAGCCATAGGCATGGACTACTTCTTACTGGTAAAACACAATTGGAACTGATAAAGAATCTGAAGATTATGCCCTGCTAGTTATTTAGTACAAGCAGCGATAACCAAAATGAAAAAGCATATCATCGAAAATGGGGGTTGGGGGGACTAAGCAAGTTAGTTAAAATAGACAGACACATGCAACTCTGTGCACCTGTATCCCTCCAACAGTAGTATTTAATCCCAAAGCATCAAAGGGACCAATGGCAGGTTTTGCTCCAATTCCTACAACTACCTGCAAGAACACAAATAAAGGGGGCATGAAGAAGTGTTGATTTATTAAGGTCATCAGCACTCCAAATATTAGCAGTTCAGATTACGATAGATGTTTGACACAAAAAAAGCCATCCTTGCAGATCAAGCCTATACCAGATCTGTTTCAATGAGTGATCCATCCTCCAGTTTAACTGCAGAGACTCGTCCATCACTGCCAGCTTCTAAGTTCTTGAGGGAGACGCCCTATTGCAATCATTCAGAGAATCAACATGCTAGATGAATATTTACTCTCTGCATGCAGGCATACACATATATCTT
This sequence comes from Aquilaria sinensis, assembly GCA_005392925.1. Classification (NCBI taxonomy): domain Eukaryota; kingdom Viridiplantae; phylum Streptophyta; class Magnoliopsida; order Malvales; family Thymelaeaceae; genus Aquilaria; species Aquilaria sinensis. The sequence goes on along the minus strand of SMDT01003010.1, from coordinate 65,420 downwards.
GCCTATGCAGTTACGTGGCTGCACACTGAAATGAAAGCAACCAAATGGCAGATAATAGTCGTGATTCTACCTTCAGAAATTTAACACCATTTTCTTTGTAGAGTTCTTCATATCTCTGACCCAGTGAAGGAGTAAACAATCTTGGCATAAGATGTGCCTCTGGAAAGATGACCTAGTTTTGAGGTAAAGAAAATATGAATTGTAAGTAGTCAAGTTGAAATTCATTTAAAAACAAGAAAGTTTAAAGAACAATCATCAAAATTCATTTGAAAGAAAGCTTAGAGAACAATTGAATTAGACAATTAAATTACAATCAAACTGGTAAAGTAGGTAGCCTAGCCCAGACACGTGCATGCCCAGCAAAAAGTTGGCATTGCATATAATCCATGTAAAGAACTTTCATTGCTATCTATTTATACCGTTGTATCAAGTTTCCAAGCAGCTGCAGCTGCAGCCACCTCCATGCCTATATAACCACCACCAATGACCGCCACTTTTTGTGCTTTCTCCTGTATGGTTAAATGTAACTATTAGTTACATCCATGGCTAAAACAAAGTGAACTTCTCAGTGCAAATTTCTGGAGTCTGGTTATTGTACAGAGTTAACTACACCAATACCTAAAAGTCCCATTAGGTTTTAGGAGTCATCATTTTTTTTTTTTTGGGGATAAGTTACAAGCTATCCCTTATGGCAACAATTTCCTAACCATAATAAGACACTCCTCAAAGAAAAAATGAATAAGCCACATCAAAGAAAACCATAGTACCAGAGATGAGATCAGTGAATCGGCATCAGCAACATCCCGGATATAATGTACACCATTTAGATTTCCGCCAATTTTCTCTGGAAACCTGAAAAGCAGGGTGAAAACAAATTAATGTCTGTAATTCCCTTGGTTGTATAACCATTCAAAAACAGCATGAGGAAGCATCTTTCAGAAATGATGCACGATTAAAAGTACCTTGAGGCAGTACAGCCAGTAGCTACAATTAGAGACCCATACTTCAACAGTTTGCCAGAATTTGTCGTTAATGTCTGCTTTTCGATATCTATATTTGTCACCGGGTCTTCATAAAACATCTAAAACCAACCAACAAGAAATGAGATACAAGCTCATCATAAAACCTGTTCTGCTACTTGGGAGATTTGTAATGAATTTCATTTAGAATGAAAATAGGAATGTTAGATATGAGAGTAAGAGAGAAGGAAGAGGAAGAGAAAGGGAAGACTCTCAGATTATAGCAAATAATGAGACTAAATAAGTGGGAAAACGAATTTGAAAGTAATAGAAAAACAGCAGGAAAAATCAAGAACCAAAACTCATAGCAGGCGGCAGGCAGAGTAATACCTCAATCCCTTTCTCCTTATACCAATCTGGAGTCTGTCTGTCTCCACCAGATCCAACGCAAGTATGAAAACCCTGCAACAATTTCAGACATATATTACTGGAACAAAACATGACAAACCAACATATTAAGAGCATGAGAGCACTGAAGGCCAAAACATATGAAAGATTATCTCCAAACATGGAGAGCGTCAGCGACAATGAATTTCGATTTCCACAGGATTGTAGTTTAGGCTCGAAATATGAACAGAGACTACAGAGATAACCCCACAACCTATAGACTACTATTCAGTTGAAAACAACAGGATGACAATATTCAATGTACATGTAATCAATCTAATGATAAATTTTGAATTGAAGATAACATATCCATTAACAAGCTGAAAATTCATTTCTTACAGGCAAACGTGCTGGTTTCTTTTCTGGGGGAAACAAGTAGGCCTTTGTTAAAGCTGGTCTCTCGTATGGAGCATAGGCCTGCATGAGAGGAAACAAAGAAAGAAAGAAGAACCTAAGAAAAACCCACAACGGAAGAAAACGGCAGAAGCAAGACGAACTGAAAGTAGCATACAGAATAACATGACCACCTCTTTAGAGACAATACAAAGCCTCCCATCGGCCATCCCATGTTCGACGAAAGTCCTCGCAGCATACCCAGCCGAATTGCCGCCGCCAACGATAACAAACCTACCCAGAAAACGAGTGAACAACTTAAAATCCCATTACGAAAAAGAGGAGGAAGAACCCAGTTAAAACAATAAGGGGATCTTGTATGAACTAACTCCCGGTTCTCATTGGCAAACGCAGACGACGCAGCCACGTAGCTTCTGCGGAACCTCGTGAAACGGACGGAAGAGTGACGTGAAGCGGGAGAATGGAGGCAGAAGAGAGAGGGGCGGTCCTTGAACTGAAGCGAATGGGACAAGCCCGCCATTGCTCTGTGAACTGTACACAAAGGAGAAACAGAACCCAGAAATCAAGAAGCAGAGATCGGCGAGGGTAATGAAGGAATTTGCAGAAGCTGTGTGGGAAGAGAAGAAGAAGGGACCTCGATACATTTTGAATCTGAAGGAGATTGATTGATGAATAATTTAATTGGAGCAAGCGGATGGAGGTTTTTGGGACGTTGGCTCTACGAGAGTGGTAAAGGTCAGGTTGTGAGATAAGAAGACTGGGAGCTCGATCGGCCTGTTGGGTGTGGGGAAGTGGCACTTCGCCGTTCGGGTATCGATTCCCAGAAGTGGGCAAAGACCGTGGTACCATCGCGTACAAGCGACAAACCTCAAACAAGACCCTCCAATTCATTTTAACTTAAAATTAATTTAGCTTAAAATAATTTATTTTTATTTTATATTTTTTTATCTAAAATTAATTTTATTTAAAAATTAATATTATGTAAATATAACAATCCATTTAAAAATAAAATTTTATAATATTATTAAATTTTTATAAATCTTTTAGTTTTAGCCATTAAAAAAATTTATAAAAATTTAACAAGATTATAAAAATTATATTTTCAATGAATTATTATATCTACATAATATTAGCCCAAAATTTTCAATGAATTATAAAAATTATATTTTCAATAAATTATAAAAGTGGCTACCTAATCTTCAAACCCATGGTGATAACTAGGTTTATTAGGCCCAAAATTTTTGGGCTCCAGAGTCTTTACTTAAAATAGCCAAAATAAATTGGCCAAATATCAATTGAAAGTAAATGTAACAATCTATTAGGGAGTGAATTTTCATGACATTATTAAATTTTTATGAATTTTTCAATTTTAGTATTAAAAATGAAAATTTTATAAAAATTTAATAAGATTATAAAAATAACATTTTTAATATATTATTACATCTACATAATATTTGCCTAAATTTTTCAACGGATTATAAAAATTATATTTTCAGGAAATTATAAAAGTGTCCACCGAATCTTCAAACCCATAGTGATAACTAGGCTTATTCGGGCCAACATTTTTGGGCTCCAGAGTCTTTACTTAAAATAGCCAAAATAAATTGGCCGAATATCAAGCTATTATTTAATGAATGCTAACTTCTATTTGCGTTTTAGTATATAGCATAATAGTACTAATTTCACAGAAATACTGATAATAATAGTAGTTATTATAATAATTTTGCTTTGCAAATACGAATTGATATTCATATTTTTCTAGGTTTTTTGGTACACTGAAAAAGAAAATTACAAGAAAATAAAGGGCACACACTGAAAGATACATAAGTAAGCAATATAACAACTACAAGTGAGTCCATCTCCATCTCAGAATTGAGGAAATGAAGTTTCTTACTAAACACAAGTCTAGTTTATGTTATCGTGTCTTTCAATGGAGATCCTGGATCACTACTGTCGGGTAATTGTAACTTGACGGCTTGTATCTCCGACACATGCATATACAGCCGTTTTATTTTCCCATCATTCCTCTTAACTTTTATATATATTTTTTATTCATCTACCAAATTAATAGAGTACCAATTACTAAAGAGAGATTATTGCATCTACCCTGATGGACGTACACCATTGGATGAAACTCTAATGGTATTAATATTATATGGATAAGGCAATTTTTTATTTTTGAATTTTGACATTAATTGGAGAGATAATCATGATATTTTAAATTTAAAATTAAAAATAAGATAATTACATCTCATTATCTTCATTAAACAATAAGAATTGATCGTTTTCCACGATCATGATAATTGAAAGAAAAAAAATTTGTGCAATTTTTATATAACAAACTAGCTTGATTAAATAATTCTTCTTCTTCTTCTTCTTCTTTGTTCTCACCTCCCCTCTCTCTCCCACTTTCTCGCTTGTTTTTGGTTTCACAAGCTAAGGAAAATGATGCTTTAATTAGAAAATGAAGTGTATATTGATTTCATATTTTACGATAATCATAACGTTTTAAATTTAAAATTAATAAGAAGATAATCATACCATTTTTAAGATTTTTGTCCATGATCTTAGACATTAGACTGACAAATGTATACATTAATATAACATAATTAGACATCAAGAAATTAGTCACAGACACCAGAACAGTAGTCTTAAACACTAGACTAATATATTTATACACCAATATAATATAATTAAGCACCATGAAAGTATTACTAGATACTAGTACAGCAGTTTGAGACACCAAAATACTAGTGCTAGACACCGACATAGCAGCATTATACACTAGATTAACTAATTTACACATCAATGTAATATACTTAAATATTAGAAAAACAGTACTAGATATCAAAATAATAATTATAGACACCAGAACAAACAGTTTTTTATACTACATCAGCCAATATATGACACCAATTTCATATACACTGCACACCAAATTGCGAAGATACTAGCATTTTTGTTTGAAAATGGAAAAAAAAATTTCTCTACATAAATAATTAAAGTTTTAAAAATTATTTATTCCATGATTATTGAAATATCTAAAATGGTAACTCTCTACCTCAAGAATAACTACCATAGCTACCTCCATAACTACATATATTTATTTAAAATGGTAACTTTTCATATTTTAGTAATAACTACCTAACATCATTAGTTTCTTTGTTAGTGGTGTACGCACACCATGATGGACATGCTTAGGTTTCATTACCAAATGACAAGAACTTTACACGTGGCTAGACTACAAACTTTCACTGGTAGAATGGCCAAGTTGGCCCAAACGACTCATACCACAAGAAGTGGATAGGTGGCCAACTAGGCTCTTTCATTCCAAATTGGGGCCAACTTTGGGCTGAATAGTATCTACATGTTTCTTGCAAGTACAATAGGTATGGAATGATTGAACAATAAAGTTCTACACCTGTATTTACAAATATTAAAAAATATATACTACTCTCTCTTTTCTATATTTTTGCCCCAATTTTTTTTGTACCATCTATTTTTCTGGTAAGTTATAAAAGACATACAAGTTAATTATAATTTGTCCCCGAAGGTTTAGGTAAAATTACACTTTGCCTATTCTTGTTTTAAAAATATACACTTTACCATCTGTTTTTTTAATATAGTCCATTAGCAACTTTTGACATCTTAATTTAGACTATACCTTTGTTATCCTCAATCAATTTTAATATGTATAGTTTTTTTAATAATTAATTGACTATTAAAAAAATTGCTTAAAATATTAAAAGAAATACAGAAAGAAAAAATTAATAATTTGAAATGTCTATTAGCTGTAAAAAAAATTTCATACATATTGAAATTACTAGAAAATGGATACCATAATGTCTAAATTAAAATCTCAAAAGTTACTGTTGGATTGTAATAAAAAGCATAGGCAAAGTGTATATTTCTGAAATAGGAGAAGCAAAGTATAATTTAACATAAACCTCATAAGCAAATTGTAATTATCACTAAACATATTAATGATTTTTGCCATATTTTTTTCTTTCACTTTCAAAACACAAAAAATACTAATTTAATGAGATCAATGAACAAGAAAACCACATTTTTCAAAAACTTACTGCCAGTTAGGCTTGCATTAACACGTGAACATTAACGCATTTTTTTTTTATCAAACAAGAGAAAGATTGTGGGTCCCATGATTTGCTTCCTCAATTGCCCCTAACACATGTGCGTAATTACCCTATCTCATAGAACCTCTATAGGACCACTTGGTGAACTTTTCTCCACCCATCAACTGAACACATCTTCCAGAACTTCTTTCTTTTCTTTCTTAGAGAGTTTGTTTGCTAATGCCTATATGTTTGATCACAATCGCAAATTCCAGAATCAGGTGTTGTTTAAGGTGCTGAAGTCGTTTGCCTACTTGCACGTATTAAATCCCAACAGTCCGCCACAATCACTAGCCACATTTACATTGACACAAACAATTCCAATCGGTTGAGGAGCTTGGTTTGTGGCCAATCTTTGCTGTAGCAACATTGGTTATCCACAGATATCCTTGGGGAGCCGCATCAATGTTGATCCACCTAATTACCTTGAACAATGCCCATTTTGAACTGCTGGTGTGGATTTAGATGACTAAGTGCCTGATTTTAACAGCCGCTATAGTAGAACTTCAATTGAATTTTAATAGTGTGACGCTGAAATGCTCAAATATGATGAGATTGTCGACTTCCCTGGGTCAATCGTATCAGAATCACCTAGCCTAGGTCAATCGTAAATATGGGCTTATTTTGATGGCATTTAGTTTCCAGTCTTCCATAGTCGAACACGCAAACCAAAACCGTGTTAACTTACCCTTGTTAAATCCTTTAACAATTGATAAAAATTTCTAGTTGAAACTAATGAGGAAGATGAAGGCGAAGACATTGTTAACCCATGATCCAAAACTAATATCAGCAACTGGAATTTGAAGATCCAAGGGTTCGAGTTAAAGTGGTTGCCAGAGATCTGATATAAACAGGGGCGGAGCTTGAAAAAATTATCAGTGGGGGCAACAGATAATTCTTTTACAATATGTAACTATAAAATTTAAAACCTATGGGGTCAAATTATAAATTTTATTAAAAAGACAATACTAAATATGTAATTTTTCCCAAAATTTCTAAAATTGAGTGGGGGCAATTGCCCCCTCTGGGTTTAACGTGGCTCCGCCACTGGATATAAATACAGGTTACATACATGGAATCAAAACCATGAAGAAAAAACTAACTGGTGGTTCTTAACAAACAGCTATTGTTTTCTTGGTAGAGTGAATTCTGAATTTGTACACTAGCAAGGTCAAGTTTGCCGATGACATTTTCCTCCTTGAGATTGAGAGGTTGTGTCTGAGGTCAAGGTTGAGGTTAGGGTTGAAATCAAGGCGAGGTTAAGGCAAAGGGCAAGGTCAAGGCTGAGGAGATGATAGAGATGATGGGTGATCGGGTGAGAAGTTGAGATTGTCAAGGCTAAGGAGGCGGTAGAGATGGGACTTATATCTAGGCAAGGTCGGGCCCCGAAGGCGGCAAACAAGTGAACAAGTAAAAAGAGGAAGCAGTAAATAAGGAGTTGAGCTGAGTCATGGTGAGACAAAGAGTGAAGGGCAATGTTGAAAAGAAGTGTAAAATAGTTGCAATTCTTGATTTGCGCACTAAAGTGAAATGGTTCCAAAATAGTGGGAAATAGAAAGTATATAGGAGTAATGGAATATTGCTAATAAGATGTGAGGTAAATACACTATGTAGGAATTCAAAACGTGCATTATTACGGATATTTGGGGGAGGGGGGGGGGATACATGCCTACCCTATATTTGTATAAGTAATCACACGGTACAATTTGAAAGGAATTTATAAATGACCATAAATACCACCCTATACATCCCTACTTATATTTCAACTTTGTTGTGCAGAAGACTACAAAAAAAAAAAACTTTGTTGTGTAAAAGAAAATTTAAAAAGAATAAAGAAAAAGAACTGCGTTGCATCCTAGTAATGTTTGATCATATTCCAAGATTCGGCCAAAGTTGTTTACAAAGAAAGAGCCATCAATGACGGCAGGCCCTCTTATCTATATACTTGCATCAGTATTTACATACCAGTAAAAATTAGGAAAACGAAAAAAGAAAAAGACAAAAGAGCCTTTTGTCTGTGTCCAACCAAATACAATTAACACCAATTAAAGGGGGGAAAAAACCCAAAAATGAAAAAAGAGGCAAGCCGTTACTCTTGTAAGAAAGGGCCTCGCTCCCACCGCCAGATGCCTACCGAATGGCACAACCCCAAAACCATAATTCTTTCCTTAGGATCACTCCACCGTATTGTGTTAATCTGACTATGTTCATTTTCCGATGAGCCCATTAAAACGGCCCGTTCTTATTGTCCCTGTACCCCGCAGCTTTTCCCAGAATTCTCCAATGCCTCCAGAAACTCTGCTCTGCTCCTCACAATCCTGTGAAAGACCTCCCTTATCTGCAGCTGCAACGGCAACAACCCTTCCTCCATTCTCCGGCACGCCTCAGATAGCTCCGACACTTGCGCCGCTGCCTCCTCAATCTTCTCCGCCTCCCCCGGGAACTGGAACGAGTCCGCGAACTCGATCAAACTCTGCCCCAATTTCTCCAGCTTCTGCATTTCGTCCAACAACCCAGCCGTGCTCTTCTTCTCTTTCTTCTTCCACTCCTCGCCGATCTTCTCCGCCAACCCAACCATACTTTGCGCCCATGTCAGTTGCTTCTGAACAGGCAAATGGGTAGCCAAGCCGCTCCGTTCCTGGCACGGAATAGCTGCCACCAACGCCCACATCACGAACACCAAGACGGTGTTCATGGTATAAACAGGCGACGCCAGCCCAGAGGCCTCGGCCCCCCGCGGAGCCACGAGGTTGCCTGTCATCGCCTGAATCTGCTTCGCCGCCGACCAGTTCTTCCCGACCTGCCACGAAAGCGTCCGGAATTGGCCCGACCTTTGATCCTTATTGGACACGCCGCCCCTCCGACTAAACGACCATGTTCGCTCCGTGGTCTTGAAATTCGAGCTCTCTTTGTCGTCGATGTTAATGGAGGCAATCAGCGAGCTCAAAGCCTTCCTCGCCCGCTTCACCTGCCCATCTCCGATCGGCCGCTGCTCCAAAGCGGAGACAGCGATCTCCGCCAGTCTCTGGCAATGTCTGACGGCCTCGACCCCGCTCGTGACGGCATTACAAATGTCAAGAGCTTTAACGGTGCGGTCGAGGAGCTCGGGGATCAAGCGGTCGAGAGGGGGCTTGGAGATCTGGGAAGGGTCGCAACCCATGAGCAAGAGGGCCTTGAATTCGGCGTCGCAGCAGAGGAAAGCGTCGAGAAGCTTCCGGAGCCAGGATATGGAGAGGAGGGGAATGATGGAGGAGGCGGCGGCTTCGTCGGCGGGGGGGTTTAAGAGGTCGGAGAAGCGGTCAGAGACTTGCTTTTGGAAGAGTTCGAGGTCTTCGAGCTCCTGCTCGTGGCTGCCGTCCATGGCGTTGACTTGGTTCCGGCGGATGCTGATTCGGCCGAGGAAGTAGCCCTGCTGCTCGTTCACCGGCATGATTGAAACAGCGGCGAGGTCTGGTTTTGACGTTGTAGAATTTTGTGAGAGAAACAGAAGGCAGGAAAAAAAAGAGTTGGGAGAAGGAAAAGGAAGGACAGGAGAGAGGAGATAGGGAAAGGTGTAATGTATTCGATAAAAAAGGTTGGGCGTGGGACGGGCAGTTAAATACGGGGCCGAAATTGGTGGACAAGCCTTCCAGACTCACTGGACTCGTTCTTCTTCTTTTGGATGCTGACTAAGCACTCTCTTTTTTCGCGTTTCCCTATCCGCCCTCAATCCTTGCTATCTTTTGCTAGGGGTGGGTGAAGGCTTTCCAGAGAGAATTGCAGAATTGTATTTACGTGAAAAGAAAGGGGTAAAAGTACGTAGGGGTTGCTGACTAGGACGCAAACGGAGCATTCGCTGTCACAGAGACGCGTAGCAGGGTGCCAGATGGACAAGGCCCGGTCCTGGTGGCCCGAGTGGGTCCCATTGACCAGGTCATCTTCTTGTCCTTTGCTTGCTCTCCACACTCCATTCACTCGATTAATTCCCTACAACGCGCCGCAGGACAGAGCATCAAACCCAGCCGCTTGATCTCTTGACCTTTTCTAACGAGTAACGACCACCCTCATCCGGTCCAGATCCACTGATTCCGGTAGTATGTGCGTGATAACAAACTCAATACATAACTGGAGCCACCAAGTTAACTCGATGTATTTTTGCTTTCCAAGTATTTAACTTAATTAGCCCACAATAACATTATACAAGTGCAGTGCATGAACCACCTTTCAATTGGTGCCACCCACCCTATTCTTGCTTCCCCTTCTAATATTTTGTCTAGAAAAATTAGGATATTAAAAACTTATGAAGAATATTATACAACTCTTATAAATATTATTAACTGAATTTCTTCCAAAAGAAACTAAAACTCCTCCTTCAATTCATTTTTATAATAACATTTAGGGGATATTATATTTGGCCAAAGTCAAGACCTAACAAGATAAATTAACTTAATTTGCTAACGATGTTACCAAGTGTATCCAATTTGTACTACCATAAGTTAGAGACTTTCACACAAAAGCAAGCATTCTCAGCCTAAGCCAAGGGAAGTTTCTCTTTGGCTGTTACACTGCTTATAAATATCCCCCCCCCCCAAATCGTACCAAAATCTAAAGCTCATTTTCCAGAAATATATCTCCTAATAATGCCAAGTAGAGCATGTTAGAATAGTCTTACATAATCTTCTACAATCTTCTTGACAACCTTCATATATTACAGATTTTCTTCAATTTCTTACAATTTACATGAATCTCTTACAATTTGCTCATCATAACCACCACAACTGCTAGACTATGAAAGGGTATTACGTCAAGCAAGTGAGCTAAGTAAAACCAATCCCTCTCATGTCACAACCACTCCACACCTTCACTCCCATTTTCTTTTTTACATCTTCAGCAACACTGAATTAAGTGTCAGAAAACCATCCCCAAGAACACACATCTCAAGGGCTTTCTAACATCGTCTTTTAGTGCATGAAGTTCTAGTGCTCTCCAAGTCAACTATGTTACGACTTTTTATGGTAGTCACCACTTTAATTATTATGTAGTAACTTATTCAACAATAAATGAAAAAAAAAATAATTAGAGGTTATGAAAATTCTTTTTTCAACTAGTAAAATTAATCACATACACTTCATTTGTCGGTCTTTTTTCAAGTAATTCCATTAATTCCAAATGTATCATAGATTTTCAGGAAACTAGCAATATAAGCATTATGATCCTCATTTGCCAATTTGTCAAATTGAACACAATTCTGTACCATTCAAATAATATTTGGCTTCATCTCAAAATTGTTTGCATGGACAAGAGGTCTAACAATATTTGATTTTGTCTCTTCAACAAAAAGGTTTTATATATTTAGACATAGTCTTATTTGATTACGATCTTCAATGATAAACAACTATTAATTTTCTTCTTGCTGCTCTACTTTATGATATGGTGGTTGTAACTTAGTGCTCCTGTAAAGCAAAATCTTCTAAACGTTCTTTCAATTTCTAGATCAGCGTTAACTACTTCACCAAGATGGCTAAGAGTCATACACTAATTCTCCTACAGGCCAAGAACAAGAAATTAATAAATTGAAAATAGAATAGAAATCTAAAAAAGAAAATATTGCAAGAAAATAAATGGCTAATAAAGATCATCTTTTTCATGAAGCAATCTCAACAAATGTTCCCTGCTAATGGTGCCAAAAACTTGAAATGTTCACAGTTCACAAACACTTCCCACTATACCAATTCAATTCTTAATGTGAATGTGTCAAATCTCTCTATACTCATAAATATGTGAACTTATAGCCAAATGCACCTATCATTCAATTATAGCAGTGGTAAGTATCAAGATCATTTTCCCCACAAAACAGAGTTGTTTACCATACTCAATCTTTCTCTATTACCTAGCTGACAATTAAATGTTGTTTAGCTAACTAACTAAGGATTAACTAAATTAACTAATCCAGTAAAACAAATACTATAATAAGCACTAACTACTGGTAGTGAAAAAAAAATTAAACAATCAACAATTAAGATATGTCATGATTATATACGAATCCCCTATAAATCTATTACATTACCCTTACTTTGGTTTAAACGGTATATGATTAACTTAGAATGTAGAGTACTATCTAAAATAGATTAGCTCATTATTATTCCCAGTTACTAACCCTCATTCTTAAGTCATTGATATAATGTTTAGTCCTACTGCACTTCCTAAGAAAGCATTACTAGTTTTTGCGACCTAACTATTAGGTTTCATTATAGTCTGGAGATATTATGCCGGTCTATTACTCTTAACTTGACAATATCCTTTCTATCTAATGGTGATCCAAAAAAAACATACCGGATACTGCCTGTATATGTTCATCATCCAACATTAAATTAATAGATTAGCTACTATCAATCAATGCAACAAAGCATATTAGATAAATTGCAAGAAACTATAATTATATTAAACTAAAAGTAATCATAACCACAATATCATCCTAGGGTTCATTTTCTCTAAGCATAAGCAAAAAAATTAGTTTATCATGCCGAAAAAAGAAACACAACAAAAAAAAAGAGAAACTAAGAATTGAAGACTCCATCTCTAAATTCTTCTCCTTAAATGAATTATTGCTCTGATGTGAACTAATCAATGTTGATCATCTGAACTACCTTCAAAAGCCTTCTTGTGAGAACCCTCATTTTATTAGGTAATTAATTTATTTTATTTACATAATCCTTGATAAGATTATACTTGCCAGTTAGGTTTAAGTTAAGTCAATGAGTCAAATAGTCCTTGAAGTTCATAGGATTAAAAATCTAAGGTAAATTGACCACAATGGCAACTAGGAGCATTTTGGTAATTTGAAATTTCAAAGGTCAAAATTTGACCAATATAGATACAATTGAGCTTCTAGAGGTGAAACGAACATCTTGATGAAATTTGAACTCAATTTGACCAAACATTGGCTTTTTCTCACTAAGAAAGTAAAAAATGGGGAAACGGTAATTTTCAAGTAAAAAATGCTCAAAAAAGGTCTTGGAAGGTGAGAAATAGTATTTAAAACCATTTGGTGAAATTTGAAGTTAAATTTATCAAGTTTGAGACTTTACTTTATAAGTGAAGCTAAAAATGGCATTTTGATAATTTTAGTTAGTCAAACTTGGTCAAACTTGGTAAAACAGAGTCAACCTCGATTAAGAGTAGGAAAATATGTGGTTGAAAGTGGAGGAAATAAAATCTATAATTTTAAATTTAAATAGCGACATATTTGAAAATTTTATGAAGGTGACATTTTTTTAACAAAGGGTTATGAGGCCTAAAAGGCACTCTCACCCAATGTTTTAAAACCTGGACCGTTACTTAAACCGTTGGAGGTTTCGGGTTGTCATTTAACCGATTTAACCGGTTGAACCGCCGGGTCAAATACACTTTTTATTTGTATTCTAAGGATTAGGGACTAGAGAGTGAATTTATTATCAACAATAAAAAGATAGAACCTTAAAGGAAAATATGCAAGCATACAAGGACCAAGTTGATATTTAACCTACTATAAATTCTCACATTTAGAAACCTAATTCCTAAGCCGCCACACACTTCCAGTTCTCTCCTTCACAGCCAACCATCTTCTAATTTACTTTACTTTTTCCATTTTCTCAGAAAACTTATCATATTCTTTGTTCAATATGCAGTCCTTCTGAAAATTATAAAAAATCGCTCACATCTATTTATTATTTTTTCGTGATAATTGTGAACTAATCAGAAACAAACAGCAGCGCAGGGGTAGGCAAGCATCGATGAGCAATGTGGTAATGAGCAAAGCATGGAGCAGTGAGCACGAAGTCATGCACCCGCTTGATCGAGTCGCAAGCAGCAGAGTAAGAACGAATTGGAAGCGCAAATTTAGTAGCAGAGTGAGCATGGAAGGCAATGGTGAGCTGAGGGCCGCCGGCTTGTCTTGATTTAACGGTTCACCGGTTTTGATGGTTTTTCACGATTTTGACCGGTTCTTGACCCAATCCAACATGGGTCAATAGCCGGACCGATATGCTATACGGTTCACGGCCTAACTAGCCGAACCATCCGGCTCGACTCGGTTTTGATAACATTGCTCTCACCCCAAGCATTTATTGGAAATTTTAGGAAATAAAGCAACCTGGTTTTGAGGTAGAAAATAAGCTTCCAAAAACATGGAAGAACCTTCATTTCCCTTGGTTAAGAAGCCTAAACAACTACTAATCATGTAAAAGCCTTAATCTTCTATCACTTTAACCCTTTCACCCATTTCCATCCTTATTCATCCCTAAACACACCAGCTCATTTTCTTCTTTTACTCTGCCCATTTAACACGTCGTAAATCCTCAAACATACAAGAACTCACCAAAAATATGAAAGAAAAGTAAGAGAAAAAAAAAATTGTAAGTGAAAAATCAAGGAGAGAGTGTGTTTGTTGTAAGGGAAAGCTTAAGAGTTTGGTTTTTCTCCAAGAGGTGGCCACGGTTTTGGGCTATTTATTGAGGTGAGAAACTTCATTTTACTAGAGCTGGGTTTCTTCTTCTTTAAACAACAACATTATACTCATAAAAACTTTTGACTGTTGAGGTTAAGCTTGGTAAGAAAAAAAAAACTATGGAGCTTTGGAAATGAGTTTTGGTTTGAGATTTTCTACTAAGGTGACAAGGTCATTTTGGGTTGTTTATGTGCAGCAAAAAACATTGCCCCTAAGATAAAAAATGTTGATTGTTCAAGTGGTTATTTTACTATGTAGTTAAGGCACTCCAATGAGACTAGGAAATGACTCTTGGTACTTGAAACTTGAGCTTGAAATGTGGTGTACATAAGGGTAAGATGTTCTAGGCCTTCTCTCTTTAAGAAGCTATATTCATGTTTTAGCATGGTGAAAACTAAGGCAAAACAGGCACAGGGTGACCAATAGAGCCAAAAAAGGCTCAAGTGGCACTAAGGCCGAACCTAGCTCTTAGTTTACGCCAATGGGTGGTGTCCTTGGTGCATGGGCTATAAAATTGTGTGTAGACCAAACCTTTGGATGCATGGTAGATGTGTGTGGCCGAACCTTCAAGGCTTGGCAAGCATAAGATAGGTGTGCCTCAATTTGGGTATGCATGTGTTGTGACTAAGTTTAAAAGCTCAGTATGTGTGTGCGTGTGTGTGTGACTTGGGCTCCTAGATACATGAATATTTTGGAGTACCTAGAATCATGGTAAGTTCAGTATGTTAAGGTGTACATGGGTGTGCCCAGGTGGACATACAGTTGTGTATGCCCAATGGGCACATGAGGGTGCCCTCAAGGGTGCCTATGCGCATGCGCCTACTTGCTCATGGCTGTGCTCACCTAGGGGGCTGCATGAGTGCATCATAGGGGCCTTGGTTTTTTCTGAGCCTTGGGTTGCGCTTTGGGCATGACCCACAATAGGGGGCCCAAAGCAAAGCCCTAAGACCTAGATGACACTTAGGCCCAATAAATGACTTGGGCAATGAGTAAGCATACAAATAGGCCTATCAGGCCAATAGGCCATAGAATGGGCAAGACACTTTTATGGGCACTATGATCCACACAAAATATGGTCAAATCCTGCTACATACAATAACGGAGTTTTGAGCTAGCGAAAGCTAACAAGCTCAAGGGCAAATGTAAGGATGCATGCTTAAGGGTAAAAATAGACCAATGGGTATTTTGTTTTGTTTATTGGTATGTTTGCTTGTATGTGAAGTATCGGGAGTTATGTATCGAAAAATGCATGATATGATGATCATTATATAATACTCTACGCCATAAGAGCTCATGGCACGCTCATATTGTTTATGGGCAAGGTTCATGCATGCATGGCAATGTGTATATATAGTCCATTATATATGATGTTGTTATGTATTGTTTGTTTTAGAATGCATTACTAAGTATTTTATATATTTGCCTTTATTATTAATGTGCAAATAACATTGTGCAGGAGCCAAATAATCCTGTGATTATTTGATACTTGTTTGTTAGTTTCTCATAGGTACATTTTGCATACACCACATGTTCATTTTTCATATGTTGTATGCACTTATTTAACTCCAAATTTATTTTCCTTGTATAACAAGGTAGTTGGGTAAGGACTTCTTGGGTCGCTATTTGCTAGGGTTTCTTTCTCCCGGGTAAAGGTGGGCCTATCGACCATTTGGGTTATAAAACACTTAGATATTGTGTTGCCGTAGTGTTTACTTGCTATGAGTGTAGTTTTCATCCATGGTTTGTCATGATATATTACTTGCGCATGCATGAGCATTAAAATGTTTTTTTTACGTGGCCGCACATATTTTATTCATATTTTATTTAAAATCCCGCCAAACCACTATCTTAGTTTAATAAAATTAAGTTTTTATTGGAACTAAGTAAATATTTTTCTTAACTCTCAAGTAAATACTAAACGCTAGACAAGTTGCTAAGATTTATATAGCAAATCTTGACAAAAGATCCAAGAAATGAGGAATGATTCTGGTCTAGTTAAGAGTTTGAATTAGGCAACAGAATAATTTAGCTTAATTAAGAAATTAATTAGATATTTATTGGGACAGTTCCTCACACTTCTACTGTGAAAACTCAACTCTCTTTCTGTTTATTTTTTCACATATTTGTTCTCTTCTTTCTTCTCTACAGAAATAATTCGATAAAACATTAACAGGAAGCAAACATGGTTTATGACATGGCCTTGTTCAAGGTTGCATTCCTCTTATGGAACATAAAAATCATGAATACTTAATGACACTATCTGGATCATGGGCGTGGCAATGAACATGGACGTGTTGAGTGTGAGCACGGGTGTGTTTAGTGCTGACATAGATGTGTATGAAGTCTTGTTTACTCCAAAACTCATACAAAATCCTTCCTAACCCAAATAGAGCTAAAATAAATCCTAAAAATAAAATATAAATCAATTAAGCATCAATTCCTATTTAAAAAAAATCACCAAAAGACAAACAATTATCTAGAAAAAACTTATAAAAAAAACATATATAAATATGAGGACATCATCTAACATTGTCTTTTAGTGCATGAAGTTCTAGCGCTCTTAAACTCAACTCTGTTTTATGGTAGTCACCAATTTAATTATTATTTAGTAACTTATTCGACAATAAATGAAAAAAAAATAAGAATTAGGGGTAGTGAAAATTCTTTTTTCAACTAGTAAAGTTAATCACATGTACTTCATTTGTGGGTCTTATACTTGTTGACATCTTTACTAATTTGTACTCTATTGCCTCAAAATTTTCACAATACATCCTATTTAAGGTTGTCATAGATCATTGCAAACTGCTTAGTAAATTACATTGTCATATTATTCTTAAACTATCATTTTATTATTTATTTTTCTTATTTATTGATCTATGTATAAAAAGTAAAGGAAAAACAAAACTTAAATTGTTTCCCATTTCTTAATTTTCATGAAAAAACCAAATATTTCAACAAATTCAAGATGGAGGGAGTGTAACTTATTAATATAATACTTATTAGACATATTATATATTTTTTGCTTGAAACGATATACATAAAATTAATGCTATCAAAATCATGATTCTACCAAGATTCATTGTCTTTCTTGAATCATAAATCATGGATTCAAAATGAATCATAATAATAAATGGGCTTAAGTGTGACGAGAGGACAAAATTTGGCGGTCATTAAGAACTATATAAGTCATCTTTATATTTTGGATGTAGACTTTGAGTATATAAATGCTAAATGTAAAAGGAAAAAGGTCTGGGGGTTGTTAGGGGGAGAAGTTGTAACTAAATTAGCTATTTTTTGGGTTGTGGTTGCAAGATTTTTATTGTGCAATGGCTTAAACTTAACAAGGAAAAAGAGTTGGGGGATTGTTAAGAGGATTAATTGTAAATTTTAGTGGAATCTTAAGCTCCCAACCAATATACAATTCTACAATCCGAATTGTACAATTGTGGGTGAGCATTCGATTGGTTTGGTTTGGTTTGGTTTGCAACTGATTCAAACCTAATGCTTTGATCAGTTTTTGATTTTTATGAAGTATATTCAAATTATCTAAATTACATATAAAAACCAATCAAAACCGTTTGAATTATATTTCAGTTTATTTGATTTCATTTTTCTAAAACCTAGATACATAGTAAATGAAAAAATAAGATAAATATTCAAAATTTTACCTATCATATCAAAAATTAAAGAATTATAAATAACATATAGTCTAAAATTAGTAGGAAATAGTTTTATATATGTAAGGTCAATATGGATAATGGTAAAATATTTATTACTATTCGGTCTATTCAATTTATTCACTTTCAAGTTTATGATCTAATAACTGATCCATAAACTGAATATGAAATTTGGTTTTGGTCTGAACCATTCAAACTAGAAAAACAACTAAACCATTTTATCCGAATATAATTATTTTTTTTAATTTTATCTGAATAATACTCACCCTTACATACATCCCCACAATTTTACTCTAGCCATGCGATTCTAATGCAATTCACCATATCATTTTCTAGCATCTGAATTGCAGGACCATGCAATTCTGTGATCTCGGATCATAATTTTGATAACCATCTATACAACTGATACAAGCATAAAAGTACTCGAGAACAAAAATTTTAAAAAGATGTATATACGAATGTGTATATGGTCAGTGACTTTCGTGGCAAAACTTAAGGGTGAGCATTATTCAGATAAAATCAAAAAAATCAAAACACCCAATTATATTCAAATAAAATGGTTTGATTTCTTTTCTAGGTTGGTCGGTTCGAATCAAAACCAAATTTCATATTCAGTTATTGAATCATACACTTAAAATCGAAGAAACAAAATAGACCAAATAGTAATAAATATTTTACTATTATCCATAATGACCCTACATATATAAAGTTTTTTCTTACTAATTGTTACCATTATCTATATTGACCCTACATATATGAAATTATTTTCTTATAATTTTGGACAATATGTTATCTTTTTTTTTTTTAATTTTAGGTATGATAGGTAAAAATTTTAATTTTTATTTTATTTTTTCATCTACCATGTGTACAGGTCTTAGAAAGAAAACCAAATAAATTGAAATATAATTTAAGTGGTTTTAGTTCTAACATATATTTCAGATAATTTTGATACATTTTTAAAAAATTAAAAATCAATCAAATCATTATATATAGATCAATTTTAAACCAAATCAACCAAATATGATAAAATTGACATGACGTTAATTACCCATTGGTACGTCGTGTTAAAATTGTTGAGTCTACCAAGATGGCTCATAAGTCACGATAAGAAAGATTCTGCTTGTTGGAGACGGCGGTTGTTAAGCTATCTGCAATCAAGTCCTACTCAGCTATAGCTGAAATATACATATAGCTCTAGCATTTACTGAAGCAACTTTAGATACATATAAGTCAACAAATCGGGGGCAGATCATCAAGAAGAAGGAGAACTCAGAGGGGGCCTTTTTTTACTTAAAAACCGAAGTCAACAGATCGGCCACGAAGTCAAGTTGGTAATCATAAATCATGATAATCCTCGTGCTTCTTTCTTTTTTTAATTTTTATTTTCTTTGTTTTTAGCGAAAATTACCATGACCCCCCTGAGGTTAAGTCGAACATACACTTGTATCCCCCTATTACAAATACCTACACTAATCCCCCTGAGGTTTAGTCAAAATTGTTAACTTTTTAGCATTTTCAGGCTTCTTTTTCTATATTATCACACCACATTTTTTACATCATCACACCACATTTTCTGTCATTTCTCATTTTGGACTTTCATTTTGTATGGTGGATAAGGGAACCGAAGCACTGGATTTAATTGGAAGCGGGCAATGAAAAAAGAAAAGTTCGGACAAATAGTTCATTGGGGTTGGGGACCCAAGTGGCACTGCTGCCCCATAGTTCAAAGATTCTGGAAAGCTAAGATTGTGTCCTGAGTGTTGTCTTGTGGCATTGGCCCCATTGAGCTTTGCACGCTCCAGCACTAGTTGACCTTCTTAAGGGCCCTAGCACCCCTGTACCCAGGTTTTATGATCCCCTACCTCCTATTTTGAACATTGGCTTGCCATTGATGGGGGGATTCTATCCTTTTGGTGGTTGGTGAAGATGAGGGGAGCTCATCTCTTGGAAAAATCTAGAACTTGGATATACTATCTTCTTCCCCCAAGCTTAAGCTAAGTTTCCATTGTCACATATGTTGTATTTTTCTTTCACCTTATTGTGGAGCACTCTTAGACATTACTTGGAGAAGACTTGGAACACTTGAAAACATATATGAGCTTAAGGAAATGGGCATCTATAGACTTTGGGTTCTTTCTTTCCTTCATTCTCTTTGTATTGAATGTGAATGCTCCTTATTTCATTTTTATGGTTATGTTTAGTTTAGTTATGAATTTGTATTCCTTAGCATTTTTTATGGATGTAACTACTTGGATTCGTTATGTTGGATAAATTTATGATTATGTAAAGTTGGTTTTTTATTAAATGTTTGTTTATTTTTCTCTTGAGCTTATTGTTATGTTAGCTAATTGGTGATAGTAATTAGGTGCACTATAAATTGCTTCTAAACTCTTGGAAAAGATTAGAAGTTATTGGACCTAGGAAAAAAGTTTAATGGCTATGGGCTTGTTGGGAAATTATTTTAAGTCAATAGGTAAAGGTAAATTGGGCTCTAATGCCTCTTTCTAAACTAGTAATCAGATGAAAATCCTTATTAAGTTTAGGTTAGAGAGATTAATTCTTTCACCTGAAAAAGTAAAAATTCAATTAAGTAACTTTACCATCAAACATTGAAAACTAATACACTCACTTGAATTCACCAGTTAATCAAGACAAGTAGTAAACTCATAGGAAATGGGCTTTAGTAAGTTAATAAAATCCACAACTTTACATTGCATTATTGCATCCTAGGTTAGTAGCATTTCATTTAACTAAGTTTAGTTACTTGTTTGTCTTGCGTAAATCCTCATTCAACCTTGATTACTTAGCTAAAGTTAACTTAAAGTAGTGGTATTTGGTAATCAATAATTCAATCAATCCTCATACGAATGATACTATCTTTCACCCAACTTCAACGTTCTCCATGTGTTTGCAGTTAGGGTTTAAAATACACAACATCTCCCTTTATGCCTCTCGTCCTAGCTATCTGTCGTCACTATAAGTGTTCACTGGGCTGACCCAGCTAGTCTTGGTCCTGGGTTTGAAAGTACTAGGCACGACCTAGGTTAAGGAGTGCTGGGATCGTGCTGGGTTTTACTCAGTCCTGGGCCAAGCTGGGCCTAGGCCCACTATTTTTTTTATTTTTATTTTTAGAATTTGATTCTAAAATAAAAATTTTGAAAACTAATTGTTTTAAAAGTAAAACACTACCATCGATGCGAAATTTTATTAATTTGAAAGTCAAGCAACATTTACATAACTTGGAACGAGCATTACATTAGTCAATAGCAAAACGTTCCATAAAAATAAATGTAAAATAAAAGGTAGGATCTGTGCTAAACAACAAAATCAGATCAAATACAAAGTAGGAAGATAATGAGCAAGCTATGGATTTAAGCATCTATCTTATCGGGGCTTTCGTTGTCGGAACTCTTGTGGTCTTGTAATCTTAAAGTTGCAAGACCCCAATCATGGTTGCATATATAAACTTTAACTGCATCTGGTGATAACCTTGTGCGTTTATCTGAAATTACATGTTTTCCAACGCTAAAAGTCGACTCAGATGCAACGGTTGAGACGGGAACCGCTAAAACTTTTTTGATAATTATGGAGAGTATTGGAAATTTGTTGCTTCTTGCTTTCCACCATTCTAGAATGTTGGTTTCACTATTCTCCCAAACTAAGTTGAGGTATGCGTCTACTTCGTTAAGATCGGATGCTGCAGCACGGGGCCGTTTAAGGAATTGTTCTGCCGGATTGAATGATGATAAGCCCGACGTTGATGAATACCAGATGGTAAAGGAAGTAATGTTCGCAACCTTATCTTTATGCTGGTCGGCATAAATCTTAAATAACTCCCGTAAGTGTTTTTCAATAGTGGCAGTCATAGCTTAAACAAAAATATGTGCCATTTCTAAGAAATTATAATAACCCTTAAGTAGCTGCTATGTACCCGTGATTCTAACAATCGAGTCTAGTGCAGATGCAAGTAAATAGATCAGGGGTATATTATTGAAATATAAAATCCATCTGTCTTTCATTACCTTAACTGTATCTTTTAAGAACTCATCATCCTTGTATTGGTTAAAAACCCATGCAATATTGACCAAATGCATCAAAAATTTATGAGATGTTGGATAGTATACGCTAGAGCAAAAAACAGTGGCCTCATAAAAATATCGTAACACAGCAGCCACTTTTGACAGTTTATCTTACATTTCTTGCTTTAAAAGTGTTTTCTTTTCTTTGACAGTTAAAAAACATGTCATGTGTGCAGCAAATGACATCGCATCCATCAACATCTCGTAAGTCGAGTTCTATTGGGTAGGGCAATTAAGTTTAAAATGTTTCCAACTAAAATCAAGGCCATTTTTCAAGACAATATAGCTTAAACTCTTTGAAAACTTTGGTTCTTGACTTCAAAAAATGGATTGCCCACCGGATTGGAGTAATTTCAGTACTCAAAACTTGAAGACTTTTTTAGACAACTAAGTTTAAAATATGACATACACATCTAATATGAAAAAATGTGGCATCCTGGACAGGTTCTAATGATTCCTTCAATGTCTGAACTGTGACATCGTTGTTGGATGCATTATCAAATGTTATGCTAAAAACCTTGTCGTGACAAAAAAATTCTTTAAAAGTTTCTAAAATAACTTGAAATATGTTCCAACCAGTATGATCGACCTCCATCCACTTAAATGCAATTATACACTTTTGAACGACCTAATTATCATCAATCCAATGTGCAATGATACAATAATAATCTTGTCCTAGTTGTAAAGTCCACATGTCACTAGTGAATGAGATAAAATGATCAAAAGCAGATAAGTATGCTTGTACGTTTGATTTATCGGCTTCATAAATTTTAAATGCCTTCATCATAGTAGTACTCATAGATGTTCTTTTAAAAACAGAGTTTAATTCTGATTTAATCCATTCTTCCATGTGCCTCTCTTCTGTTTGTGTAAATGGTTTTTTAGTTAACATCATCAATTCTACCATGCATTCTCTACAATTTTGTTGATTAAATCTAAAAATATCTGATCCGCCGACAGTATTCACAAGTTGGGTCTGACCGTCGATACTGGTAACTGCATCCGGATATAGATTTGGGTGCTTATGTTTCATGTGCCGTTTGAGTGTTCCCGTGTTAGAGTTCTTTTTGTGCGCGAGCTTTGTGTTGCAGTGTTCGCAATTTGTGAGCCTCGCATCATTGTCATGACCATCCTTATCCAAAACTTGGTCAAAATGCTCCTAAACCCATGCGGTGAGCCTCGATATCTTACCTTGCGATGGAAGTTTGGGTTGATGCCTTTTCAGGGTCTATTGCGAACCATCTCCTCCACTAACATTCTCTGCTGCCATTGGCTCCACCTTCTCAACGCCATCATCCGAAAGTTGATCATCGAGCTCCAAGTCGTATTGACTCCTATCGAATTGCTTGTCCTCATCAGTTTGTTGGATTTGAGCCCTACGGGTCGTTGGTCGAGAAATGCCACGAAAAAAAGACCTCAAACCGGTGCAGGATGAAAAGCTTGAGGTCTTTCCCTTTCCTCTTGACGCCATTTGTGCGAGAATAAATTAAGAAGATAAAGAGTTTTGGAAGTAATTAAGGAATGATTAAGAAAAAATAAAGAAAATAAGGCTGAGAACTTGAAGAAAATGAGAAAATGTATTAGTAAAGAAAGAGAAATTGCTAAGATTGGTGTGAATAAATGGTGGAAATGACCTATCTATTTATAAGGGAAGGTTTTTTTTTTTTAACTAAAAAACCCTTAGAATATAATTGTTGAAAGGGGCAAAAAAGTAATTCTGGGGGTTAAAAAAAAGACTGCAGGTTGTTAAAGGGACATGCAGTGTAATTTTCCTTTTTTTTTTTTTAATCTGTAGCCGTTAGGAGCGCTAGGCGACCGTTGGGACCGAATCAGACTGGCTAGGGCAGGCCCGGACTGATCCTTGTGCTGGGCCTTTCCCGTGCCGAGCCCACCTTAATGCCCTTCCTATATGAGGCTTATAACCGCCCCTTCCGATGCCGTTCTTAGCCTGGGCTTATGCCAAGCGGGGTTTGACTGAATCTAGGCCGGAGTTGACCCAGGCACCCCTTTGAACACCACTAGTCGTCACACCTTCACCATTGTCTCCCTCCATGCGGTCACACCTTTACCGTCATCACCGCCACCAAGTCCCCATGCCTTATCCTTATCCTTTTGCGGCACACTGCCATTGAAGGCGTTTATTCATCTTCCCAACGGCCAATTGTGCTAGACCACCGACCCTCTGATGCTCTAAATCGCTCAACTAATGTTAAGTTGAGATCAACCCCTTGCACTGAACCTGGATATGAAGGACGAAACCACTTGTTGACCTAGCGAACAATCAAACAGCGAACAATCAACGATGAGGAACGAACAATTGAATAATTGAACTGGAGCAGGGAACAAACGACGAGCCAAGTAGGCTCAAATCCAAAAGAATCGAGCAAAGGAAGACCAAATCTAGCAGAGAACAAAAAGCAAGGCAACTCAATAGAGTTTGATTAGGGCAAAATTGCTCCACCAGCGGCACTTGTGGCTCCTGCTTTGAATCGGGGTTGTTGGAGTAAGAATGTGAGTGAAATCCTGATGTTGCTTCATGCCTAGGAGGTATTGATTCGCTTCAGTAACGGAGATTGAGCATGATGAGGGCAGAACCCAATGGCAACGAGGATGATGTTGTGGTGGCAAAAATAAGATGAACGGTGGGGTTGACAAAGAGGAAGGATTTGTAACCTAATTTACATTGATTTGAAAGTTAAAGGTTAAAGTTTCTAAGGAATAAGATTAGAAAGGTAAAATTAGATATTTTTTCTTTTTTCAGTCAAACGGTGAAATAACGATATTAATTTTTTAAGGGGTAACTGTATGTATTTCAAAACTGGGAGACACAAGCATAGGTTCGACCTAACCTTAGGAGAGTCATGGTAATTTTCCTTTGTTTTTATTGAAGATTCAACAGAATTTTAGAATGTAATAGAAAAATAGCTCTACTAGCATATTTTTTCCCCCTATTGAATTGACCATCAGCTCATTTCCTTATCAGTAGCTTTCAATCTCTATCAAATAAATTAAATGATAACTTTGTAACTTATCATTTATCAACTGCTAATTTTGAAACTATATTCATACTATATTCTAAAAAATGAAGATATTTAACTGTTCATCAACAGTATTTATTGTAGATGAATAGTTCTGTTTTTTTTTTTTTGGCTTTTTACATATGTGATTTGCTCATTTTAAGTTTGATTCTTTTTTTGCAAGGCAATCAACTTTCTAAGGTTCTATGTTGCAATTTTCTCTATTCCAGTTTGTTTCTCGTTTTGTTTCGATTAAAATGCTATTTCAATCCCTAACTTTCTAATTTTTCAATTTTAGGCTTTAAGTTACATCTATATGTTATATTTTGATCCTTAAACTTTATAGCTATTTAACTAGATCTTTTATTTGCTCTATTGGTCTCTAAGTTTTTTTTATTGTTTTATGCAGTATCTTTCAAAGTAAGACATTGGTGATCATGATTTATTTGTTTTTTTTAATTAAACCATATTTTATATTTATCAAGTCAATTATTAAAATTTTAATACCTAACATTTTTCTATTTTCTTTGTTTTTATCTTAACATTTTTTTATTGATTTTATTTATTGTTATTTTCTAAAATGAAACTTTAATGATTATAATTTGTTTACTTTTGATCTAGTTCTACTTGATTCGGCTTTAGTTAGTTTTTTTAACCTTTTTCTTATCTTTAACTTTTTTTAATATTTGTTAAGTTAATGATTAGACTTTTAATTGATTAACATATATTAAACATAGTTTTGTATTTCAGTCATTTTTTTTATGATTACTGATGATTAAGTCTTATAGCATCAATTATTTACTTCAAGCTCTGTAGTGTAATAAAGTAATTTGATCTATAATTGTTAAAATGTAATATAAATTTTTCTACGTAAATTTTTCATCAATATTAAAAATTAGATTTTAAGTAAATCTCATCCGGTAAAAAGCCAAAAAAAAAAAAAACAAGAGACAAAAGCAAAAAATAAAAAATAAAAAGATGCCATTCCAGTCCCTAACTTTTTAATCTTTCCATTTTAGACTTTGAGTTACATTCGTGTTAGATTTTGGTCCTTACATTTTATAACTATTTAACTAGATATTCTATTTGCTCTCCTGGTCCCCAAGTCTTTTTTTGTTGTTGTTGTTTTATGCCCTATCTTTTGGGATAAGGTATTGATGACCATAATTTGTTTATTTTTTATTAAATCTATTTTTTTATTAAGTCAGTTGTTAAATCTTTAATACCCAAAGTTTTTCCCTCTTGTTTTGCCTTAATGCTAACTTTTTTTTATTGGTTTTCTTTGTTGTTGTTTTCTAGAATGAAACTTTTTTCATTATAATTTGTCTACTTTTGACATAATTTTGGTTTAAAATTAGAGATCAAGAGAATAAATGGAGAGACTTGGTAACCCACAAATCATAGCGAATATTTTTTTAATAAATTTTAATAATAATAAATAAAAATCTATCATCAATAAATTCATAATAATCAATTAAAATTTATTATTTTCGTTATTTTCTTCTAAATTAAAATCTATGTAACCATAGTTTGTTTCTTTTATTTTTTTAACTAACCATAGTGACTTCGTTTAGATTTATTTTTTTTTAGCAAAACTTTGGTTAATATGACTTATGTACTTTTTTGTATGGTTTGAACTGATTCATTTTAGCCAGTGTTTTCATTTTTTTCTTTTTCCTTTATTAAGTTGATGGTTAAGTTTTTTAATTCTAGAAATCTTTACATTTTCTCTCTTGGCCTAAAGACTATTTTAGTTGCCACTTTTTGTCATTGAAATTTCACTATTTGTCTTATATTATTAACCTTTTCATATTACATCTCTCTTCTAAAATAAAATTTTAGTTGCCACGGCTTATCTCTTCATACTTAGATTTTTTTTTTTTGCTCTCTTAGTCCTAAAACTTCATTTGACTTTTTTTTTTAAAAATCCTGATTCTTACTTTTCTTCTTTTATTTTTATGAAATTTTTTTCTTGAGTCAATGATCACCACTATTTATATTCATATTTAATGTTGACAAAGATTGAATTGTCGCAATGTGCGGATACCATGAACCTCATTACTACCTAGAAAAGAGAAGCAAATTAAAAGAAACATATAGGTGTTTTGAGATGATAAATCTAGGAAAACGTGATTAGCCAGCCATGCCTAGCATAATCCCATTTCTAAATAAAGTAGCTATTTGGTGTATTTGGTGCATCGGCATACACCTTACTTTCGTATTTTATAGAAGGCTGAATCTTGCATGTGTCCAGCGCAAGCTTGCACCAGGCCATGTGTTTGCCAGAATATATGCAATGGCAGATCCATGTTGAAAATATAGGGCTCCATAGACACCTATTTTTTTTATAGAAAAATGTTTAAAAGAGATGCATAATTAATTGATTAATTAATTGGACCTTCAAATTTTTTAATGACCCCCTATAATTTGGTAGTATTTATTATAACAAAATATTATGTCCTTCTTACTTTAAGAAAGAAAAAAAATGGGTCAATCTTTTTTCTTCGCTAACAATTAAGATAATGACAAAAGTCCTATACTAGCCCTTTAATTTTCACACATTTTCTTATCTAGACCTTGAAGATTTTTTGCCACTTTTTTTCTAAAGTCAAACATAGGAAAAATTGTAAATCTAATCAGACACTAGATAAAGTTATTGAGCCAAGTGGAAGATATATATAAAGGCTAAAATGAGGTTTTTATCTTTTAAATTCTATAAAACATGAATATTCTGCTCATCTTCTTCATAGTTTATATATTTTTCTAGTCGTTTGATCAATGATAGAAAAGAAGATGTTAAATTAGATCATATTTTTAAATTTTCTTGTAAAAATTATTTTTTTCAACATTACATTTAGTATATGCAAATTAATAATCTTTATCATTTAATATTAGAATTTAGTAGTTATATATGTATATGGACCCCTTTGTGTGTGTGTGTGTGTGTGTGTATGCTAATGGTTTGAGGAGAGTTGGTTTGGTAATTTTGCTACAAATCCTTCCTTTTGCTTTTTTTTTCTCACTTCCTGTGTTTTTTCTCCTTTTCCAGTTCATTTTTTGTTTTTTAGTTTTTTCCCCCTGTTCTTCCTCCCCTAACCCTTTTTTTTTTATTTTTTTTCATTTGTTCATATTATTTTCATTTTTATTTAAATCTTTATGTCCTTTTTCAGTTTTATTTCTTATTTTTGTTGTTTCTAAGATCTAGATCAGACCAATGTATAAAAGAACAAATTTATACCATTAAAAAATATATTGAAAAGAAGAAATTGATAAAATTGAAAAAAATGATAACTTCAAAAGAAAAAATTAATAACATTGAAAAATAGATTAATAATATTAAAAATAACATATTAAAAAGAAAAAATTGATAGCATTAAATAAACAAATTAATCACATTGAAAGTTTAGATTGTTAACATTAAAAGAACAAATTGGTAACATTAAAAGAAGATATTATTTTTTGTTCTTTTTTTAGTTTTATCGGTTCTTTTACCAGTTATTATTTGTTCTTTTAATGATTTTGTCTATTCCTTTACAAGTTATTGTTTGTTCTTTTATAAGTTCTTATTTATTCTTTTATAAGTTTTATCTATTTTTTATCAATTTTATCTGTTCTTTTATCAATTTTTATTTGTTCTTTTAACTATTTATTTTTTTTCTTTTATTTTTATTTATTTATTTATTTTATGAATATTTGATAGTTTTTTTAGAGAAATTAATTACTATTATTTTGTTAGTATATGTTTGTTCTTTTTAAGGATCGTCTATTCTTTCACCAATAATATAAACAAAAAAGAACATAACTAAAAAGTGCGATAAATATGTGTTGCTGGTATTCTAACCTAGCCGATTCTTCCCCGAACCCAACACCAGCACGCTACTACTCTACCCAAAGAGATGCTTTGCCCAAATCAAGTGGGAAATTATAAATATACTTCCCTCTTGCGGGCATGATTGTCACATTGCAAAGAATTTGGGTCAAAATGTTAGTTCATGAATTTTATAGGGTGGCGTACAAAATAAATCGGGTTTAGGTAAGAGTTACTCTTTTAGAACAATACATTTGTATGAATAAAATAATACATTTAAGTAAAAGAAAAACAATTTTTACTAGATGAACACTATTGTATAGAATAACGCATTTGTGTTAATGGAACAACACTTTTCACTAAAAAAAACAGTAAAATTTACAAACAACATATTTTACAAAATGAACAGCATATTACGGTGTAGCGTATTATTTACAAAAATGTCACAATGCTTGAACAATATATATTACGAAATGAAAAACATATTACGTAACAATACATTTGTATAAATAGGACATCACTTCTTATTGAATAGAACAATTAATATTATTTAAAAATAGCACATTTTACAAAATACACAACATATTACATAATATCACATTTTTTTTAATAGAATAATACTTCTTATTGAATGAAATAACATTATTTACGACTAGTATAATAATAATAATAATAATAATAATAATAATAATAATAATAATAATAATAATAATAATAATAATACAAATAATAAAATAAAAATATATAATAATAATATAATGATACTAATAAAACAATAATATTACTAATAATTATAATATATTAATAATAATATTTTTCAATGGGCTAATTACCAACGGCCAGATTGTTGGTAAATTACTAATGTGTTGGGCCATTGGTAAAAAACAAAAAAAATTTATCAACGGCCAAACGCATTGGTAGCAGAGAGAGAGAGAGAGAAAGAGAGAGAGGAGGGAGAGAAGGGGGGGGGGGGGGGGGGGGGGGGGGGGAGGGGGGGGGGGGGGGGGTTTAGAGACAAGCATGTTTTGTGAAAATTGGGAAGGGAGAAAAAGTGTACGGTGGCAAATTCATAAATAATTCTTTCTCCATTTCAAAAAAATTGATCATTTTACATATGTTTTTATTAAACTTTAACTTAAATATATTTATATTAATTTAAATTAAAAAAATTCTTAAAAATTATATTTATAAATTAGAGCCTTTAATGCAAGGTTGTTAAAATCACGATTTTGATCGTAGGATTGTACAATCCTACAATCCTAATATAGAAAACCTTATCAAAATGTTGTAGGATCGAAGGTGTGGCAGGATCATGATTAGGATCATAGGATTGAAAGATCCTACTGATCCTACCGTGGTATTGATTTTTATTGGGGGTAAATTACATGGATAATTCCCAACATTTAATTTCATTCTGTTTTCATCTCTAGTATATGAAATGTTCTGTTTAGGTCCTAAATCTATTAAAAATATCCTATTTTGGTTCTAAATCCATTTTGGTCCCCATTTAGATCCTAAATCTATTAAAAACATTTCATTTTGGTCTCCAATTGGATGAAATTTGTTAACTCAAGATAACTATCTAATAACATCTTTTTTAAAGAATAATTTAAATTATTTGGTAACTATTGATTTTAAATTATTTCATTTAGGAAAAAAACTAATAATTTTAAATTATTTACTTACTATAAAAAATCATTATACATTTAAATTTATTGGAAGTCAATTACTAAATATTTAAATTATAGACATTGTACTTTTTTTTGTCAATAATGTGTTTGTTCATGAATTTTTTTTAGACTTGTATTGATTATTTTATTGATTATGTTGATGTATACTTTATTAAAGTTTGAATTTTACTTATATTTTATCCACAATTATGTTGTACCTTTGCTATGACACTTAAATTTTACTTGAGTTTATAATATAATTGATTTTTTACATAAATTATATTATTTAAACAAAAAATTTTAAACTTTTGATAGAATCTTACAATCTATTGTCTGACCCTATAATCTTGATCTTGCATAGTAAAAAAGGATATTGGGTAGGATCTCAATTTTAACAACCTTGCTTAAGTACTATTTTCATATAAAAAATTAGTATTTCT
Source organism: Aquilaria sinensis (assembly GCA_005392925.1). Taxonomy (NCBI): domain Eukaryota; kingdom Viridiplantae; phylum Streptophyta; class Magnoliopsida; order Malvales; family Thymelaeaceae; genus Aquilaria; species Aquilaria sinensis. Next base: position 34,372 of record SMDT01003010.1, on the reverse strand, counting down.
GTAAAAAAAATTGAAAAAAAATTATAAATTAATTACTTTAAATAGTAAATAAAACAAGCTTTACAAAAACAAAGATAGTAGCAAAGCGAGAGTGAGAGGGAGTATTTTATCTTCGGTCTTCTACATAGTACTACATCAATCAAGCCACCCAAAGCTATCACTTTCTCCACCAGAAAACGGGACCGCTGATGGTGGCAACAAATTTGGAGCAAACTCTCTCTCTCTCTCTCTCTTCTTATATTAGTATTAAACCAAGTGTAATTAAGAAGTTAGCCTAAAAGTACTAAGAATATAGGTAAAGTCTTTGCATAAAGATGCGATGCTGACCAGATGAGCCGCATTCCAATGCGGTCATCGTTAATTACAGTTACAAATGGTCCATAATCATCATAAACTTCGTTAATGTCGTTTGGCTTTTGGACCTCATCGCATCGGTTATAAAATGCCTCCTTATTATATGCTTTCCTTAGTTTATAATTTAATATCACCTTAATTATAATAATCAGGATGAGGGATTGACGTCTATAAATAAATTTTAAATGTGTATGTAGGTCTCGAGGGTCAATCCTTGTCTGTTTCGAGCGAGGATTAATTTAGATAATTAGCAATTGCAACTGCACAAGCTTGTGCCCATGGCAATCATCGTTGACTAAAGACCAAACTATAATCAATTTTATACTAATAATATACTTAGACTTCTAAGATTTGAAAATTACACATTTTATACTTTTTTTATATTATCTAAAAATAATTTCTAAAGGCTTAATTTAAATTTTCTGATAATTCTATTCTAGTAGTTTAAGTTCTCTAGTACTTGTTTTGCAACTAATTGACAGTGAAAAAAATATTGTTTATATTTATAGAATAAAAACTAATAATTTAAAATGTCTGTTGATTGTAAAAGAAAATATTAAATAGATTGAAACTAATAATACAAGTCATTAGACAAGTTCGATAAAGTTCATTTTGAATTAATCTTAATGATTTGTTTTTATCTAAATCAATTAATTACCTAAATTATCAATTTATTGAAATCTTAAACTTCATGGAGCTCAAAGAGAAATTTTAAAATATTTTTTTAAAAAAGTATTTTTTAATTATTTTTTAAGGTTAGATAAAACAAAAATTCAATGAAATACTTGCTTTGCACAAAAAAATTATTGAAATGACTTTTTAGGCTTCTTAAACTATAAGATTTCATCAAATTGATAATTTAGGCAAATAATCATTTTATATAAGAATAATGCACAATAATACATTAAGTTATGTAAAATGAAAATGATGGTTAAATTAAGATTTTAAAAGTTATTGTCATAGGAAAACTATAGACTACAAATAAGTAGTGATTTATTTAGTTTGAATTGATTCAAGGAGTTGTTTTTACTTTTTTTATTTTCTTTTTTATTTATCATTTTTTAAAATAGAAACATCTTTACAAGTGCATAAGAATATAAGACACTTTATAGTATAATGGAAGAATAATAGTTATTTTTTTCGTATATAGAATGTATCAACCTGACTTTAAGTGACATTATGTGAATGAGTAATAAAGGAAGGAGTTAAACTTTGAACCTCTGTCAATATCTTTACACCTTTCTTTTAAACGGCTCGCAACTTTCTCCTTTTTTTTAGATGCGCATAAAAATATGTTTGATATATTCATTTTGTTTTTTATTCTTAAAAGAAAGAAACAAAAATTTTGAAAAACATCATTTATATTATGTATTTCAATTATTAATCGGCAGGCTAACTCTCAGCTAAGAGGCGATTCTGCGTGTGAATAACGCGCCCACATTTCATTGGTGCTCAATCCCTAATCTGACAAGCCTTTCTCCGGCGACCGCCGTTGCATCTCGACCAGCTGGGTCTTCTATCCCACTCCAATATCCTCACTTGCAGTAGACACGAAAGCTATGCGAAAGAGTTGTTTGCGGAGTCATTATCGTCTTTGAACGTGTTGTTGGCAAACTCTATTCTCAAAATTTGTTTGCGAAGTCGTCCACTGTTTCTTTGTCGCAGCCTGAAGCCAGTATCATATCATCTCTTCGGCCCATACAGATGTGATCATTAACTGGAGTTTCTTTGGTGTTGGACCGGTGACGCCATGCCTCCTAAAGCTACTGGTGTCGAGTTTCAAATCAATGAAATGGTGCTCCTAAATGCTAATGGGTTTGAAATTCATATATAGAGCAAAATACTCGTCCAGCTTTTTAAGCGGGCTTTCGTTGTTGTTTCTGGTTTGGTCTAGCTCCTCTTTCTTGAAAGCTGCTTGGAATCCCCCCAGCTAATAGTAAAAGGCCTGCCGTCTCGAAGAAGTCTCAGACCAAACTCGCTTTATATATCGAGGCTTGTCTTTCTATCGGTGCCATCCACTAGTTCGTCCATCTTATTTTGGTTTCAAGTTTTATGATCAATCAATCTCTTAATTTGTTGATTCTCCACAAGTTCTAACTTCTAATGGGTTATTCGGTTGATCACGCTACTCCTCCTTATAGTTGTGATAGTCTCCAAAATTGTTTGTTGATCAAAGTAATTGATCACTGCAAATTCTTAGTTTTACTCATTCATAAGCGTATAGTATATTAAGAATGTGTGTAAGTGACTTGTCTTATATGGTTAAAAGTTATCTAAAATGAAATACATATATATAATGGTGGCATTTTATCTCATTTACTTAAGATTTTAGGAACATATGTAAGACCATTATTACATATTATATCTCACTTATTGGATCTTTCTAGTTTAAAACCTCCCCAACATATAGATATGTACTAGAACCTTGAGCGACGTGTACTTGTTTAGGGAATGCAGCGTCCCACAAATTCGTTTTGCAAGTTCTCTTCGATCGGCGAGATATGGTGGAACTGTACAAACAGGGTCTCTAGAACATTGAATTAGCTTTAAATCCAAATCATTTTAGTTTAATTCAACTTAATTTTGAAATAATTAATTTTTATATTAAATTTTTTTTATTTGAAATAAATTTTATTTAAAAGTCAATGTTATATAAGTGTAATAATTCATCAAAAGTAAAATTTTTATGAATTCTTTTCTTTTATTCATTAAAAAGGAAAAATGATAAAAAAAAATTAATAACATTATAAAAATTTTATTTTCAATGAGTTATTACACTTACATAATATTGGCTATCAAAGAAGTTGATTCTAAGTGAAAAATGTAAAAATAGAAATAAGTCATCTTAGATTAGTCTTAGTGAAACTAGTTTAACCTCATGAGCATTCAGAATTTCATGATTTTCAGACAGCTCTAGTTCAGGTACAAATTCACCATTTACTTCAAGCACTCATGACTAAAATTGTGGCAGAGCGTATTGGGGGTCAAATGTTTTTGGCAAAAACAAATTGAACTAGCCTTATGCTCCTCATTGTTGGTATTAGTGTATTACCTCTGTATTAGAATTGTATTGCAATTGATGATCCATTGCTCCCTGGTTTATTCTTGAGGGATTTTGATACCGATCAATTATGATGGATTTAATTGAAGTATGAGGAAATTTTTAAAAGGGAAAAGTACAAAAAGAAATTCACCGTAGTTATGGATTTTGATTGCTTTGATCACTATAATTTTGAGTGGTTCCAATTGTATAACTAAAATCATGGTTTGGGACTAAATTGACCACTAAATGTTATAGTTTCGTACCGAATGTGTGATCGACCATTAAAAACTTAATGGTAAGTGTGGGAAGTTGTTGGTTTTAAGATTTTTGGGTACTTATGTAACTTTTAATAAATTTAAAGAATTGTGTATAATTTATCATTATTATTTTTTGTATGACAACAATTTCTTTCCTTCACCAATCCCTCTATAAATGATATTCAAATTAGTCATCATTTTCTAATATTATAGATAACTTGAATCACAATAAAATAAAATTCATTCATTCAATATTAATGTGTTTCTGATCATTTATTTCCTAATATGACAGTTCTTTTGTTTATAAATAGTAATGCCCAACATTACATCTTCCGGGTCACTAGTAGCCGAATCTGGCGATGACTAATATAGTGGCTAGCACACAAAAAATAAAAAATAAAAAATTAAAAAAATGACAAATTATATAAAGTTTCTGAAGTTTACTAAAAGTTGCATTAGCACAAAAAAATTTCAAAACCAACAACTTCTTGCATTTACTATTAGAGTTTTAACGGCTGGTGGCATATTCGGTACTAAATTGTAACATTAGTAGCCAAATTAGGCCTAAACTATGATTTTAGTGATACAATCGGAACCACAAAAAATTAAAGCGGCCAAATTGGTCTAGGCTCATAACTATGGTGAGTTTTTTTTGTACTTTTTCCTTTTTAAAATATATAACTTCTGCTGTATGGTGGATCATACAACATACATAGTTTCCTTCATGGAAGCGCAAGAAATTGCCTTGAAGAGATTTGGTGGATTGGGTCACCAAAATGTAGTATAAACAGAGCAAGTGATTGAAGAGGATGAGTATTTTTTAAATTATGATAGAAAAACTTTCACCATTTCTTGAAGATCGAGGAGCAACATGCAAGTCTTAAATTGGTTCTACTAGTCCTCTAGCTTGTCGCAATTGTCTTGGTGGTATTTTGGTACATGATATTTCTTCATTTGATAATGGTGTTGCTGAATCTCTTAGTGAGGTTATCGGATAAACTAATAATACCCTAGAGGGTGATTTGCTTGGCACAGCTAAGGAGCTTCTATTCAATTTTGCATTGAACAAGGAGATGTTCAAGTTCCATTAGGATCCAGATTTGCTCATTGTCATCTAGTCAATACTTTGTGTGCATTGGAAAGACCTACCCAGCTTAAGGTTCTGGTTAGATAAGGGGTCAGAATGATCTAGAACCATCATTTAAGCATGCCTGCAATATTACTTTGGATCTTAAGTCTTCTAACCTTTAAAAAACTAAAGTAGAATCATCAGAATCAAAATAGGGCTTTGCTGACTATCCATTATAGTAAAAAATGTGCTAGGGATGTGGTAATGGGTTGATAGCTCCTTCACTGAACTGGTACTGAAAAGACAAAAAAAAAAAAAAACTTTGTCCCTGGTATAAGGGCCTATGGACTTAATCAAATAGAAATTTTATCACTCATTAGATAGTAACACTTCTTGGGTTCTGCAATTGCAATTATTATGGGATATGTATAGCTCTCATCACATAATGTCTACCTCTTTCCTTAAGCTTTTAGGGATTGACCCAAATCAATTCCCTCTCGGGAGCCATGATTCTTCTAAGTTACAACTATTGTAAGTTGGGCTAGGCAACGACAATTCATCACATAAAGTGCTTGTTAAATAAACACTGTCATAATATTATTCTTATGATTAAAACAAAATTTCAAGGAAAGGAAGTAACAATGAAGCTTCATGGACAAGGGGTTTTAAGTTTCCTTTGTGGATGTTGAAGGTCGTAGTGGGTCGGTTGGGGCAATAACATAGTTTACAATATTTTGGCAAGGTAACGTAGCAATACCTTATTTTACTTTAAGTTACTGATAAATATGATCAATTGTGGCTTCTTAGCTACATTTATGGCCACCCATGCACTCAACTCTGAAATGCTACTTGGATGAAATTTAGGGTGTCGTATCGCAATTTGATCTGCCACTATTGTTGATTGGGAATTTCAACCAAGTAACATCTGTAATGGAGAAATAGTATAGATGCAAATTCCAATAGGATACTTGCTATTGAATCTCTTTAGTCCTTTATCCAGAATATTGTATTAATTGTGATCCAATGTCGTAACCCTAAATTTAAGTGGACGAATGCTCAAACAGGGGAAGACTTTGTATTTGGAATTTTAGACAACGCTTACTGCAATCCTCCATGGTTAGAATTATACTCAAATGCAGTGTTGCAAAAAATTAATTTTATTTTTATTTTTATATTCAGAAGCATACTTATAAGTCCGAAGAAGTTACAAATTGTGGTTTTGAAAAAGCTTAATGACATAGGCTGCTCTTGTTCCAAATCTACCACTCAAGCAAAACTGCCACTGTAGGGCCACACAAGTAATTGGCTTTCCCCAGCCACTATATGAGTCGGATTTTAAACTGAAGGCTGGGCCGAAGAACGGCAGAAGTTGGCCCTTTGAGGCTTGGCAAGTGCACAATCATATGCTGCAGGTCCAGAAGCCTTTTTGTTTATTGGGCCGTGGTTCGGTTAGTTTGATCGATATTTGCTAGGAGTTGAAACGACTGAGGAGAATCACCATCGTTCCATTACATGAGCAATTGTACACGAAGAGCACCTCTTCTCTGCTTTTTTCTTTCTTTTTTCTTTTTGCTCTCCTTTCTGGGCCTGAACACAAAGAAGACTTGAATTCCCTCAGTTCCCGCTTTACACTTGGTGAAACATTCACTAAAATTTGGCCCCTTAAACCCATTAGCCCAATAAAACCTACAGGCCACACAAGCCCATTTGCCTTGCTACTCTACGGGGGCCCAGGAGTCCAATATTCTTGAAGAGATAAGCCTTATACCGGTCTTACAGAGTTGCAGGTGTTCCTTGGTTCAACAGCCTCCAAGCTATGGAACGCAACCACATGGCCAGCAAGACTTACTCAGAGGGGCAGAGTCATCCCAAAGTAAGATTGGGTCTATAAAGAGTCATCCTAGAGTAAGATTGGTATTTGTCGGGCTACAATATTTCATTCTTTTTCCTTCCATTTAATTTTTGTTTTGTGCCGCGTGAAAAGTTATAATTGCCCAAAACGGCTATCTATTGGCTTAAAAACAAAGTTGTTTACATGGGTTTCTCTTTAGACTTATATCAACTTAAAATTATTGAAAAAACCTCATATTATACTATATACTAAAAGCCGTTTTCAGCTACTGTTCAAATAAACAGTGCAGCCCCTCCCTTTCACCTTTTTTTTTTTGGATGTGATTGCTTATTTTAGAAGTTTAGGTAGATTTTCGAAATACAATAATTGTTTGAGGGCTTATCTTGCTATTCTCGCACTTTCATTTTGTTTCATTTTCTTTTTGGTGAAACGCATTTCCAGTCCCTGTATTTTTTCATTTCCTATATTAGACCCTAAGTTTCATCAACTTGGCGTTTTGGACCTTGAACTTAGTAACTACTTAATCATAGTGTTTTTGTTAGATCCCTATGTATTCTTTTTATAGTGTGTTGTTTTCTACACTAAAACATTGTTCACTATGGTTTATTTATTTTTTAGTGAAATAGAGCATTTTTATCTTTAACTTTTCCTAAGTTAATTGTTAAACTCTTAATAAATAAGGTTTTTACATTTTTTTTATAGGTCCCCAAACTATTTTTATTACTTTTCTTCATTATCATTTTATTTAATATTATAACACTATATAACTGTCACAACACACGGGTCTTTTGAACCTCGTACCATCTAAAAAATGAAAATGGATGTATGTGTGTACACGCGCACAGAAAAATTATACGTTAAGGATTAATATACTGATTTATCCAGGAAGTTCGGACATACCAATTGGACTTCATATATATATATATGCATGCAATTTAATTTATTCGAGCAGATTCTTTGAACATGTCGGAAACTTTTTGTCGCAACTAATGCTAAACCTACAACAAAGCAACAAAGTGAGTGGATAGTAATTCTGAAAAGTTAATTATAAACAGTTACTGAAAACATATTTATATACAAAACTATAATCTTTTAACGAATTATTCTAAATGAAATTTAAATCTAAATTATCCAATAGCTATTTTATACGTATGTTAAATATGATTCATTCTGATTTTATAGATGTAAATCAACAACTGCAAATTTGGCCAGAAAAGTTGGAGACAGAAAAGCCAAAACTTAATTGAATGGAGTTGCAAGGAATGAAATGATAATATTGGATTTTGTGCTTGATTTGAACTTTGAAGCAAAAGCTTTGCCGAGATTCTACTACACTCACCTTTATGCTTTTCTCGAGTCCGTCATGTCTCACCTCAAGTTTAGAGCACCAGATAGATTGGAAGAATGCTAAATCAATAAAAGATGGCATGATTTTCATTATAATTAAATTAGATGTAATCTATAATTTTCGTATTTTACTAAATGAAATGTAATCTAATAAATGATTATCGATTTAAAAAATATATATGTACGGATCGAGCTCTAATGTATAAACTCAGCTCAATTATAAATTATTATTATGTTTCATTTAAAATTCAGGAATGATCATTCTTACAGATGATTGAGTTATGTCTTTAACTACAGTTTAAAAATTTCGAACCACTCCCATGAATTTGGTTTGATGTCTAAACTGTTAGGGATTCTATGGAAGGTACATTGTCTGACTCTAACTCCCCGCTTTCTAAACAAAAAAATAATAATGTCATATAAAATTTTTACGGTTATCCTCTGAATTAAAAAGTTGATATTCTTTTTTTTTTTATTTAGAATATTAATACTTCATTGCCTATATACGTGTCAGAATGATCTTGAATAAAAAAAATTTCAAACGGTAAACAACTCATTTTCTTTGAAAAGAATGTTAATGCCGACTCTGATTCCTTTGACTCCTCTTTCCATGCGCCTCCTTTCCCATTACATGCGTCAACTTTAGCCGTGACTGCCGGCGAATAATCCCCTCCAGCCAACACTATGCAAAGGCTACTGGCTACTAGCTAGTTCTCCTAACAAAAATTCTATCGTTAATAATATATGACGGAAAACCGTTGTTTTTCTTTCATTTTTTGGTGAATATGGAACATCCTTTTTTGTTTTAAAGTTCATAATTTTAATTAAATATCTAAAGTTAATTAGTAGTTTTAGTCAGCTAATATAAAACAAAAACACAACGGTTACCATGAAAACAGCTATACCACTAGAGTAGTTATGTCAAACACTTCGGTATATTAGTTTCATTTTATTTACAAAATAATCACCGCATTTACAACATCTTTTATGGAAGGAATAATATATTTTATAGAATAGTAAATTTGTATAAATATAAAAATATTATTTATAGAATAATATTTCTTATAGTCTGAATAATATGTTACGGAGCAACAAATTTATGTGAATAGAATAAAATTTTCCCATAAATGGAATAATATTATTTACGAAATAACATTTTTTATGAAATGAACAATATTTTATAAAATAACAAATCTGTATAAATAAAAAATATTTCTTACTTAGTGAAACAACATTATTTTCGGAACATTATTTTTTATGAAGTGAACAACATGTTACAGAACAATAAATTTATATGAATGAAACGATATTTTCTACTGAATTAAACAACATTGTTAGCAAAATCATGTCACCATCAATTGCTACAATAATTTTTTTTACCGCTTTTGTCCAAATTGGCATCTTTCATCATTTTTCAACAAGAATGATCAAAGATTATGTTAAGGAGGTCTAAGCTATGGAGATTTATCAGGCGAGATACCACATATGGTCATAGCCTTACACATGTTTCTAAAAACTTAAGTTAATGAGACAAAAGACCACTGCCATATATATGTATTTCACTTTAGACAATTACCAATCATGACGGACAAGTCTCTTATATACATGCTTCAACAACCTCCATCTTGTGAATGACTTCACTAAACATGATAACTGCACTCCCCATTGAGTAGAAGCATCGGTGCACCGGGAGCATACTCAACTATGAGCACAAGCACACATATTAAGAGCAAACACTCCTCATATCGTGCTATCGTTATAGTTACAAATGCACTTGCATTTGCCAATCATATGGGTGGAATTAACACATGAACCCTATGTCGTCAAACAAGTATTGAACTTCAGCACACCAACGTCATTCCCAGTAGAATCATCTGCTCTGATACAACTTATCGAGGAGGTTTAAACTAGGGCAATCCATCAAGCGAGATACATTATATGTCTATGACCCCGCCACACATGTTCCCATAAGCTTAAGCTCATGGGACAAGAAACTGCCACCATATATATGTTATCTCACTTTAGATAATTACCAACTATATAAGACAAGTCACTTTCATACATCCTTTAATAGATTTTAGAAGAAAAGAATATAAAATGCCAAAAGCAACAAACATTTATCCAAGTCTTATTAGCATAAACACTAATTCATTATCCTTGAATCATAAGAGACTATATGTTCCTAAAGCTTTCTATCCACCATTGAAGCATGAAAATTAGCAAAAGTAATTTACTAGAGGAATAAATTATAGCACAAGGAGCAAGAAGAAACCTTTTTGTTGAGGGTGCACATTGGCTTGTACAAAAGCATCGATGTTAGACTTATTGGACTTGAATACGTTAGTTGACTCCTTCCTCAAATTTCATCCAATTTTTCTTTATGGAGGCCATAACTTATGAGTGTCCTGGCTTTTCCGTCACCATAATCGACTAGTATGAATTTGCACAGGAACTATAGCTAAACATGAATAAGATCAAAGTGAATTGGTAATCTATTTGAGCGTATCTAGAACTAAAATAAAAGGAGGTAATCAAGCTCAGGTGAGTCCAATCATGGAAGGTCGAGCCAGAGTTGGTGGTTTTGGGAAGAAGAAAAAGAATATAATGTGATTTAGGTCGAACGTGTTGCTGATAAGCGATCTTGGGGTGAAGAAGAAAGGGATTGCGAGGGTGATTGAGGATTTCACATCATTGGCTGGTCAAACACAAAGATGGCAAAATTGTAAGTAATGAGAAACTATGAATGTAGAGCAGCCTATACAACTATACCAGGTGTAGGTTATTCTCAACCTACAAATTAAGACTTTTTTCGTCCCAAAACTATTACAACATATTCTATTATGAAAAGTCCTAAATCTTTGTAACATTTTAATATTTAGTAAAATACTTTACCATACTAATATTTAAATTATCATTTTAATATTTACATTTTTAATTTTTCTTGATTTATATGTAAAAAAATTAAGAATAAAAATGTAAATAATACATAAATATTTTTTTAATATTCACACCAAACCAAATGAATCAATAAATATAGTATGGAGTGAATATATGGAATGTGGCGGGTAGGTATATTATCTTAGTTACAAATGAAGTAACTGGCCGGGGGATCTAGACGGAAGGGAAGGGAGAGGCAAGAATGGTAGCCAGCTACTAGAGCCAGGCCTTATTATTATTTTTGGGTAACATAAAATAACCAATCCTGTCGGAGGGGAAGACTCATGAGTCCGAGAGTAGTTTACTTGTTCTCTCCAAGGGGAGGGCTGGCATGAAATTCCATCTCAAGTAAGATGGGTCCACCTGAGGATTCACCTGATGGTAAAGGACGCAACCAAATTAAGAAATGTTACATTAGTATCTGCTTGTGGGACACACATAAATTATTATTTTTTTAATTTATATATATACTTATAAATTATATTTAGTATATATACTTAAAGCAATGCCACATGTCAAGTTATTACTTAAAGTAATGTCTTTGGATAAGCCGAGGGATGGAAATTTTTTATGGTTGTGAGAAATGAGCTTTGGAAATTTTAGAGAGATTTAACAAAGTTAAGAATGGTGTAAAAAAAAAAAAAAAGAAAAGAAAAATAGATCTCGGCCAAAAGGGCCAACGTTAAATTGTAAACTAAAAATATTGGAATAGGAAATTAGAGATTGTGCTTTATTTTATTCTTCTTTTACAGGTTTTGGATGATATAACTTTTGGGTCTATATGGCTTGTATTTTTTAGGGTGTTAGTAAGGTGTGTTTATTCTTTAAGAACAATGGAGTTTTAGTTTGGATTTTGGGTTCTGGGAGGGAGGTATTTCTTTTTATTTATTAGAGTTTGTTGGTGTGGCTTGTTCCAGTTTTTTTCTGGAATGAGTATTTTTTGTACTATATTTTTAATATTAATTTAATTTTCTCCTGTCGTTCAAAAAAGAAAAAAAAAAACTATACTATGTGCTATCTGGTAACGCAGACATCAAAAGCAAAGTCAGAAATTAAAGAAGAGTGGCTGATTAAACATATGTTTAGCAGAACAAACCTTCTGATTTAATTCTTCAAACCAGAGGGGATACAGTAGAAACATTACATCCATGACTTAATAACTTAACCAACCATGCTTTAGAAGGCAAAATCCAGAATTAAATCGCCACAATTAATAATTCCTAATGGTAGGCCCCGTTTTGCCCCACTCCATTGCTCCTCCTTAAAGCTAAGAATAATCATTCCCGCTTTCTGATCTCCCCTTTTTGCTCGACGCACTGTTCTCCTCAAATACATTTTTTAAACAAAAAAACAAAGAACAAAAATTGGTTTGCCTTATTTTGGATTGAAATATTGCTCTCAAAGCTAGCTAGCTTAAGCTTGCGATGGATCCAAGCAAAAGTCACTTCTTATATTTATTAATTCCCTTTTTTATCTTCACATCAATATGGTAGAATGATTTGCATCAATCAACAGTTCCCATTCGTTTTCAGCCTCCAAACAAAACACCTTGTCAACTTCTACCCAATAAATTAAATTAATAATCCATTTCTACGTATACCAACGTTTTCCACGCCTTAACAAACCGTATACAGAAAATATCCACCATTACTTTATGTTTTAACTAATATCCTTCAATACGTTTATCACTAGATATCAGAAACCCTAATTTGTACAAGATATCCCATCGGAGGACCATTGAGTTAGATTTACATCAAGTACGTACATGTCTACTTTTTTCTTTTTTAATCAGCAAAGACGGAAAAAATATATATTAATATTAATATTAATACTTGGTAGATCAAGTTTTGCTAGTTTTTGCATCTAGGTCAGAGGTAATATAATAAAGTGCCTTCTGACTTATTTTGATTATAAAAATGCACGACAGTTCATTTTAAATCAAGTCAATTGAATTTTAAATGACTCATTTTTATTTTTATATATTTTTTACTAGAAACTAATTTTAATTAAAATTCAACATTATGCAGGTGCAATAATACATTAAAAATATCAGTTTTATAATTTTATTAAATTTTTATGAATTTTTCTAGTTTTAGGTATTAAAAAAGAAAAATTCATAAAAATTTAACAATATTATGAAAGTTTATTTTTTAAATGGATTATTGTATCTATATAATATTAATTTTTAAATAAAATTGATTTCAGGCAAAAAATATAAAAATAAAAATAAGCATATTAACTTAAATTAAAATGAATTGCCCTGTAGCCTTTGAGCATGCATTATTACCATCATCACTATAAATATGAGTAGTGTGTTTTGAAATTGTATTAGACGAAAGGATAGATATATGCATGATTAGAAAAATAGTTAAAAAAACAAGATTAACGTTCAAGTCATGTATATATTTAAATTGATGGAAATGAGAATATAAATTGATGGAGGGGTTCTTATCAGGGGAGTTGTTGCAAATGAAGCAACCAATTGAAACCGATGACGCGCTAACCATGCTACGTATATAGAAACTGGGAGTACGTAAAAATAAAAAAAGATTGGGGTTTACTTGTTAATAAAGAAACTGATGTATGATTAGTCAAACTCAATTAAAAGCACAAAGATGATAGGCGATATATATTGATAAATAAATCCCTTCATGACCACTTCTATTATGTAGTAATTATGATACATAATCATATGTTAGAAAAACAAAACAAGCTTGAGCCCTGAGCTTTCAAACATGTCCCTGTGTAAATGTGTATAATTATGATTCATTAATTTATTAATGAGAGAGTTACGCAATCCGCGCGTCATCTAGTCAAGCCTCCAGTATATTCTTTTTCCTAGACGAGATCTCGTTTCATGTTCTGAAAATACCACGGGTCTAAATCGAGTTTGAAATGGTATACTTTACGAAATCGTTATTCAAAGGACTGTTAATAAAAGAAGTTGAATTTGAAAACTTAAGGCCTAAAGCCATAATTTGTCCCTGAACTTTGTTCGCTCGGACACTTAACCCCTTCAATTATAACTTAGGACAACTTAGTTTTAACCCTCAGACTTTGTAAATTGGGACACAAAACTGCTTCTACTGATGAAAAGTTATCACATGTGATCATGTGCTAGAATTCCATCATATAAATGTTCTTTTTGGCTTCTCAGGGACTTAAGGGGCCATAGCATTAAATAGAGAAGTTGAACTTAGAAATCAACCAATCCCTAACTTGTTTCAGCCAATGCTCTTCCCATTCCCATGTTTCTCTTCTTCTTTGATGTTGCCGTTTTCATCCTTATCTCCACATTCTTTGCTATCTTTGTCGCTTGGGTCACCTTCGACTATAGCCTGACCCTTGAATTCTTCTTAGTTCTTATACTCTTTGTCATATTCCAATCCCTTGGCTTCTTTCCTGCTTGTTGCCGTTCAGCCTCGCTAGAGCATTGTTATCCACTCATCTTTGGCTGCTAATTGAGGCCAGATTGATACTACAAAATCTAAACCTGACCATGTCAAAGGCTAGCCCTCCAATGAAAGCACATCGCTAGCTTCTTTAGCAAAAATAATCGACATCAGCCCTTCAATGAAAGCCCCCCACTAGCTTCTTATGCAAAAGCAATTAGCGCAAGGTACTTGACCAGTAGCCAGCAACTCTTATAAAATCAGGAGCAAGGATGTGTCAAACATATATAGCTATGTGCAACGACATCCCTATCATGAGAGATAGTGATCAACGACACCAAAAGTGCTAAGATTGATCCAATTAAAATGATTATTTCTTAGAAACTAATGATCGAGTGAAACAATTTCCTGAAAATTTTAGTAGGAGCAAGGATGTATTGGAGATATATAGCTAGGTCGGGCTGTGGCTAAAGATGTTCCAAGCAAGCAAGGCAGCAAAGAATGCAAAGTTGAGGATGAAGATGACAAGGTTGAGGAAGAAGACAGGATTGATTGCCAAGTTGTGCCTCCTTATTTAATATTATTACCATTTAAGTCCTAGAGAAGTAAAAAAGAACATTTCTATGACAGAATTCCAACACGTGATAACTTTTCGTTAGGATAGGGGGTAATGTGTCCTAATTTACAAAGTTTGGGGGTTGAGTTGACCTGAGTTATAATTGAAGAGGTTAAGTGTCAGAATGAACAAAGTTCAAGGGTGAATTATAGATTAGGCCAAATTTTAAATACTTGAAGTGAAATACTCCTTCCTCCCATATAAAAAAATGTTTATCACTTTTCATTTTATTTTATTTTTTTATCACTTTTCTCTAATTATACATATGGTGTAAAATACATCATTATTATTCTATAAAAAGTTTATGAATGCGTATGCATACATTCATTGTTATAATTATTTTAATTGATAAATGTAACATTGGATATATAACTTATATTACACATCAGCAATAATATTTACTAAAAAAAAATTTAAAGTCAAAAACATTTTGGTACATACAGAGGTAAATATCTTCTCTCATACATGAGAGAGATAAATTAGAGTGAGATTGAGATACCAAACTTTGGTAGCATTCATGTTATCGGAAAAATAACGACAGTCTATTTAGAGACGGGTTATTGTTAAAACTCGTAAATTGAATTAGTAGCGAGTGATTTAGTGATGACTACCTATCGCTATATAGATTATTGCTAAATGACCAGATTTTAATAATGACTGATCCAATAACAATCAACCCAGACGACCACATAGATGAACTATATATTACCCGCGCGTTTTTTACAGCAAGAGATGGAATGCTCATCAACTTTACACTTGACTTTTCTACACCTATTAGAAATGCAAAGAGAATATAACACATGAACTTCAAAAAGTAAATCCATTACCGACTTAGAGGGCCTCCTAGCTCGAACACCAAACTATTAGTTTCTGTTCTTCCACAGGATATATATAGACAGCTTGTGAAACCACACATTGTTTAATTATCTACCTCTAAACTTAACAACCTAGGAAATATCTCCTCGAGCCTTCCTATATATCGATCATCTAACCATAAATTCTCCCAAAATCTTACCTAACCTACGTGTGTCATCTAAACGAAGTAACAAAAGAGACTCTCCCAGTTGTATATCAACCCCAGCTTTGCACATAACTCCCCCTCCACAAGCCTCCCCAACTGAGATATCAAGACCACCATTCTCACTACAAATGCATGCCCTTAATGACTTTTACCGGCCACAACGCACCTTCTTCATTTCTACAACGCCACCACCCACTTTAATTACTAGGAGCGAAAGATCCTACTTATATATATTTAATTAAGTCTAATCAATTAATTACCTTCACTATTGAGAAGTAAGTGATTATATTAAAATAGCTAACGAGACTAATTAAACAACTAGAAAATGAACTAATTAATTCATTAACTAAAATGAATTCCACAAGCAATATACTTAAACTAATACGAAACATATCAATGTGTGTGTGTGTGGGGGGGGGGGGGGTTTATAAATTAACTTGTTGAATCACTTTTTACATAATGATATATTTCTAGTAATTAATATATGTTTTGCGAAATATCATTAGCTTGATACACACCTCATAAATTGAAGATATGGTTTGGTGCCGGCTTCACAATAATGAAATCACTAAATATTATTAATGTCTGAGATATACATTCCTTGATCAACAAGATACAGCTAACATATATAATATCTCCGACTCAAACATCCCTGCGGTTAAGGTTTAGTGATGAAGCACCTTGTTCTTCACTTAATTAAATTCGAGTTAATTAATTTTTTACTTTTTATTGCCGATTAAAGAAAAATTGGGCTTTGCTGTGTAGACTAAACATGTATAACTTTTTTGTGACGCTTTCACTAGACAAATGCTTTACAACTAGCTAGTTGAAAAAACTTAGGTACATCAACATGCATATGTACTTATACACAGTAGAACATCAAGTGAAATTGAAAGTGAATCGAAAGGTGGTATACATATTTCATTTTTTATCAATAAAAATTCGTTTGCTGTTAAGAAAATAATACTCATGATTTCTGTTTCAAGAAGAAGAAGAAGAAGAAAAATAAAACGAAGCAAAAAAGAGGATGCATGAAGCTGAGATGTATATATGTGTGTGTGTTTCGGTTTATCTGATCTCTTTTCAACTAAAGGTAATTTCAATATATGTGTAGTGTCCAAAGAAAACTATGTTAATTAAATTGAGATCGAGATCGAAGCATTACAGACAAATATCATCTTTTTCTCGATCGTCGTCTACGATCGATCTGTGAAGTAAATTTACGGAGAAGTAAGTAAAAAAACTTGTGTTAAACATCAACAGTATACATATATACATATATATCATTCATGTCCAAAGATTTTCTCCATTTGAGTGAGCGCCCATCATCAGCACTAGCTAGAAAAGTGTTTATTACTCTGCTGCTGCCCATCGCGAGTTGGGCAAACACAAAATTAACGATGCAGGGAATAAGGGAACCAAACGAATTTCCTAGCTAATTTCTCCATTTATAATATAATTAACATTAAGGGCCGCAACAATTGACTGATCGATACATATATATGTATATATATATAGAAGAAATTACCATTACCAATATATGTATACTTAAAGTAATTCTTCGTCTTCGTTTCAATCATTTTCAGGTGATGGTTTACGTGGGATGAGACGTGGGTGGATCTGGAACGGGATCGATCGGGTAGGGTTACGTAATACTACAAGGTCTCTACTACGTAGAAATAGAAAACGGCAGCTCCCTGACCTTCCTGAATGCAAATGCAATCGAAGGCCGATCGATGCTACGTCCTTCTCGGGTTAGATGAATATAAAGTGGGCCCCATCCTGCCTCCATGTCGGTATGTTTCCTACTTGTTTCTCTTCTCTCCCTCCCCTCCTCACTGCCTCCGCCCGCACCCCTCCTCCCTCTTAAATTCCACAACAGCCAGCCACCGCCTCCTTGTTTCCATATATCAAAACCATAAACCAAAACCAAAACCAAAACCCCTCACTATATATACATATACATATATATATATATATATGTATATGTATATATATATCTTGTAATATATTATTTCTACTATTTCTTTCATTCATTATTTCTCTGGTCTGGAGGGGGAGGAGATCGAATTCGAATTCCAAATCAATTACTCTCATCATCATCATCATCTTCTCCCTCGTCGTCCTAGCGAGATCAGAAAGAAAAGAGAATCAAGTTTGTGGAGCATCATCTTTATTATAGTTAGCTACCCTTTATAGCCAGTCGGGGGATCCAGAGGCCGACCCGAGTTGAGTATAATATTGGGCTTGAGATCAACCAACAGGAGAAATTAAGAAGAAACGAATTATAAACCTTAATTAATGGGTCATCATTCTTGCTGCAACCAACAAAAGGTGAAGAGGGGCCTTTGGTCGCCCGAGGAGGATGAGAAGCTCATCAGATACATCACCACTCATGGCTATGGCTGCTGGAGCGAAGTTCCTGAAAAAGCTGGTCTGCACTATACTTCATTTCTTTCTATTTTTCATTAATCCCTCCCCCCCCCCTTTCTAAACACATACATGTGTATATATATATATGGAGTAATTAATACATACTTTTCTGGTTGTTTTAATGTCTTCAAATTAAATGAACACATATATATGTATGCATGTTTATTTATTTAATTAATTATTTCAGGTCTTCAAAGATGTGGTAAGAGTTGTAGATTAAGATGGATTAATTATTTGAGGCCTGATATCAGGAGAGGGAGGTTCACTCCTGAAGAGGAGAAGTTGATCATCAGCCTTCATGGGGTTGTGGGAAACAGGTTGATTATTACTTTTTCTTAAAAACTTACTGTTAATTAACCGCACTCAACTTGATTACTAGTATAGTGATGGTAAAGCATCAACCATATATATTTGAGTCTTTTAATTAATTTCTCTTTGTAATTAATAAATACTACTACTAATTAAGCATTGATCACCTAATACATGATTTCCGGTACAAGTGCTGTGAAATGAGTAGCTAATTTAACAAGACTTGAAAATCAAGTTTAAAGTAATGACTGGAACTAGAAGCAACCTCCATATACATGTATACCCGCAAGCACAAGCAGTTGCCAAACTTAACTAATTAATTACCGATGCTAACAACTACCATCACATAACTAACCTGCCAATATATAGCATTACCAACTTTGCCTTGTAATAGATAATATATATATAAATCACATGTACAAAACATGTATTTTTTTCTTGCTTCACTGAGCAGATGCAGATTTTCATTGACAAATATTCTTATTGTTATCGCGGCTTATTATATGGATTTTAATTAATCAGTACGCCTGTTTGTTGGTACTGGTGCTTAGATGGGCTCACATTGCAAGCCATTTGCCCGGAAGAACCGACAATGAGATAAAAAACTACTGGAACTCATGGATCAAGAAGAAAATCCGAAAACCTTCTCAGGCGGCAGCCCCGCCAACAACCACCACAGCTGCGGCTGGCAACCAGGATCAGTACGGCCGGCCGTTGAGCTACTCTTCGAGTTCAAGCCAGCTGGAGTTCCCCAACACAAGGCCAGCCCCGCACCAAGAAGCCCTATTTTCTTCACCGTCCCCACTATTTATGTTCGACACAAGCACAAGCACAATAAGCAGCACCAGCAGCACCAGCCCATCATTATTATTCGAAAGCCTCAATCTAAACCCAGATAACAACAACAACAGTATGAACATCAGAGAAGAGATTTTCAACGAGTCTTCTACGGGTAACTTCAACTTGGATGCCACTTGGAATATCAACAGTGGCCTGCAGAACCAGCACCAAGTTCATGGGATCTGCATGGCGCCTCCTAGCTCAACATCCTTCGCCGGCGTTGATAATATCAGTGTTAATTATCTGCCCCCACTTGTCGAGAACATGGTAGGCATGGACGAAGAAGGCGAGCTAGGGTTCGAGTCCCTACAGAGGCAAGAGTTGAACGAGTGGGTGGAGTCTCAACATTGTTCTTCGAATTTTCTCTTCTGGGAAAGTATCGAGCAAGGCCAATTCGGAGGGGAGGGCATTCATGTAAATCCACCTCCGCCGGCTTCGTCGAGCATGGGAGCTACAGTACCTGCTCTCTCTTCCTTTCCATCGTCTCTGTAACAAGTATTTAAGTTATCAAGCCAAGGGCTTGGTTTAATTTCTCTGCTAATTGTGATCCGGGCTTTTGTGTTTTTGAGAGAGAGAGAGAGAGAGGCATTTTTCTGTCTTTTTACTCTTTAACTTTATAAATATTTCCATGAAATTGTGGGTGAGATTGTGGAATGTGAGGAATGCAAAGCATAAATTAAGTTGGCTTTGCATGGGATTTTTTTTTAAATTTTTTATCACTTGATTTGGGAGTTTGCAAATGAGAGAATAAAATCTATGCATGTAAAGGCCAGAGGATTTGATTAATATATTTGATACTTTGCAACCAAAAGGCCAGTAGATAAGATGATTGTGCCTTTGTCCTAGCGCGGGGTTTTTGGGTGGGGGCCTTTTTTGAAGTGATTAAAATATGATTTTCTGGGTCAAATATTCTAAAGACAGGACTTATGGTTATAATAACCTTCGAACATTTTGGGAGCAGCAAATATTCTTGTTCCCTAAAGCTTCTTTCGATTTTCATCATTAGTGTTGACGAATGTTATATATAATAATATACTCTACACCCCCATTAATTAGTTTGGTGTTGGGCGTTGGAGAGAGTCTCTTTTCTGTCCAGTTCTGGATAATGTACATGAAACCACATAAGCCGGAAGCTACATTCCGTTTCTGTTGTTCCTTTTCCCTTGCCTCTAAACTATCTAAACTATATACTCTTTCCGTTTGTAAAGTTTGAACCTTTTTTTTTTTATTTTTAATTGAAGTTTGACTTAAATATATTCATCTTAATTTATATTATAAAAATTTTAAAAATTATATTTATAAATTAGAGTATTTAAAGTACCATTTTCACACAAAAAATTTATATTTTTTAAGGATTTTTTCTTAAAAAATGAATAATGAATTGATTACTGTAAATAGTAAATGGGACAAGTTTTACGAGATAGTCTGAGTATATAATTAGCTAAAAATTGTATATAATTATGCACAAATGTATATGTATGTGCGTTTGCATGCACAAGCTGGTCAAAATTTTGAAACTTAGGAAGGTTATTTTCTAGTTGGTTTTAGAAGATAATGAAAGAAAATTAGGGCTAAACTCAAGTTAAATAATTTTTAACGGATGAAGTAGTTAATAATGGTGAAAGTTATGCTTAAAGAGTTACAATATAAAAGATACTGGTATTTGGTAACCTATCTAACGATAAATCCCTCAACAGTAAATCCAAAATTATATCAAATTTATGCCTTGGGTAAATAGAACTAGTGGCCCCAAACCTTTAATTCCCATTGCAAATCATTCCCTAACCTCCACTTCATTAAAAACTGGTCATAAATATTTATAATTCATTGTGAGGCATTTGACCATGGACCAGGGTCTTTGTGACCCCACTGTCAATGAGGCAATTTTACCCCCAATAAATACCAATTAGAAGATTAGATCAAATAATGGCGTTGACTTGTTGCATTAATTGGCTGAGTATTGAGGCGATAATCAGGGGCTTACAAATATGGAAACGGAATGATACCGGCTGATTTTAAAAGCTTTTCAACAAAAGAAGAACAAGAAAATATAGTATATTAAAGTGGGGGAAAAAAAGAGCCGGACAATGGTACATATTACTGAGATGGATTGGGAGGGAGAAAATGAGCAGAACACTTCAATGGCTGATCAGATGAGTGAGAATGACTGGTTCAATAGTAGCGAACAACCTCCCCGGGAAGAAGAAACAGTGTAAGAGTTTGTTTGTAATTTAATAGTGCGACATAGTGATTCTTGGAATTGTTATGACATGTAAAGCAGGATTAAGGGACAGGAAGTCCATTTTTTTTATTTGCTTTCACTTTGAGCAAGTGGAGTGTATAAGTTGGTTTGTGCGTGTGTGTCTATATATATGTATAGACATAATAATACCAGTAATTGGGTTTGATTGATTTTCTCCAGTGTTGTACATATTATGGCTTTTGTGTACATGGATTTACGAAGGATTACTACATAATAGTGCAGCAGCATAAGAGTTTATTTTAATATGTTTTGATATGTAATGAAAAAAATAATTTATTTTAATTTTGTACATCCCCAGAAGTTATGAATGGGAAATTTATAACAACGGGGAGGACGCAACATGGGGAAAATTATGTTGGTAAGTAATCCATCCTGAAAATGGAACATAGCGGATTTATGCCCATTGAAGCGTAGTTCAAAGTTAAAAAAAATTGAGAATGAAATGAAAAGTGGAGTAGGTTTAAGGGGAGTAGTTTATGGAATTAGACCAATTAGGTGTTAAAGAAGACTACAGGGAATCGGGCCAATCGGGTAGTAGGCGATGTAAGCGAGAGGCCAAAGACAAACATTGTGTGAGCTCCTCCTAGCCCACCAAAGCGCAGAGCAAACAGATGCCAAAATAATGGACGGAGGTTAAAGGCAAGGCTTCAGTCTGCAAGGGGCTTCAATTCGGTTGAGGAATAGGCAAGAGTAACAGCGATTATAGTGCTAATTTTGTAGCTGTAGGGTTAGATTTTCTTGTAATTGTAGCATTGATGAAATTTGGGGTCCTGTCGGATTAGATAGGTTGACAGGGGAGATGGTTAATGATGGGGTGACATTTACTTTCGTCTGGACTATTTTATACAGTTTTGTGCTCTGGAGAATGAGGGTGCATATTCATGTGTATGTGAGCAGGGATTGAATTAACATTTTTTATTTTTATGAGCAGGGTGGTACTGACAGGTGACACCAATGAACAAAAGAGGGCAATTCCAAAGAGATCTAGAAATGAGGGAAAACAATCAACGATTAATGAGGTTTTTGCAAGGAGAAAGGAGAAAGTGTCAAGGTAACTTTAGTACCGGTGGCTGTATGTGGTATACTACATTTGACATTGAGATGTAGTTCAGAATTTTCACTTATTGTGACATTGCTTGAAACTTTGAAGGCAAGATAATAGTATGGAAAAGGGAGAAACTGATAAAGATGGCAAACTTTTTGGGTAAGCAGGATGTTGAGTATTCACTTTAAAAGAATAGTAAGCCAAAGGTTGTGTGCATATATAATGTAAATGACAGGTACTTTTTTGCATAGATATAGGTGGAAATTGCCAATGCAGCCGAGATCTAGCAATCGGTTGAAGCGAGCAATTTCTATTAATGGTGAAGCAGCAGTGAACGAGAGAATTATGTATGGATATTGAGTTTTTTGGTTTTTTGAATGTCATGGATGAAGGACAGAGTATAACAATGACATGTTTTTTGATGTATTACAGAGAAACAAGCATGAGGGAACATACTAGTCACAAAGGGGAGTGTAGTTCAAGGAAGAAGTATGGTAACCTTTGACTATAAACTTGTGCATATATGTATAGATGTATGATTAGGTTTATTATGTGATGCATTGGAATGATATTCTTGTAGGCAGCATAATAAAAAGGCCAAGAAGCTTAACAAGAAGATTGAAAATAAGGATGAAGAGAGGTATGGTTAAAGCATGAGAATATGGTGTCGTTGGAGTTATTTGTAAGACATTTAACTTTGATTTTTTGTTTTGCAAAGAAATGTTAAGCACTAGAGCGCTGCCGTCAACGTTCAAGGTTGTTATGAACACCATAGTTGGAAACAAGAAAAAAGTAGCAGCTGTAAATGAGATGGGTTTTGGTTATCTGTTTGACATAGACTGCACTGTACTGAACCTGTCTTTGTTAAAATGGATGGTAAGCAACATAGACCCATACAAGATGACATTGACAATGATGAATGGCCAGAGTTTGGAGATAAAAGCAGAAGACGTGAATAATGTGATTGGTTTGCCAATAGGGAGTCAGAAAATAAATGAGAAGGCAATACCAAAAGTGAAAGATGCTTTTCTAGAAAGATGGAAAGGGGATAAAGGAATGAATAAAGAGAAGTTGTATATGAGTTTTGTTGAGAAGGAAATGGTAGAGGATGAAGATGGTGGGGACTTTTTCAAGTGGAACTTTATTGTATTCTTAACCTCATGTCTGATTGCACCTACAAATAAAGCAACTGTGAACTACAAAATATTGGAGGCATTCAATAGTGTTAGCGAGATTCCAGTAGCAAATTGGGCTGAGTTTGTGGTACGAACAACCGGCGAGGCAATTAGAAGGTGGAAAACAAGCAATAAACAAAAGGGAATTGGTGGCTGCTTATATTTTCTTCAGGTAACAATTTAGTGTTTTTTAGTTGGCATACTTTTAGTTGTCAGGAAAAAAACTTTATGTGTGCAAGGGTGGGGTTGGGTAAAATGTTATGTGTTCAAGAGTGTGCAAGACGTATATGTACGCATATATACGAGGGGCAGGATAGGAGGGAACGGTATGAAACTAGCTATTTCATAGGCGTACAACGAAGTGAAACCATGTGCACGTATTAACTTGGGCCATTAGTATTGATGGAATGATGCCTAATTGGGTAGATATGCAGATATTGAGTACATGTATATCATTGTTAAATAGTACGTTAGTGTACATGGGTGTAATGTGTGCATTTTACTGTAATAGTGCATGGTTTGCTGACATTAACGATACAGATGTTACACCTAGATCGTGTTATGGTTTTGGGAAGTGCAATGAAGTGCAGTCATGTGCACGTATTAACTTATGATTAGTAATGATGTAGGACTGTATTGTGCAAAGTTGAGGCCTACAAAACTGTGTTAATACAGCAGGCCATGTGAGAATAGTTTTGATGTAGGTAAGACATTAGAAGGTCATTGGTATTGATGGAATGATGGCTAATTGGGTAGATATGAAGATATTGAGTACATGTATATCATTGTTATACAGTAGGTTAGTGTACATAGGTGTATATGATGTGCATTTTACTGTAACAGTGCATGTTTTGCTGACATTAACAATGCAGATGTTATACCTAGATCGTGTTATGGTTTTGGGAAGTATAGATGTGAGGAGAGTAAAACCAACGATGAAAGGTTGGGAAAACCATATAGTTGAAAAGAGGTTGAGAGATGAACTTGAGAAAGGTGGATATGGACAAGGGATATTACGGGATGCAGTTTGTGATTATGAGCTATGCGAAGCAGAAAAAGCAACACCCCAAATGCCACATGTAGCTGGCGTTACACCAAGTAGACCTGAGGAAAATTCAGAACCATCATTGTGGAAGGAAATGGAAGTGTTTATGGGGTATCTAACAGCAACA
Organism: Aquilaria sinensis; assembly: GCA_005392925.1. NCBI lineage: Eukaryota > Viridiplantae > Streptophyta > Magnoliopsida > Malvales > Thymelaeaceae > Aquilaria > Aquilaria sinensis. The sequence goes on along the minus strand of SMDT01003010.1, from coordinate 9,247 downwards.
ACATAATCGTTTGAGAAGCTTCGCCTACAAATGACCAGGATGTGTCAGCTATTCCCTGATAGGACCACAGCATTCACAATGTTGTTCAAATTTGGTCCAACACAAGTATCTACAGAGGAAGCACAATGCACTCAGTTTGATGATGACTTCCTTGAAAAAATACACGAAATAACCCAAAGGATGCAGGAGGAAATGAAAGCTGATAAGGTAGGGGAAATGAAAGCTGATGAGGAACATGGTAATCATAACACATTTGCCCTGATTGCGGATGGAGATTTACCAGAGTTTAACTTGTTGACGCCACAGAATAAACGAACGAAGAGGCCAGTACGGAAAAAGTATAAAGCTGCATATTTTAGGTCACCATTTATGTTGAAAATGGCAACAGCAAGTGATAAAGATGAAATAGCGGAGCATGCAGCAGAAATCGTAGACTATGCTCTGAGGACAGATTTAGGAAGGTAGTTTTTCATATCTGTAGATTTGGACAAAAATGAAAATAGCTTTGTTCTAACAACTGATTATGTATGGTAAATAATTCTAGGCCATCATTTATGATGCATGTTGGTATATATGCAGAGAAAACCTTTTTGTTGTGCCTGGCTTTCTCTATGTATCACGTGAAGAGTTTGTAAGCTTGGCTGGAGGTGTCCATGTGCATAAGTCAGTGCTGGCAGCATGGGCATTTGTACTTAATGTGGTGGAAAACAGGAGTGCAGAGCCAAAAAGATTCTGGTTTCACCCTTATATGATGGTAAGATTATCTTTGGCTTTATTTTATAGATGGTTAGATATGATTATGGTTTATAACAAACTGGTACAATGTTAACAGGCAACTATTCTAGAGTATAAGCTGGATAAAGAAAGCGGGAATGACATGAAGCTTTCTGACTTGACAGCCTTAGAGAAGGCACGAAATCTGGCTATTGAGTCAGAATGTAGGAAAGTAATGAGGTTGTGGCTCACATGCAATCGTAATAGGAAGTCATTGCCTTCATATATGATGGTATGTTTTTCGTACTACGCAGTATATTGGTTTGAATATATAGTAGGGATAGGCAATGAAGTTAACATTCTGTTTTCCTTGATGTGTAAAGCTTTTCATACCCATAACACATGATGGCATCCACTTTGTTGTGTGTATTAACTTTGAAACGAAGAAGGTTGAAGTACTTGATCACATGAAGCAAGACATGCGTCGATATAAAAGAATCCCACGACTGATGGTAATATCTCATCTTACTGCTAGACAACAATTACCATGCCTTTTAAACTACAAAAATTTAGTAACAGAATAGTTGTTTGTGTAGGCATTGATCTTTTCAAGGTGTTTGGCTGCTATTAAACATCCAAGTGCGCATGAGTTTATATCGTATGAGTGGGTGTTTGTGAATTTAAAGTGGAAAAAATCATGCGGAGGATATACATATTTGGGGAATGAGAGAGACTCAGGTGTATTCGCTATGAAACACATGGAACTTTACAGAGGAGAGGCTTTCGATTCTGATATTGGGCCGGTAAGAAGTCAAACAACTATATAGTTATAATATATTGGATTTGATAATGTGGTGGATTTGAATTACTCGAGAGAGTTTTATATGTCTATTATGTGGCAATTCGTGTTCATACAGCCCAGGAAGATGGAATTCTATCGGTACAAAATAGCAGCGGAAATTCTTTTGAACGATTCAAATGCGCTGCGAGAGGCTATTATTGAGAATGCAGCAGGAGTAAAAATAAGTGGGGCCTGATTAGATACAATGATCTACAGTTAGTTCAGTCTTTTTTTTATTATTATTTTGAATTTGCTGAGAGATTGCAAATTAGACAGGTTCGATATTTTTGGAGTGTGAATGGTTTGGTTGCTTTTTGGTTTATGTGTGGACACATGCGTTTTGGTTTATGTGTGGACATTACATATATTTCAAAGATTTCCTGATTGCAATCTGGGTTGACTTTAGGGTGAAAACAAATTTTGGGCACTAAGGAAGTGGACATTGTATTACAGTAATGTGCATCCGAGTGAGCTAGGCTTAAAGGTACAGAAATGAACAAGAAACTAACACATAAAACTGATAAGCAACCAACCGGCAACATCCTGTATATCATGTTTTAATCTCTCTGTCCGAAATATGTTTTTCTTTTCCTCTGATACAATACGGTTTTCATTTGTTTTAAATTGACTTTCTACCTTATGAATGGAGTCCTACTTTAAAACTTTACGAGTTTAAACTTCGAGTGTACTTTTAAACTTTTAAACTTTTAAAAGTTTAATTCTTTTTCCTCTACATTCAAGAGTAGTAGTTGATATAAAACTGTTTATTCAAGAGAAAAAAAAGGGGAGATAACTTGAAAGAAAGGAAAGAAAAAAACATAAAAAAGCTGAAGTTGATGCCATTATTAACAAAGTTTAGAATTAACCTTATCGGGACAGGGAAAGCCAGAACTAGAGGTGCGAATTCATTTAGAAAAAATGTGGAAAAAAATGAAAACAAAAAACAATACAACTTGTGAAGCGATCAATTGAGTCTAAGTAGAAGTCTTCTTCCTCCGCTTTCGATGAGAGATTTCAACTGTACTCTTGCTCCTTTTACTCCCAAAGGTGTTGGAAGTAACAAAATTTGGGTTACGGACCATCGGACAACTTTCGCCAAACACACCTGATTGGTGAACATTTTTGCCAACACCATGACAAGCAAAATACTCAACAACAGACTTCTTCAGAGTTGACAGCCTTTCTTCTATAATCTTGCGAGACCCTTCATCTTGCATGCTCAAAGAGATCAAGCTATCCCATTCTTGCATAACAGGTGTTCGCCAACAAAATGTAGCTAGCTTTTCAGGAGAACCTGATCCTTGGTTGCAATCAAGGGGCAAACCACGAGCCCCCTTCGTGAAACGTTTCAAAATATATGATGATGGTATGAAGTCGACATTGTTAACAGTCAAAATTCGTAAAGCATGGGAACATAAAATACCTTTTTGCTGGAATAATTTGCAGGTACATGCAATAGTCTGCGTATTTTTGTGATATTTAACAATATATTGCCGCCCTTCACAATCTCCATGATTAACAGAATATTCTGTACAAGCCTGTTGGGAAGTTAGAACTTTAAACGGTGTGCAAACCCCCTTGAGAAATTCTTCCTTAAACTCCTTGAACATTGCTAAAGTATAAATATTAGCAGCATGTTTCAAAAGCCCAGAATGAATCTCTACAGACTTAGCTCCACGATTCCTATAGTCTTCTTCCAATTCATTGTGCCGCCATTCTTGAATACGCTTTTCAATTGCTTTGAACACTTCATACAAGCCCATTTGCTTGTTGGCTAAAGATGTAAGAACACTGTTGGTGCTTTCACTTCGCTGTGTGGAACGGACACCTACAGACACAAAAAGGGAAAAGAATATGATATTAACGTACAATTATGCTCGCACATGTACGCCTGAATAAGTGTTTTATACTGAATAACTTGGGAAAAAATACACATGAACACAAACATACCAGCAGAGAAGATATCGAGAGAAAAAGCCTTTGCCCACCTCTGTTTGTGCCTATACAAAGAAGACAGCCATCGATTTTCACTGCAATTGAAGTTGTTCACCATTTTTTGCCAACATTGATCAAACTCCTCGAGTGTGTTGCAATCGTACAACCACCTATTAAAAAGTGTTGCAAATCCTTCCTTGTACCATAGGTTACACAGCTTTCTTTCAGCCTTCATGGAAATGTGCCATAAGCAAAGACGATGGGTTGTCTTTGTTAGCACATGATCAACAGCGTAAATTATTGATGCGTCCTGATCAGAAATGATTGTTTTTGGTTGTACCCCATCCATGCTATGAAGAAAGGTTTGCAACAACCACTCAAATGTTTCCTTCTGCTGATTGACGATGAATGCGACACCAAAAATAACATTTTGGCGATGATGGTTGCCACCTACGATCACAGCACAGTACATGTTGTACCGATTGGTACGGTATGTGGTGTCAAAAGAAACCACATCACCAAATATCTTATAGTCAATTTTCATCTGACCATCGCGCCAAAAAAAGTTTGCCAATCTACCCTCCGCATCTACTTCAACAGCAAAAAAGAAATCAGGATCAGTACTTGCTCGCTCATTGAAACAATTAATCAACGATTGAGCGTCACCACGCTCAACAACACGTGCACGTTCTATTGCCACTGCATTATAAAGCATCTTCTTCTTCAAACCAGAATGCTGAGGGCCACCTGCCTCATTGCATATCACCCTAAAAGCATCAATTTGCCTTATGCCAGCAGAAACTAATGCCATGATTGTCTCAAACTTATGACGTGACATTGTCTTTGTGCTATGGAGCAGGTGACGCATATGTCACGGAATAAAATTGTGATTATGCTCCTGGAGGTGAGCAGTGCAAACCCACATTCCGTTTCGTAGCTTAAAGCGAATTCTAGCATGACAACCAGTACGTTTATTGAGCTTTTCGTGGGATACTTCTTTCTTGTTATCTGATCGTTTAAATCCTTCTGATCAGCAAAATTCTTTTGTGGACAAGACTACACGACCATCCAGTTTTGTATACCGTGATTTAGACTTGCGAACTCCGAAACCAATATCAATGCCATAGTGCTGATAAAAATCAAAACACTCAGCCACACACTCAAACGTTAGCCCCAATAGAGATTTTTCTTCTATTGAAGAAATAACTTCAGTCATAGTACTTGGATTTATCTCAACTACATTGACAAAAAAAAAAGGAAAAAAGAAAAAACATGAGAAAAATAATTATGCACCTCAACAACATAAGAAAAGTATTACAAACTGCAAGAGAAGTTTTGTTTTTTTTCTTCTAAAAAAAATCTATCAGAACCTAAGAAAGCATATAAGTATATATGTATATGTATACACACACACACACACGAACCCATTACAGTAAAGAAAAATAATTATGCACCTCAACAACATAAGAAAAGTCCAACAAACTAGAAGACAAGTGTATATATATATATATATATAGTAAAGAAAAATAATTATGCACCTCAACAACATAAGAAAAGTCCAACAAACTAGAAGACAAGTATGTATATATATATATATACACGCACACGAATCCATGACAGTAAAGAAAAAACTAGACATGCTATTCCAGTACCTTGTTCATGACCTTCAATCTCCATTCCATTAGAATCAAATTCCATTTGATCTTCCTCGGATTGTGAACCCACAGCATCGATCGACTCCGTAGGAGACTCAAATATGTCCTACGTCAGAACACCAGCATTAAGTTCATGACTAACATCAGTGGCGCCAAAAATATGATCGAATATCCTCTGTCTGATGTCTTGCTCCTCATGCCCTGCTGCAAAAATATTAGACTGCCTCGCTTCGCCGTAATCTTCATCGAAGAGGTGATCTGAACATGCCTCCTGCTGATTGACGATAATGGTGACATCACGGTTGTTTTCACTGGGAAGAACATTCAAGTCAAACATATTTCCAAAGAATCAAAACTCACTTCTCTGATCTTGTTCTTCCGCAGTCAGTGAAACTCCTTAAAATATATGATTCAAATTCCTTTCATTCGGCAAAATGTCAGTAGCTAAAGTTTCTCCGCAACAAATTCCTAGCCTTTTTGAAGCACTAACAGTGCCAGTTTCAGACGTTTCCAATTAATAATAGCACATAATTGCATCTGTTAAAGTTCCTGTTATTATTATACACTATAAATCTCAACGTAAATTGTAATCTATCCTATAATTGCCTCAAGGTTATTCTGGTCCAAAATATAAGGGTCTTTGAAGACCCTGGTCTACCCAAGAGGCTGGCATTCATTGTATATTGATCCCTAATCCTAGACTAATATAGAAACTCAATTTATAGAGAATAAAAGCTGATAGTTTAAATTATACATTAACTGTGAGAAAATTATGACACAGTTTAACTTTATTAGAAGATAATTATCAAACAATTTAAATTTGTTAACCCTTATGTATTATTTGACATTAACTTTTAAAATTTTAACTTAAACTATTCAGTACCTGTTTTTGTATAAATTTAAACTGTTTAATAATTTTCTAACAGTTAATGAATAATTTAAATTATCAATTTCTCTTATTTGAAAATCAAGTTTCTAGAAACCAATACACAATAAATTATAAATATTTGAAATTAATTTGTAACAAAATAAAAGTTGAAAACCGATTTATAACGTTAATTAAAGGCATGGACCAATGGTGCATGTTACCACACTTTATGCCTTCATCAAAGCTTGACGTGCGCAGACCAAAAGTTTATCCAGCTCAAAGAAGAGTAGATTCTGGGTTGGGCTAAGAATAATGGCCCAAAATGAGAGAGAGATAGAGCGTAAACCGGGGCTAGGGTAAAATCCCGGAACTAACTAGGGTTTCTTTGCAACACCAACACGCGAGAACTGGTAAGTGGTAACAGGGCGGCAGCGCCAGCAGCCTGTCGTCAAAGCATCTTCGCTGCCATCGCAGTAGTAGCTGCAACCATGGTAATGTCCTCTCCTTCAAACCCATTTTAATTTCTCCGGTTCCTACTTGTTTCCCAAGAAAATGAAAGCAAAACAAGAACCTCTGTTATGCGTTTGGGCTCATATTTGTTTGCCGCTAACTTTTCCCCCTCACGTGCTTTCAGATCATCCCGGAGAAGAACAGGCGCGAGATCTGCAAGTACATCTTCCAAGGTAGTGGGAAGTAGAACTCAACGCTGATTTCTTCTTCTATTACCAATTCTTTATGTATTGATCTGGGTTTCTTTTTCCCAAAAAAAAAAAAGAGGGTGTGTGCTATGCGAAGAAGGACTACAATCTGCCGAAGCATCCAGAAATCGACGTGCCGAACCTGCAGGTGATTAAGCTGATGCAGAGCTTCAAGTCGAAGGAATATGTACGTGAGACTTTCGCTTGGATGCATTACTATTGGTACCTCACCAACGATGGCATTGAGTTCCTCAGGACTTACCTCAACCTTCCTTCCGAAATCGTCCCCGCAACCTTGAAGAAGCAGGCTAAGCCTCTTGGCCGCCCCTTCGGAGGCCCTCCCGGTGATCGCCCCCGGTAAATTATTTTCTTTTACCTCTATTCATTTACATTGGTTCCTTTCTCTTCGTCACTCCTGTATTTGGTTACAAGTTACGTTGTCGCATTGCTAAAATATGATACAAGTTTAATCCTTAATTTCAGTGGCCCACCTCGCTTTGAGGGGGAGAGGAGGTTTGGTGATCGTGATGGTTACCGTGGTGCTCCTCGTGGAGGTGATTTTGGTGACAAGGGTGGTGCACCTGCTGATTATCAACCTTCTTTCAGGGTAACATTTCTTTCCAGTGCTGAATCTTTCCTCTTTCATTGACTGTTTTTTTGATTGGAAAATGCGTTCTCCTCAAATTGCTCAATCTTGTCTTGAGATTTTCAAGTTTCTGATTTCTGCGTGGATTGTGAAGCTATGTGCCAGTTTAGCTGCATTGTGATTTTTAGTTTCCATCGAGGTCATTTATAATAAGTTTTTTGAAATATTGGAAGAGTAGACATTTTGTGACCACGCTTTAGACAGTCTATGAAATGTCTCCTTAATTTCCGTTCCTGCTCATCAGATAAACTCGTTCTGTCAACTGTTTTGATTTCTAGCTTGACTTGTGTCATCTCCCTGTGTTACATTGTATGTTTCCGTTTCTTAAGTGAATGTTTTGAGTTGAGTTACCATCTGTGCCAGTTGTTTTTCTGTAAGTCTCGCTTAGCAATGCATGATTTCATGTTTTATTATGAATCATTTTAGCTGTCTTTCAGAATGCATTTTTTTTTACTCGATGACGAATTGAAATACAGGGTGATGGATTCTCTTTGCATCTGCAGGGCCCAGGTGGAAGGCCTGGTTTTGGCCGAGGTGGTGGTGGTTACATAGCTGGTCCTGGACCAGCTAATGCCGGAATACCTTGAAGTTCTTCGTTTGAAATTTTGTCAAGTTAGATCTTTTATCAGAGCATGCATTTTTTCTTCTTCCCAATGTTTTTACTGTATCTAAAAGTTCGTTGGAAGACTGGTTACAAAATATTACTGCTATTTTTTGAGTGAACGTTTGAAGAGGCTATTTGGGATGTTTAGAATTTGAAACAGAGCAACAATTTGTTTGATATGTGATGTAGAGCTCAATAGAGTTTGAGGCAAGTTTTCCCCTTTCTGTGCGTGAATGTAATGTTGCATTCACAAGGCTGAATCAGTGATCGATTTAAGTAGCGTCCTCATTTCTTAACCAGCATCACAGGTTCCCATGCAATGAACATATGCATTATATTGAGAATCATGCTTGTAAAATTTCCTGTTGAATTGGATTAGTTGGGGACTAATGTGGTTATTGGATATCATAGAGTCTTGGGTGAAGGAAAAAAAAACCATTGTGTTGAATTGGGTTGTACATTGGTTGTCTTAACTTAGAATGATGGCTGGAAGTTGGGAAACGTTTATAGGTCCTCAGTATCGTGCAGAAGGGTATTGATGAGAGAAGCTTCATCTTCAGGGCGAAGCCAAGGCAAGGGTACCTGGTAGAGCTGTACTTTTAACGGTTGGGGCGAGGCCCAAACTGAACTAATCGAGCAACAAATAGCCTACTGGTTTTATTCACCCATCTGTCTGAATAGATTGCAATAATGCACTATTGTTATTATGAGAGAGCATTTTCTTTGGCTACGTGCGAGCGACACCAGTGGTGAAGTGTGGGCTTGAAACTCGTGCATTGTGACAATTAGAAGTTTTCAATATTAGGATCAAAACAGCTGCAACTGACGTTAAAGATTGCGGAAGGGAAGCTTGTTAGAGGTTGGAAATATGGAGCCTGCTGTTGGTAAATTATACTTACAAAATTCTTGGCATTTTAGATTTCTCATCGAATTTTCTTTGAAGCATGGTAGAGTTCTGTTGTTCCAGAGGCAAGAATAGGCAAAAATAATGAATAAACACTAACGTTTTGAACCTTGCTCGGTCACTAATGTTTTTTTTTTGGGCTGAATAAACCACTAATATTATTCAAAATAACAAAATAAACTACTAATGTTATTCAAATATGCCAATTTACATACTCTGCTTTTAAAATATTACAAAACTCCATCATTAACTTTTTAAAATTAACAAAATAGCACAATTTGATTTAAAACAATTCAAATAGGCTACCTTCATCATTTATAAAATTCCATAACCACCTTTTACAGTTATATTTTTCAAGTACAGTTTATCCATTACTGCTTTT